>OU896715.1:43332042-43934398 GCA_918026855.4 Phaedon cochleariae | reverse complement strand
CATAAATACCAGCTCCTGATTCTTCATCAGTTTTGGATTAGAGGATTGCACACATGAAACAAAATAAGTGAAATCACTTTCTTCATACGTTGTAAAGATTCTCCCCCTGATGGTGAAAACTGTCAGCTGACATAAACGTATGTCCATGTTCAAAATATCTGCAGGTTATTTTCTGAGCCGAAATCTCCTGTGAATTGATCATGTAAACCAGGTATGAGAACAATGACCAGTTTTTATTCTGACCTGTACAGTTATCGAACTAGATGATAATATTCTCCTTGTCACGCATATGCGACATGAATGCATGAAATGTACTGATGAGGTCCTCCTTTTTTCTGCCTGATATGCATTCATGCCACAGGCATGCTAGGGGTTTGATTTTCTGTTTGTCACCTACGGGTACGAAATTTTCGTTGAAAACAATGATCCTTTGACTAAATACAACCCTTCTAAACATGTCGATTCGAGGCAACATGATAACCTCCTCGAGATCTGCAGAAAAACAGATCGAACTTGATGGAAAATCATATTCTGCATTGCTCGAAATAACTTTGTATTTCACTTTTTTTATATTTTTCATATTTTGATATCAGATTATATAAAGTTTGTTACAAAATTAATTCACCCTCTGTTTTTTGAATCACAGCCTCATAACATCAGAGAGAGACAATAAATTATAAAAAAAGGAACATATGAAGATATAACTACCAACCTAAAATACATTGTCAGTTGTCATCATATGAATTTGAATTTGACATTTGACACTCTCCCTCAATGACAATATGAATTTCAAACAATTCTCCTTATATACAGGGTGAATATTCAACACAAAATAAAACACTAAAATCATCTTATGGAATGTTGCACATTATCTTGTTCTTGAAGTAATCAAACTTGACATTCTGCAGAGGTTTCGTCATGATATCAGCTATCTGGTTTTCGTGCTGCAATATTTCATTTCAAACCATTCTTCTTTGAGTTGTCCACTTATGAAATGGTATCTCACATCTATGTGTTCACTATTCCGGCTCATTTCACCAGACTTGATCAGTTTAATTGCACTTTGATTATCAACATGCATTATAACTTGCATATCTTTGTTATTCAATCCTTCCGTCACCGTTTTCAAATATTTTACTTCTTTCCAGCATTCAGCAGCAGCTATGTATTCTGCTTCTGTAGTTGATAGAGCCACAATACTCTGTTTTCGAGAGCACCAAGATATTGGTCCATCAGCAAACATAATTACATATCCTGTGGTACTTTTTCTGTCTCTTCTATAACTAGCATAGTCTGAGTCGCAGTAAGCTTGAATCTTGATATTCTCTTCTGTTCTTGTTGATGAGTACTGAATTGATGTATTTATGGTCCCTTTTGAATATCTCATGGTTCTTTTCACATTCTGGAAGTCTTTCTTGCTTGAATTTGCAGTTGCACGGCTTTCATAGTTCACAGCATATGATAAATCTGGTCTTGTTTTACAGGTCAAATATAGTGAGCTTCCTATAGCTTCATTGAAATGAAATTTATTTTCACTTCTTCTTTTTCTTCTTCTTCTTCTTCTTCTTCTTCTTCTTCTTCTTCTTCTTCTTCTTCTTCTTCTTCTTTTTCTTCTTCTTCTTCTTCTTCTTCTTCTTCTTCTCTGCACAGGTGGGCGGGTGCGTAGACCCCTGCACTCAGGCCTCTTCAGTCGGGCCCATTGTGCGCCCACTTGTCCTGTGAATCAGCTGGGCATGCCGATTTCTTTGACGAAATTCAGCAGCTTCCTCAGCTGAGTCACTTCCACATCCTTTGGGTGCAGTACAATGCTCTCAAAGGCAGCTTTCCTCTGATGCACCAGCGCGGGGCATTCAGTGAGTATGTGTAATGATGTTTCATCATCCTCCAAGCACCATCTGCAGATGGGATCATCTTTGATCCCTATGAGTTCTAGGTGCCTGTTGAGGTGGTTGTGCCCAGTTAAGAGCCCAACTACCATCTTGAGATCCCTTCTATCAAGTGACAGCATCTCTCTCGTGAGCCTTTTTGATGGTTCCTTTATATGGAGCTTTGATTGTCTCATTCCTGGTGTGTCCCCCCATGTTTCAAGGAACTGCCTCTGTAGCATTTCCTTCATGAAGGACATAGCCGTACTATTGGGTATTTCCAATATCGGTTCTGGTCCAATGGGTGTCGTTCCTGAACCGATCTTGGCTAGTCTGTCTGCCTCCTCGTTCCCCGGGATACCAGAGTGTCCTCGAACCCACATGAGGCTGACTTTTCTAGTTTTTGCCATATTTTCTAAGGCACTTCTACACTCGGACACCAATTTAGTTGTGATCCTATTGGATCTCAATGCCATAATAGCAGCTTTGCTGTCCGAGCATATGGTGACTGGTCCACGTCCTTTTCTGCCGACATTTTCTTGGACACACGTCAGAATTGCAAACACTTCGGCCTGGAACACTGAAGCGTATTTGCCAAGAGGTACTGAGATTCCTTTCCCTGTTCCTCCTTCATATACTCCTGCACCAGACCCGCCACCAAACCTTGAGCCATCCGTGAACCAGGTTGATTCGTTGGCAGGAAGCAAACCTGGTGTATTGCCAGTCCATTCCTCTCTTGTAGGAAAAATGACATGCGGAGCTTTATTGAAATTCAGAACTGGCAGAGTGCTGTCCCTTACCATCAGCAGACTGGGACAGCTTTCTTCGGCCTTGTTCCATATTAGGGAATGTCCATAGTCTGCCTTTTCGATCCATTGGTTTGCACCTTCGAGTCTGTAGGCAGTGCGCATGGCTTCATGCGTCTGTAGGCAGTGCGCATGGCTTCATGCTCTACAATCAGATGTAGAGGGGGCAGACCAAGTAGGACCTGAAGGGCCCTAGTAGGCGCTGTTCTCATAGCATCTGTCATTACTAAGCCAGTTGCTGAACTCTATCCGGTTCATGTCTGGTTTTGCTCTTTTTAGTACTGGTCCACCATACGATGGACCCGTACGTTAGTGTTAGGCGAATAATTGCCGTGTATATCCAGTAAAGGGTCTTAGGTGATAGGCCCCACGTTCTCCCGGAGGCTCTTCTGCATGCCCAGTAGCAGCATATAGCCTTCTTGGTGCGATTACCTATATGCTCATTCCAGGTCAACTTGGACTCGATTGTGACTCCAAGATATTTGGTTGAACCTTTGTATTGATGACACCTTCCTGAGAGAAAAACCTCTGGAAGTGTCCCTATTTTGTGTTGTGTTGTGAGGAGCTCATTGACCACCAGGCACCATAGGAGCGGTGATAAAACTCCACCTTGAGGGCACCCTCTCGATACTCTGGCGGTCACAGAACTCCCACTTGATTCTGCTCTTATCACTCGCTGTGATAGCATGGCCCGAATCCACCTAATCAAAGTTGGGTTAGTTCCATGCCTTTCCGCAGCAAAGCAGATGGACTCAAATGACGTATTATCAAATGCTCCTTCTATGTCTAAGAAGACCCCCAAGGCAGATCGTCCACAAGCTAGCATTCTCTCTACCCTTCGAATAAGATGATGGAGAGCTGCCTCTGTAGACTTTCCAGTTTGGTAGGCAAATTGCTGCTCGTGCAGTGGATTCATTTGCAACGGCTCTTCTCTGATGTGTCGATCTATCAGCCTTTCTAACGTCTTTATGAGAACGGACGTCAGACTGATAGGTCGATACGCTTCAGCCTGGGAATAATCTATTTTCCCTGGTTTTGGGATGAGAACGATCCTGACCGATCTCCATCTCCATTATTTTTACTTATACCTTCTATACTTTCAACATGTTGTTTAATCGTGATAGGAGTCTTCATCGGTTTTGGTTCTTCCATTCTGTTTTTCTCCAAAATTTTTATAGCATATGCAGATTGACATAATCGTATACCATATTCATTCTCCTTCATTTCCATTCCCCAATAACTTTGAAAGTCTGTTGTAGTTATTTGAAACTCTTCGCTCAATTTCCCTATCAAATTCTTCATTTCTTCATGATTTTTTCCAACTATTATTCCATCATCTACATGGATTGCCAAATAAAGATTGTTATTTTTCTTTTTGAATAAACACTGATCAGCTTTCAACTGAGACATTTCTTCATTCTTCAAAAAATAAGTAAACCGTTTGTTCTACTGTAATGGGGCTTTTTTGATCCATAAAGTGCTTCATTTAATAAGCATATTTTTCCTGGCATGTTGTATCCTTCTGTCATTGTCATTTCACATCGAATGTCCTGAATTAGAAAATCATTTTGTGCTGAAATTGCTAATAGCAATCTTAGTGAACTGTTTCTCACCACCGGACTGAAAATATCTATTTCTGACTTCTGTTGACATCCTCCAGCAACTAGTCTGGCTTTATGTCTTTCGTCGTCTTCGACTCTGAAAATCCATCTGCTTGTTATAAACACGCTCCCTGGCTTTCACCCAATCTAAAAGAAATTATCAATCTGAAAGATAGAGCGTTGGCTAAATTCAAGAGGAACAGAAGCGAAGCTAATTGGGCTGCATTTAAGCAGATGAGGAACTTCTGTAACTCATCCATTAATAACGAAAAAAAAACTTATTTTCAAAATGCCGTTCGCGTTAATAATAATTCCAAAACCATGTGGAAAACCTTGAATAACCTAAACTTTAAGCAGAAGAAAAATAATTTCACCTTACCTCCTGAGCTATCTGATAGAGATGAAATCAATGAATATTTTGTGAGTGCTTCTCAACAGAATAATCTGCCCAGTGAAAATGCATTCCATTTCTATGATAACAACATTAGGCCCGGCTCAGGCACATTTTATTTCAAAACAGTAAGCATCGACACAGTAAAAGAACAATTTCTCACTATAAAGTCTAATGCCAAAGGAGCTGATGATATAAATCTGAAAATGTTACTATTCTGTTACACATTATAAATGCATGTATTGAACAATCATATTTTCCCGACAAGTGGAAAGTAGCACACGTGCTACCATTTCCTAAGGTGAAAAGTCCAAGGGAACTGAAAGATCTGCGGCCTATTAGTATATTGCCTGTTATGTCAAAGTTACTTGAAGAAGTCTTGAACGTACAAATTAGAGACTATCTTAATAGCTTCAATATTCTACCTGCAAATCAATCAGGGTTTAGGCCAAACTATAGTTGCTCTTCAGCACTTTTGAAGGTAACTGATGACCTATTCACTGCCATTGATGAGAACAAATTATCAATACTTGTACTGTTGGACTATTCTAAAGCGTTTGATCGTATCAATCACCGGTTGCTATTAGCGATTTTACATTATATAGGGTTCACTAATAGTGCCTGTGAGATGATGAAAAATCATCTTTCAAATCGATCACAAGCAGTTAAGATCGATGATATATTTTCAGAAACCTTGATTATTACCAGTGGTGTACCGCAAGGTTCCATACTGGGACCACTTCTGTTCACTTTGTACACTTCCAATTTTCCTTCGTTCTTGAGGAATTGTCACTCCCATTATTATGCGGATGACACCCAGATATATCATTCTTTCGACCACGCGAATCTCCATACTGCTAGCATGGTTATCATTACAGATCTAGATACTCTGAATGAAGTCTCTAAAGACCATTGCTTGACAATTAACCCTACTAAATCACAACTTTTGATATTCGGCAACAAAAAGTATAGAAACTAGTGCAAGGATCACTTAGAAATATCAATAAACTCTCAACGTTTAGAAATTGTTGATTCAGCAAGGAATCTGGGCCTCATCATGGATAGCGAATTGAGATTCAGTCAACATGTCTCTAACTGTATCAAAAGAGCATACTGTAATCTCAAATTAATTTATAACGTATCCAAGTTTGTAGACACGAGAACTAAGAGAACTCTATGTGACGCGCTAGTATTAAGTAATTTCAATTATGCAAGCCTTGTTTATTACCCCTGTTTGACAAAAAAAGATCAAAATCGTATTCAGCAAGTCCAAAATGCATGCGCAAGATTAATTTATGGTGTTAGGAGGCGCAGTCCCATTTCACAGAAAATCACCGACAGTAATTGGCTATCCATGCATCAAAGATGGCTTCTGCAGACCAGCTATTTTTATCATGGAGTAATTCTCAGCAAAACTCCCTCATATTTGTTTGATAAAATTGTTTTCAGGCAAATGGTTCACTCCATCAACACCAGATCGCTTTTCCTTCTTACTCCACCGATGCATAATACTGCCCTTTATGAACGATCTTTCTCCTTCACGATCACAAAAATATATAATGCTCTTCCTGTATCACTGAGGACCATGAATTTGCGTCTTTTCAAATCAGAACTGAGAAAATACATTTCAGAAGGTAAATTCACTTTTCTATATAGGTAGTTGAGTCGTCCTCTCACCAAGTAGTAATCACATATTGAACCATATCAATAGATCTATCTGCCCTTCGATTTCCTCCTTCGATATCATCCCGCAAGTCATTTGGACCTTATCCTAATAAACCGATTCATAATATGTACTTTATTCTATTAGTATCTATTAGCTGTATTTTGTTTCATTATCTTATAGGTCAGAACTATTTTTTTTTTTAATTGTATGATTTTTGTTTTATCTTCTAATGTAGATGTATAATTAATCAATGTATATGATTTTCTCACTTTCATGCTACCTCGAAATGTGCTACCTATGTTGTAGTACGATATTTGGATGTCCCACAGAAATTGAATCATATTTTAGTTCACTCTGACTTGTAAACCTATATGTTGCCGTTTTCCCAGGTTGAATGGAAGAGCAGTTGCCTTTCTTCTTGGAAAGAGGTGACTGAATTCCGCCTTTTCTTTATTGAATAAAGACATTATTATTATTATTATTATTATTATTATTATTATTATATTCTGATTCTGTTTGTGATTACTTTAGGAGCTCGCAATGGGAAATGCTCGATCTTGTTACGTCCAGGATATCCTTGGGTGCTCGCAGAAAGAGATGCCTATTCATTTCCTGTTATGGATAACCTCAAGGATTCGCAATAATGAGGAATATTTCAAATCTAAGGCGAGATCTCCACACGATTCCTTTCGGACGACTCCATAGAGTATTTCCCATGTTAACAGCTCATAGTGATCTTTGGCACCTCGCAGGAGGATTTCGCATTTTGATCCTGAAGATAACTACTTAGAGATATCGCGGAGAGTTCCGTGTTACCTGGGATGTTTAGTAGAATAGATTGTTTATGAAGCTGTGATACATCCGTCACGTAATACAAATTGATTTTTATAAGCAAACGACTGTAATTTTTCAAGATAGGGTCCCACCTGCACTTAATTGTTGTTGTTGAGTAATTCTTCAACAAGCGTGCGTGATTTGCCCTATGCCAGCAGGCAATCAAGTTTGGGAAGTGTAATTCTTATGGATTTCACGATGAACCTACGTAATGTATGAAAATGTACATTTCCAATCAAATTTACCTATAAATGATTGCGAGTTGTTCCAATTCATATTGTTCTCAACTCATGTGGAACGTGTTTTCCCGCACTACACTCTGCACGCCTGGACTCCGTTTTGCGTCGTTCGCATGGGGAAAAGTATCATTTTCAGCACTCGTTAGAAAAATAATGATTTCGTCCTATCAAAAACTTACTTAACACGAAAACTTTCTCCGCATTGGAATAAAATCATACATCTTTATTTTTTGCCCCCAAACATGTTGATTTTGTTTATCTACAACTATGGAGACATTCATACATTGCTAACTCGATTTTCAACATTTGATGACAGACATTATTGTGATGAATCGAGTAATAAGAGTGATAATGACAGTAGAATGGCGTAATAATCTGACATCCCATCGTTTTGTCAAATTCAACTATAGGAAGGTTGTCACCACCTTTTGCATTTTCTAGAGACTCACCCCAAAATAAATACCAAAAACAGCAAAATGGTGTTGTCAAGGAAACGGCAGCCAATGTGTCTGGAGAGCTGGGACGTGGGTTGGTCAGATAATCATCAAAACAGTTTTTTTTTTTTTTGAAAGGGGCGCCACTTAAATTTGGTGTAGAGAAAAATAAGAAATCAAAACAGTGAATTTCAGTCAACTAGTTTATTCAATGATGATTTAGTAAAAAAATGTGGTACCTTCTAAATTCCTGAAGATTGGTATCACACCCCTAAGGTGTTAAAATATGTAAGTAGTTTTATGTTACAACCTGACAAAGACTACTAATTTCAGATGTTCAGGGGGACTCAACATTTACCATGTGCAGCTGCATATAGGTTTACAGGGAGCGTTGTGCCTTACAACCCTGATAGTCATTTATACTCTGAACCAGACCAACTTTAAAAAAATTGACATCATTGCTAGATGAGACTAGATATATGAGGAAAAAAACCCAATTCACATGTTTAAAGTTTAAAGTTTAAAACTAAATTAGGTGATTGGCACTACTATTGGTGATCAATACTTTAAAAATAAAAAGAAAATCCTTTTTGGATGGAGCTCACCCATTACTGTGGGGTGTGGAGTGGCCTCCAGCACCTCAGAACTCCAGGAACTCTCGAGGTCTCCTAGCAGGTGCTACCTTCAGCAGCCTGTGTTGGAGGCTAGAGACTGCCTGCAGCTTCCTGGGGGTACTTCTCTCTCTGACCTGGGAGTACTCAGGCTTGGGAGTTTCTATAGACCCTAAATACCACGTGGACTCTGGGGGCACTCCAGTGTCGAAACAGAAGTCAGGACAGAGGTCGGGAATCAGTTCAATATTGTCGGAGTCATGGGCAGTCAGTGAGCAGCAGGCGGTATCTTCTGGTGACCAGCGGTCGATATTTGCTGGTGACCATCGGCCATTACCAGAATAAAAGGGGCCAAGTGGAAGCCGGCAGATCTATAATAAAAATTGACCCTGTGGCATGCCAAGAATATACCACCAGTTTTTTAAAAGACTCACCTTCCACGGGGGATCGGCTTCACACCCGAAAAACAATTTAAATTGGTGTTTTACCACCTTGCAGGACAAAATCGAAAATGCGCTTTTCGCTGACATGATGGCGTCGATCAAGCAAACGGAAAAGGGACGATCCCTTCCCAGAAAGTTCTCCTCGTCGAAAAAACAAAATCACATCATAGTGAAACCTATTTGAAAAAAACAACCAGAGCCAGCTATGCTTTCTGCGCAACAACGCCGCTCATGCGTAAGCACAAGTTGAGCTCTAAGCCAATCACAGGCCATCAATTCTTTCCAACCTCTAGCCAATGAGAAAATAGGATTTACCCCACGTGGTTCGGTGACACTTGACATATGACACACGCCTTTTTAATGACATGACTTTCCACCTAGTATTCACTTCGACCTGACTTTAAGACTGATTCTCAAGTGCAAACGAACAACCCTAAAATGAACGAAGAAACAAATCTGACGTGACTTGTGACCTATGACATTGACATGAAACAATTTGATATTTGACTTTGGACAAATTGTAATTTATCATGTTGACAGCCAATGAAAATAAATAAACAAATTCGAATTTGAAAATACTTTCCAGAAAAACGAATTTGAAAAAAAAATAAAGAAAGCCATAGCATCTGCATGACTCAATTGGTAAGTACAATACTTCTTGAAGCTCAAATACTTTCTTTATGATATTTCACCTAATCTTTTGTTTTTCTTTTCAGATTGTTCCTGGAGTTCAAAGATTGCTTGGAGATGACCACTTCAGTTTAAAGAATACAGGGACTGACTTCAGGTAAGTTATCACTATGACTTTGTGTAAAAACCTACATGTTTAATTCAATTTTAGGCATCAATATTCCCAAAAACATAAGCAGTGAGCCAACCGACCCAACAGGCACAAAAACAGGATGAAAAACCCAAAATTGTCATGTAATGTTATTCACTTCTTGTAAGTTCCTGTAATAAAATGTGAACTAAATGCTTAGCTGTTTACTTTGGATGATACTTGACTCAAGTCTGAGCACAAAAAGAGGAAACTGTACCATTCTGATAATTGAGTTTGGATAAAGGTAAATTTTCATGTTACAATCACCCCCCTCCTATGAAAAATAAAAATTGTAACATGGGTACAATTTTTATTTACTCAGAGAATAAACTACTTTGACCATTGTCTAATGATTTGCTGCTTAACCTATCTTACTATGGTAGAGAGCTCTCTTAACTAACTTATTCTATCTTACTTAGAAAGATGCATACAGTACTGTATTAGGACCATATAACAATGTAGCATGGAAATTTACACAGGGAAAAATTAATCCTATGATTATATACAAAAAATTTACAATTTAATCTTCAGATCCAGATTCGTGCCCACTCGACGAGATATCTGATAATGAACCATAGTATGGTTTTAAATTCTGAATATGCCATTCTCCGGCGTGACTACCGTCTTCATTTTTCAAGACATAAACTAATTTACTCTTCTTTCTACTAACTGTACATAGTACATATCGTGGCGCTAATTTCTGACTAAAGCTGTTTGCTGCGTTAGACAAAACGATATTCCGTTTCCAGACTTTATCGCCTACAAAAAATTCTTTCTCTCTCCGCCTGAGATTATAATACTTGGAATTTTTAGCATAAGCTAAATTTAACTTTTTCTCAACTTCTTTATAAATGTCTTCAAGATTACCCAAATTTTCTTTCCATACTTCCCTATTACCACACTCCAAATCATCTGATGCAATATTGCCATAATAATTTCCATTACATGGAACAATTCGTCCAAAATTTAAAAAAGCGGGACTATACCCAGTGACTTCGTGTACAGCCGTTCTAATGGCATAACCAATTTTTCCTAATTCTTTGTCCCATTCTTTGTGAGAATTCCCTATATAGCTTCTAATAGCTGTGCAAATTGTTCGATTAGATCTTTCAACAAAATTTGCCTGAGGATGGTAATACGGAGTATAAGAAATCTTTGATCCATAATCGGAAACTAACTTTTTCATTGAATTACTTATTAACTGTCTGCCATTATCGCAGATGATACATTGGGGAACCCCATAAATCAAAAAAACGTCATTTTCAAGAAATTTCAAAATTGCTTGAGACGTCGCATTTCTTAGCGGACATATTACTGGATACTTAGTAAACCAGTCGCTGACAACGAGTATATACTGAAAACCGTTCTTACTTCTGGGTAAAGGACCCATTAAGTCAAGCGCAATAACCTGCCATGGAAAACAGACCTTTCTTTCCATGCCCATTAATCCATACTTCGAATAGTTAGGGGATTTTTGTGAAGCACAGACTGTACATGATTTCACATACTTACATATATCCCGTCGCATTCTAGGCCAGTAGTATGATAGCTGAACCCTAGCAACTGTTTTTGAATATCCAGCATGAGAAGCTGTGGCTAAGTCTTGATTTATATGAATAATTTTCCGTCTCTGAGGTTCAGGTACCAGTAATTTCCAATCTGAAATATTAGTCTCTATGGGTACTTTAGAAGGAGCAAATTTATATACATAACCCTGTTTAACTGTCCACTGAGGGAAAGAATTTGGAGACTCTAAAATTTGTCTACGCATTTTTTCATAAAAACTGTCTAAGTTGTCTAAATCCAAATCTAAGACATTATTATCAATATTATCAGTCGTAGCTACTACAAGGCATGACGTGGATGGCTCTTCAGGCGCAGGATCCACAGGACTACGAGAAAGTGCATCAGGTACTACATTAAATTTACCTTTCCTATGAAATATTTCAAACTGAAATTGACTTAATTTTACACTCCATCGTGCTAGACGACCAGATGGGTCTTTTATATTAAATAACCACTTCAAAGATGCATGATCTGTGATTACTGTAAAATTAACTCCTTCAATGTAAGGTCTAAATTTTTCACAAGCAAAAATACATGCGAGACACTCTTTCTCTGTAGTAGTGTAGTTTCTTTCACACCGAGAAAGGCTCCTAGAAGCAAATGCAATGACTTTTTCGACTCCATCCTGAGTCTGAGTAAGTATACAACCTAACCCAACATCAGAGGCATCACACTGTATGCAAAATGGCAATTTAAAATTTGGACTGAATAAGATTGGTGCAGATATTAAGGCTTCCTTAATTACTTTAAATGCTTTTTCAGCGTCTGCTGACCAAGTGACTTTCTGACCTTTCTTTTTGTCATGAAGAAGAGAATTAATCGGCGCCATAATAGTTGAAAATTCTGGGATAAATCTGCGATACCATCCGCACATACCAGCAAATCTTTTTATCTCAGTTGTGGTCTTAGGTGTTGGAAAATTCACAATAGCAGAAACTTTGTCGGGATTTGTTCGTAAACCGAAACTGTCGACTATATACCCAAGGTATTTCAAAGAAGGTTTCAAAAAGACACATTTGTCAAAATTAATGGTTAAATTTGCGTCCCGCAGACGACAAGCTACTTCCTTTAGCAATTCAATATGTTCTTCAAATGTTGACGAAACTATGATGAGATCATCTATGTATACAAATACATGTGGCTCCAACTCTGGGCCGAATACAGCATCCATCAACCTTTGTTGGCATTGGGCAGCATTTGCTAGGCCAAATGGCAAGACGTTAAAGTGAAATAATCCCCTTCCTGGGATTGAAAAAGCAGTTTTTTCCTTCGAACTATCGTCGAGAGGAATCTGCCAAAATGCCGACTTAAGGTCAATTGATGAAATAAAACGAGCATTTCTCAACATAGACAGAATACGATCTACATAAGGTAGAGGATAGCTATCCTTTTTCGTTAAAGAATTTAGCTTGCGTCCATCGAAGCAAAATCTAAATTCGCCGTTAGCCTTTTTGACTAATAATACTGGAGATGACCATTCACTACTAGAAGGTTCCACAATATTAAGCTCTAACATGTGATCAAGTTCCTTGTTTAAATGTTCCAACATATAAGGCGACATTAGGTATTGACGTTGTTTAACCGCCCTAGCATCTCCTGTATCTATAGAATACACCATTTTATTTGTACGCCCTAACTTTCCTGCAAATCCAGCAAGTGTCTTGAATTCAGCCATCACACTATCGACTGTCTGAATATCTTCAGGTGGTAAATTCTCAAAAGAGAACGTTTGGTTGTTGGTACTAGCATCATCAACTTCAACAGATCCGATAGAGACGACGTTGATGTCGCTATTACCAAGAACCTCCCATGTATCATCCTTGAAATTCAAGGTCAAACCAAATGACTTACAAAAATCACTACCCAAAATGATTGAGCAATCTAGGGATGGAACTAACAAAAATGAAAATAATTTACAAGTATTTTCAATACAAATCGGTAATTCAACTATACCAGAAACTTGTTGTTTTGCACCATCTGCAGTCGTGACAAATTTATAGGGTGAAACATTAATTGAAATTTCAAAAAAACATTCTATATCTGGAAACAAACGTCCTAGAATTGAATGATTGGCACCAGAGTCCAAAAGTGCAATGAATGCATTATCAAAAATATTAACATTTATATAAGGTCGGTTATCCAAGCCTTTTCTTGTGAAAATGGGAGCAGTTACTAGAGTTTTTAAATGTAGAAAATAATTTTTAACAAAATTCAAGTGAGATTTCTGTTCACCAGATAATCTATGATTGTTCAACTGAACTGTGGCCTCAAATTTTCGGAGCGGTGTTCGGCCACTGGAAACTGCCCCTACTGTTCGTTTCCCGAACACTTAGTGCACTCTGAGCTTATTACTCCAGGGTTGCCGCATTTAAAACAAAATTTTGATCTCTTAAGTGTACAAGCATGAAATGTGTGGTTGGGCCCTTTACAATTCCAGCAAACAACAGTTTTTCCTGCACCAGCATTAGTAACCGAAGTATTCAGATTCACAGTAGAAGTTTGGTTTCCTGAATTATTACTACTCTTTTTTCTGTAATTTGAATTCCTATAAAAATTTCTATTTCCACCTCTGTTATTTTGAAATCTACCATGATACCTACCTTGAGTACTGGAATTACCTGAAGTCCCAGCTTCACTTTCAAAATTCAAAACATTAACTTGAGGTTTCTTTGAAATTGACCTAACTTGAGTATCCTTTAATACAGATTCTAAAATCTTTGCATCATGTAATAATTCATCTACAGTATTATATTCATTTAATGCTAATCGTGACATGTACTCTGGTTTCAAATTTTTTCGCACCCACTTAACTCTTGTTACTACTGCAGGGGGAGAACTCAATCTGTTAAACAAAGATTCCATAATGGCTCCAAAAATAACAACTGATTCATCATCAGACTGTTTCCGATTCTTTATGGTTTCCCATAAGTCCTCATCATAATCCTTATCAAGGAAATCTGTTTCTAATCTTTCAACAAGTGAGTCCCAATCGTGAACATTACCTGAATCCTTTACATGGCGCAGCCATAACAATGCTTTGCCAGAAAATAAATCTACTGCAGACTCAAACAGTTGAACTTTAGTAACATGTCTTGCTTCAGACAACTCAGTGACTCTTTCAAGAAAAGCTTTGACGCCTAACCCTTTTTTAGTTCCATCAAACTTGAGGTCCCACTTATAGATGGAAGCTATTTTAGAAGTACCCTGTATAACGGCAGGTGGTTGTTGCGCAAAGGTTGAAGAAAAATTTACATTGGAATTTAATTGATCGACAGGCTCTGTAATTCGCTCATCAAGATCAGCCTCTAAAGTTAAAGCTGTTGCTAGAGCTTCATTTTTAAATAATACCTCAGCAGCAACTGCTGAATCAATTGGCATCCTTTTTATTCTCCCTATAATATGAATGAATCTAGATCTTAATCGTAGGTATAAAGAATCTTCAGTTGAACCTTCAAAATCAGGAATTGCAGCTTTAATACTATCTAAGGTATTCTCAATTGCTGTGCATTCAGAAGCAAAAGTATAAGTAGGGTCAGGAATCAGAACCGTATTGGTTTTTATAAGTCTTCCTAAGGCTTTTCTCTTATCATTCATGTCCCTTTGAGTAACAACACCCCGTATACGTAACTCATAATTTATTTCATCTATAAGTAGATGTTTCACCTTCATACTGTCCGACATTTTGGGAAGTGACTGTCAAAATTTACAAGAATTTAAAAATTTGCAAAAATTCAAGAGTTCGAAATTGTCCAGAAAAATCTTTCAAAAAAAAATTTTCCAAAAAAATCTTTTCAAAAAATTTTCCAAAAAATATTTCAAAAAAATATTTCCAAACAGCTTTATCACTCTGTACAATGATGATGTAATTCCTTAAATCATAAAGGTATTGAAATTGCATTCAAAATATTTGAAAACAAATACACCCTGTATAGTGCTTGTATCAAGTATGAACAAAAAATCCGAAAATATTACTCAAATAATTCATATCAAGTAACTACATCATGTTTTCATCAAACATGGAAAAAAAATCCGCAATTATTTATCAAATATTGCATACCAAGCATCTATCACCCTGTATAGTGCTAATTTTTCAAAAATTCAACTTTCTCAAAGATTTTATAAGTGTCAGCTGACACAAGTGGAAAAAATATTTTTTCTCATAAAAAAATTCCATAAATGCAAAGAAACTCAACTCATGAGAACTTACAATGTCAGTATGCCAAATCCTGCAAAGTCTGTAATTTTCTATTGCAAAGAAAGCTGAAATCACCTAATTATGCAAAAAAATAAGGATGGCCACAATACCATACCCAAAAAGGAAATAAATGTAACATTTCAATTTACCTTCATGAAAAATTCAATAAGTATGTTCAATATTTCAAAAATACCCCAGTTATTGTCCCTGTTGGACCAGAAAATCCACTGCTCATACATGGAAAAGTACCTAATTTTCACCTTTCAAAAGTGACCCTCAAAAATTCCCAATTGTACCAGAAAATGTTATGCAGATATAAAAAAATATGAACATATGAAATAATTCACCAATAGTGCCTTTCACATAAAAATTACTTTCAAAAAAATTCAAAAACTGGCCCTACACGTTGCGTCGCCAAATCTTGTCACCACCTTTTGCATTTTCTAGAGACTTACCCCAAAATAAATACCAAAAACAGCAAAATGGTGTTGTCAAGGAAACGGCAGCCAATGTGTCTGGAGAGCTGGGACGTGGGTTGGTCAGATAATCATCAAACAGTTTTTTTTTTTTTGAAAGGGGCGCCACTTAAATTTGGTGTAGAGAAAAATAAGAAATCAAAACAGTGAATTTCAGTCAACTAGTTTATTCAATGATAGTTTAGTAAAAAAAAGTGGTACCTTCTAAATTCCTGAAGATTGGTATCACACCCCTAAGGTGTTAAAATATGTAAGTAGTTTTATGTCACAACCTGACAAAGACTACTAATTTCAGATGTTCAGGGGGACTCAACATTTACCATGTGCAGCTGCATATAGGTTTACAGGGAGCGTTGTGCCTTACAACCCTGATAGTCATTTATACTCTGAACCAGACCAACTTTAAAAAAATTGACATCATTGCTAGATGAGACTAGATATATGAGGAAAAAAACCCAATTCACATGTTTAAAGTTTAAAGTTTAAAACTAAATTAGGTGATTGGCACTACTATTGGTGATCAATACTTTAAAAATAAAAAGAAAATCTTTTTTGGATGGAGCTCACCCATTACTGTGGGGTGTGGAGTGGACTCCAGCACCTCAGAACTCCAGGAACTCTCGAGGTCTCCTAGCAGGTGCTACCTTCAGCAGCCTGTGTTGGAGGCTAGAGACTGCCTGCAGCTTCCTGGGGGTACTTCTCTCTCTGACCTGGGAGTACTCAGGCTTGGGAGTTTCTATAGACCCTAAATACCACGTGGACTCTGGGGGCACTCCAGTGTCGAAACAGAAGTCAGGACAGAGGTCGGGAATCAGTTCAATATTGTCGGAGTCATGGGCAGTCAGTGAGCAGCAGGCGGTATCTTCTGGTGACCAGCGGTCGATATTTTCTGGTGACCATCGGCCATTACCAGAATAAAAGGGGCCAAGTGGAAGCCGGCAGATCTATAATAAAAATTGACCCTGTGGCATGCCAAGAATATACCACCAGTTTTTTAAAAGACTCACCTTCCACGGGGGATCGGCTTCACACCCGAAAAACAATTTAAATTGGTGTTTTACCACCTTGCAGGACAAAATCGAAAATGCGCTTTTCGCTGACATGATGGCGTCGATCAAGCAAACGGAAAAGGGACGATCCCTTCCCAGAAAGTTCTCCTCGTCGAAAAAACAAAATCACATCATAGTGAAACCTATTTGAATAAAACAACCAGAGCCAGCTATGCTTTCTGCGCAACAACGCCGCTCATGCGTAAGCACAAGTTGAGCTCTAAGCCAATCACAGGCCATCAATTCTTTCCAACCTCTAGCCAATGAGAAAATAGGATTTACCCCACGTGGTTCGGTGACACTTGACATATGACACACGCCTTTTTAATGACATGACTTTCCACCTAGTATTCACTTCGACCTGACTTTAAGACTGATTCTCAAGTGCAAACGAACAACCCTAAAATGAACGAAGAAACAAATCTGACGTGACTTGTGACCTATGACATTGACATGAAACAATTTGATATTTGACTTTGGACAAATTGTAATTTATCATGTTGACAGCCAATGAAAATAAATAAACAAATTCGAATTTGAAAATACTTTCCAGAAAAACGAATTTGAAAAAAAATAAAGAAAGCCATAGCATCTGCATGACTCAATTGGTAAGTACAATACTTCTTGAAGCTCAAATACTTTCTTTATGATTTCACCTAATCTTTTGTTTTTCTTTTCAGATTGCTTGGAGATGACCACTTCAGTTTAAAGAATACAGGGACTGACTTCAGGTAAGTTATCACTATGACTTTGTGTAAAAACCTACATGTTTAATTCAATTTTAGGCATCAATATTCCCAAAAACATAAGCAGTGAGCCAACCGACCCAACAGGCACAAAAACAGGATGAAAAACCCAAAATTGTCATGTAATGTTATTCACTTCTTGTAAGTTCCTGTAATAAAATGTGAACTAAATGCTTAGCTGTTTACTTTGGATGATACTTGACTCAAGTCTGAGCACAAAAAGAGGAAACTGTACCATTCTGATAATTGAGTTTGGATAAAGGTAAATTTTCATGTTACAAGGTATTCGTTCTACTAGTATTCTACCAAAGCACACCACTATACTACTGTTTGTGAAAAGAGTACATACAAATTCAAAAGATGCACCCTACATGGTTCTCAGTTAATCACCTCAATTCTACAAATACACGGAAAAATGAGAATTCACTGTTTTTCATTCCCAACAGTGACTACCATCATGAGTAACCGTAACGATAAAATAGGACTTGACAAATGACAGTTGCAGATTGGCTCACACTTATGAACCATGGAACTTCATTGTTGATAACTAGCGTATAGAGACAGGGTACTACAATTAATCATCGCGGTGGGGGAACGCTACAGCGGAAGCAAGTTAATGAATAATCTGGAATAGTATGATTCATTTTACAACTGAAAAGTGAAATGGCATATAATACCTGGTAAAATTGACTGATATGTGATTGCACGACTTTTTTCCTGTTGATAAAATTTAAATCCAACATTGTCTATCATATTTTCACGATCAAAATTATTGAAATAAGTTATAAGCTGTTCATTGATTGGAATTTCTGTCAATAAGTTTCCGATGAAATCAATGAGTATTTCAGATCAGGTTTGGTGATTTTGCAATAAAATAACCTCAATTATTTCCAAAGATATATTTCTGAACTCTCAGAGATGCTTTGATATTTGAATAGTTGTGAATGAAGTTTAGTTTTCTACTCGCACATAATGACTATTACCCACTCAGATGATTACAACACTCGCCTTCGGCTCGTACTGCAACTTTCATCTTCGTGGGTAATAGCCATCATTCTGCGCTCGTTGAATAATATACTATACATTAGACAAAAGAAAATACCGACAAACAGTTAGGTTTAATTTCATTATTTCAAAATGATTTATTAGTATTCACATAAATTATTGAATGCATCAAGCTTCCAGTTACTCCGTAATGCGGCCATAGTTGTTAGTTATTCAAATTTTTTGATCACCAAGAATATAAAACGCCCGAATGGGGCTGGTACGCGCTACATACTTACGTAATACGAAAAAAACCGGATGTTATTGATTATTGTCATATTCAATAAAAACTTTGCAATTCATCACGATATCTTAAATAATCGACGTACCCGGTATATCGAAAAAAGACGCAAATGAGCACCGGCGGCTTATCCGATGGGCGAGGGACGCGCGAGAACGGGAGGGAATTTTCAGAGAAACCGGACTTTCAATAGGTCAGAGTTTCCAGAATTGTGGTGGGGGCAAGGAAGGAATTCGTAGTTGTTAATTGTGTCTGCAATAATAATTATTGTTGTGTCTGTTATCGTATGAAGTTGTTCTTCGATGTTGATATACGGACAACATAATTATTATCTAGTGAATTTTCTCTAAATGATTAGAAAACGATCCAGGTGACAACAATTTCGGAAGAAGCTGTACACACGAGGTATTATTGTTTATAATTTTCTTCGAAACTTGGCTTGTTTGATATCCTGGCTTCCGTTCTATATCAATGGGCACATATTTTTATATAGATTAGTTTGATTAACATTGGAATTTTTCAGGTTTTGATTTTTTTTCCTCAAATTGCTAAGTCCACGACGATCATTGGATAGGTGAATCTCCAAGAAGCAATGTTTTGTAGCATTATTAGAACGCATTTGAAAATCAATCTCGATCAAACTTATTGGGATGACAATCGATGATGGTTATCAATGGAGGCTGAAGGAAACCGAAGGAAACAATAATAATGCTTTAATTGATGATGATCACTGTTCAAAAAGTTACAGGTAAGTATACAGGGTGTCCGCCAAAAGGAGGTCAATCTGTTAACCATATATTAACAAATAACAAAGATAATATGATTTATCTCAGTCGGTGGCCAGCAATAAGCTAAGATATACAGGATATTTACAAAACTTGATTCAACGGTTTATTTGCATTGCTTTCAAGATATAGGGTGTTGAAGTTGTTTTAAAAAGTATTTTTTATCATTATCTAAAAAACGCTTTGGCCGATTCCATTTTGATTTCTACAGATTTTCAACGAAGTTAAAAGATGTCTTTGAGTCAAATTTTTGGAATTTCAATATTTTTATTTTGAGTTAGGGCAACCACCAGTTTGTTTCGTATTTCAATGCGCAAAAATTCACGTTCATTCTGAACAATGAATGACAATAACTATTATTCTCGGAATTCGTTCGATTTGCTAGAATGTTAAAAACACTTTCTTCAAATTCTAACAATATGTCCAATACTTAAAACATCATTTCATTCCAAAGAATATCTCCTAAATTATTTGACGAACTTTCAGTGTACACCCTGGATATCCATTATAAACCTTGATTTCTTTGAGCTGATGTTATGAATGAATCATAGAAGTATAATTAATGAAACTTCATAGACTTGTATGGATGAATCGTACTCATTCCTTCTGCTTCTAGGTTATCGGTTACAGGAAAAATCAGACCGATCGATCTGTATTTGGAAGACAAGCAACAAATAATGGACATGCTACGTATCAGAACTCCATCAATAGTATCCAGAATAGCACAAATACTAACAGACAAGTTGTGAGTAGAACCTAATGAAATATATGTAAATATTTCACAATTTCGATAAAGAAACTGCGTGCTGCTACTACAATATAGCTCAAAATATACGCGAATAATTCAATCAAAATGCCTGAACAATATGATAGTAGGTATATTATTCAACAAGCATATAATGAGGGCTATTATTCACGAAGGTTAAGTTTATGTCACGAGCGTAGCGAGTGGCATAATCAACCTGAGTGAATAATAGCTCATTATATGCGAGTAGAATACTATACTCTGTCCACGACTACTGTATTGTCTTTTATATATGAATTTATTTTCAACAACTGTTTTATCATAACTTATTTGACATTAGGAAAACTAAAACTCGAAGATATCTGTTATATTAATTATTTCTAGAACTATTGGGCCTATTTATTCAAATTGATTAAAACAATTATATTCGTAGATAGATAGATAGATAGATAGATAGATAAATTTATTTCAACAGAGTATTCTATAATCATTCACAAAAGTGGCAGAATATTTTTGTCTGAGAAATACGTCAAGAAGAACTTTTAGAATTATCAATAGGTTAATACATGAATTTAAAAATGATATGAAACATTCACATGAGTTTATGGATATAAGTTTATATTAAGCGTACTCCTAAGCATCGAGTAATGTGTCCATAATGTGGATGGCTTATATTTTGCAGCTAATTCCGTGAAATATACCAGTAAAACTGACTCTGAGAATGAATGAATTTTCTTAGTCGCCCTCCAGTCCATGAAGGTGTTGTACACAGATACATACAGATTTCGGGATTTCTCCGGCAACAAATTCATGGACGTGACTTTTGCAGCTTCTGTTATCTCTGGTGGAGTACACTATATCTCTTCGTCACTATCAATATCCATTTTTTAGGAAATATAACTGAAGCACCGCGTCGTTGAAATTTGACGTTTCAACAATGACAACTATTCATGATGAGCTTGTCTAGGGTCCCTTGATGGAAATTGACGTTGAAGTCATCTTAACAGGGTACGGACCGATCATAGCTGCATTCTTTTTCAATGATCTAGAGACTTTAGTTTTGTCTACTGGCATCCCTGAAATTGCTGTCACGTCACATCCATGGGCGCTACAGAAAATCATTCAAAATTTTAATAATAGGTATGTACAGGGTATTTACTTATTGAGGAAGATCATATGGCGATCGAGTTTTGTAATTTATTATGATCTGATTCTTTTCGAAATTGAAAGGTATTTGGGGTTTTCCCGGGTTGGAGATAATGATTGTTTCGTCAAACTTGGAAAATTCATGATGACGGATCCAATATATAGCGAAAGAAATTTCTAATCATGATCTGATCCTATTTGAGATTGGTATCTGAGGGATTTCGGGGTCGAAGTTCATGATTTTTTGTCAAAATTGGTAAATTCATGATGGCGAATCCAATAATATATGGCGAACGAATTTTGTAATGAAGATCCGATTCTATTCAAAATTGGTATCTGGAGGTTCTCGGGGTGAGAGATAATGATGGTTTCGTCTGAATTTGAAAATTCAAGAAGACGGATCCAATATGGCGAAATACATCAGTACTACTACCACAAATAGAAAATATGTAGGATGCAAGAGTGAAAATAACGTGCCTATAAGTTATACTGCGTATACCTATTTCTATGTTTCTTTCATCAATAAATCATTAGAAAATGACTTTTTATTTAAGGGAGGCGGAGAAATCACATGTATTACATGTGGGTGAAGTATATTCTATTCTTTATTTTCCTGCACATTTGACGTATTACTTTTTATCAGCCTACTCTTCGTCCCAGACGAAGTTTTATACATAGTAATATGTCACTCCATAAATTCTTCTCCGAATCGGATTTCCGAAAATATATTTAGCACACATGACATGAGTATACAGTAGTTCAGATACCCACATCGAGGTTTCCACCATTTCTCAATCATAAGGCTGAGCTCATTCAGCTCATAGATAAACTTCTGCTCAGCTTGAAATCAGAATTCATTTAGTCAATTCAGTCGACCCTGGTATACAGTCTGAGAACAGTCTCTTTTGGTGAAATTTATTAAGCTTTCAGTACAATTTATATGTTCTCTACCTCGCAAAGATTATGCTGGAGTAGTAAATTTTGAAACTATAGGATTGTTCTCAGACGAATTTATTCGTCTGAGGGATTGTTCATCTATATCTTGGTATAGTTGAATCAGGAATTCCATATGGAAATTACGTATGATACGCCAGTGACCTCAATATAACCTAAAAAACAACGAATGTCAAAAATCTAGTGTTTATCCCCAGAATTGAATAAGGATGGAACTATATAACTGTTTCACAAACACTTTAGAGTGAGAGGAGACGAGGATCTGTCCGTACCCTGTTAAGATGACTTTAACGTCAATTTCCATCAAGGGACCCTAAGCTTGTCAAGTCATACATGTCAATGGCTTACGTACTCGATCATCTTCGATATAGTCTATTTGATACTGACATTATCTTATTTCGAGTATACATACATTATAAAAACAGATTAATGTAATACTGAGTAGGTATATGAAGATATTTCTATGATTTTAACATAATCCAAATGAAGTTAGCTAATTAACGTGCCTGGCTATAGCCTAAATGTACTGATAAATGCTTGCTGAATACAAAAATATATCGCGTACCCTACGAACTCTTGACCAGTGAATAATGATTATTCACCGCTATTATTCACTGGTGTGGAAAATGGCTATCGTTTTGCTTACGGAAGTACATGTATTATGAGTATTTAATACAACAGTCGTGGACAAAGTCAATTATTCCAAATCAGCAGACGCTATAATAGAAACTAGTTAAAGTATTAACGATTTGACTAATTGAAAATATGACGATCATATATTTTGTGAATTAGCTGAATACATTTTTTTTTTGCAATTGCATACCTCGTTGGTCCCAGCACTGGGACCAAACGCCCCATAAGTCGAAACTTGTGCGGGGTTAGGTATACATACAAACACAAACATCCATGGCCTAACTAGGATTCGAACTTATGTCTCGGGTGGGAGTCCCCATACGAACTCAGCGCCTTCACGCTCTCGACCACCGAGCCGCCGCTCGAGTGGCTTGAGAGTTACGAAAAAAAACTTATACAACATTCAGAGAGGCATAAAATTCAATTACAAAAAGATACAGTAAAATGTTGAATCCGATTTCAATTCCAAAAAATTGAAACAAAAAAATGAGAACTCACAAGATTATTTGAGCAAAATTAAAAATGCTATCTAGGAAATAAATTTCAACCTTAAAGAATCATACTATCCGCCATCCGGTAGTTATGCTAGATTGTGTGTATTTTTGTGTGAAAAGAATTGTTCGAAGAATAGAAAAAGGCTGCACTCTTTTTTTTGTGAGAAATCAATCAAAGATTTTGAATAGGAGATGCTCTACACCTATAACTAATGATGAATATTTAATGGATGATATTTCATTTGATATGTCTGCCATTTCCATGCCTGTAGCACCTGTAATTTCAAAAGTATCGGACAAAGGGAAAATAGAGTCATCTCCTTCATCATCTTGTTCAGATCAAAATACCAGAATATCAGTTCTTAGTGTTGATCATTCAGAACAATCAAAATCCAGTTCTATATTCAATTGTTCTGAAACTGAAGAAAAAAATGAAGTGATATCTGATGATCAATCGAAAACATCATCATCCAACGCTGTATTTATTTATTTTATTTATTTATTTATTACAACTTTGGGATACAAACAGGTTCAAAACCCAAAAAAGTATCCGCTGATACAATATGTTACATGACAGCTCGTATTATAATGAAGTGAGTAAAAATATGATAGTTAAAGTGAAATTTGAAATGTTGAACAATTTTGGAATTTTAGGTGAGAAATATTTTTTTAGCTCTTTGTTTGAAAGTGAATAAAGATATACAGTGAATATCAATACTACAATATTTGTTAAAACTACTACTCAACCTAATAATTGGAGAATTACGGCCTAAATTTGAGTTTCGATAATCTATATTGAGAAAGAAATTATTGCGAGTATTCCTAGGAGGAATATGTATAGAGAAAAATGATAATAATGTTGGGCAGTCATGATGATTCCTTAGAACCTTGAACGTGAAGACTAAGTCAGTGATTATTCTTCGTTTTTCTAGTTCCAAAATACCAAACGACTGCCGAACTAGATGAATATTTTCAATGTTATAGGTTCCATTTATTTTAAAATTCAGAAATCTTACGAATCTATTTTGTACTTTTTCGATCCGTAGTTTATATACGGTATATCCTGGATTCCAAATCACACTTGCGAAATTTAACTTGCTGTAAACAAATGCAAAGTAAAGAGATTTCAATGATTTCTGAGTTTTAAAACTTTTACAAATTCGAGTGAGGAAGCCCAACATTTTATTACATTTACTTATTATATAATCGTAATGTTTGTTGAAATTCATTTTGGAATCTAAAATAAGCCCTAGATCTTTGATTTCCTCCACTCTCTTCAAAATAGTACCTGACATATTATAACTGAATTCAAAGTTCTTGACGTTTTTTGTGAATGAGATAATGAAACATTTATTTATGTTTAAAAATAGTCTATTCTTTTCGCAATATTGTGAGAACCTCAGAAGATCAGAATTTAGTTTTGCACAGTCCTCACGAGACTCAATTTTAGAATATATTTTTAGATCGTCTGCGTAAAGTAAGAATTTAGAATTTATGAAACACTTTTTCACGTCATTAATGAAGATCAGGAATAGCAGAGGCCCTAAGTGTGAGCCTTGTGGCACTCCTGAGGTCACTGTGAAAGCTTTAGCCTGGTAACCATTAATGTTCACAATTTGGGTTCTGTTAAAAACGTACGAAGAAAACCATCGTAAGAGATCGCCATGTACACCAACTTCAGAAAGTTTAAGCATCAATATGTTATGATCGATTTTATCGAAAGCCTTACTGAAGTCGGTGTAGATAGAATCTACCTGAACTCGCTCATCCATCTGATTACAAATATATTGAGTGTACGTTACTAAGTTTGTTTCAATTGCACGGTTTGCGAAAAATCCATGTTGTTCTTCGATAATTGCACCTTTCAATCGGTTGAACATTATATCGTACACCAGACTTTCAAAAACTTTTCCCATAATGCAGAGTTTGCTTATACCTCGATAATTCGTAACTTGTTCCCGATCTCCAGAGTTTTTGAAAATCGGAATGAGAAATGCAGTTTTCCATAAAGTTGGAAAATGACCTTCCTTTAGTGATAAGTTGAACAATTTATTCAGCGGAACATATAAGCTATTAGCGCATTTCTTTATGAATAGTGCTGGAATACCATCCGTGCCACTTCCCTTTTTTTCATCGAGATCATTAAGTTTTTTTAAGACTTCTTCTTCGTTTAGGGTGAAATTATCGAGTGTGAGATTGCTTTCGCTCATTTCGGGGTTGAGTAGAGGTCGCTGACAATATGGTTCATAAACAGATTGAAAGAAAGTGGAAAAAATATTACAAATATCTTCCCCTTTGGTGGCCTCCTTATCGTTAAATTTTACTAATGACGGAAATCCTCTGCTGTTCTTTGAATTCTTAGTAAAATTCCAGAACTTTTTGACGTTCACCTGTATTTCGGATTCAATGTCGGCTATGTATGTTCTGTAATCAGAGGAAATGAGATTTTTACTACGACGTCTAAGAAATATGAATTCGTTATAATAATTGAGATCGTGAGATTGTTTCCATTTTTTGTGAGTTGAGCGTTTTTGTTTTATTGCATTAATTGTGGCAGCTGAGAAGTAAATTGGATATTTTCTATTTCTAATCACAAATTTGGGAACAAATCTTTCGATCGCTAGATTCAATACATTATACAATCTTTCAGTTGACTCATCTACAGATTCATTTCCGAATACGTTAGACCAATTAATATTTCCTAAGTAATTATTAAGTTCTACATATTTAGCTCTCTTGAAATTGTATAATATCTCACATTTATAGTTTAATCTATTCAATTTGACGTTTTTCAAATTGAATTCTAATGGTGGATGATGATTGTCAATATTGACTAGGGGAGTGTCACTTATGTTGAGATTATAGACATCGTTGTCCTTATTATAGAAAATTAGATCTAGAATTGTATTGCATAAGTTCATTTACTGATAATAAATCGAACAAACTTGCGGTTTTTTCATCGATGTTCGAAGGTCTGCTGAAATTATTTTGTTTAACTCTGATCCAGTCGATTTGAGGCATATTGAAATCTCCATAAATTAAAACAGAGTCATCAGATATAATATCTAGGATGTCATTCAATTTACTGGTGAAATAAACTCTAGCAATGTCGTCTTTTGGTGGTAAGTAGACGCAGCATATATGCAATTTATGATTAGAACCTTCACAACAAACAGTGATCCAGATATCTTCAGCATCGCTTTGCCACTCTACTTGAAGGACGTATTCTTCAAAAATGTTTCTGATGACAAAGAAAACGTGCAACCATTATTGATTCAAATTACTCCTGATAGTTCTGAAGTTTTACCTAATGGTTGTCATAATTTGAAAAATCACAGAGAAGTATGTGAAACCCAAAAAATATGTAGAATGTAAATTTTTTGAAGGATCATTTTTGTTGAGTAACGACGTATCATAGGCTATATGTGAAGATAATAAATTGATACGTGGAAAATATGATTGCTTCATACGTGAACGGATCGGATCCGTTAATAATACTTGTATCGTCAATATGAAACATTGAAGGTACTTGAAAAATAGTGATAAACTAATAGTTTATTCCTATCGTATGCACAAGCTATGTAAATTATTCATTATAAAAATAAATTCCGTCAATGCACCACTCGATCATCTTTCAGAAGTATACAGTTCATCTTTAAACTTTAATCATCTCACAAAATGAACAAGCCATGTGCGTGGAAGAGAACGTATGATTGTGGGAAATTCTTTGTTGCAACAGAAACCGTCGATGAAAAGGCAAGAAGTCGTGCGAAAACTTCCTAACCAATTATTAGCTTGTGAAAATTTAAGAAATGTTAAATCAGATTCTGTATATAGGAAAATGAGACCATTTTATGTTCATAAATTCAGTAGAGAACAAATACATTCAATAATGAAGGAAAATCTAAATTCAGAACATCTAGTCCTCTATTTGGATGCAACGGGAACTATTATCCGGCGGCCTGAATCAACGAATAAAAGAGTCTTGTATTATGCTGGAGTAATTAAAACAAGAAATAACTGAGTTTGTTTCGTTCTGGAATTGATTACTAGTAACCATGACACTGGTACAATTGGCGTATGGCTCACTAATTTCCGAATTCATTTTATTAAGATAACCAATGAGTGGCTATCGTTTTCAACGGTAGTAGTGGAATTTTCGTATCCATTATTGAATGCAGTATCCATGTTTTGGAATGATAGATCATTATTATCATATATCAATAAGTGCTATTGCTTACTGGTTAACTCTGAAGACTTTCCAGAAGATATGATAAAACTCCGTATATGTTCATGTCATTTTTTCAAAATGATATGTAGAGATATTAATAATATCATAGATGTGGTGAATATACGCCACTATTTCAAATGCAAATTTGCAGCATTATTCGATATGAGAATACTTCAAGATATTCTAGAATTATTAAAAAACATTTCTGTCTCACTCACTTCACCCAAACAAAATAAGGCAGTTGCAAAGGCGAAAGTCTTCCTTGATAACAATTGTTTTATAGACGAAATTGATTCACTCGAATCTGAGGAGGTGAATAATTGTAATTCGTAACGAACTTCCCATGTACAGAAATAGTGCCTTTTTCATAAAATTTATGGATCTATTTTCTAAGGTATATATCGAAGTTGAAGATGTTGACAACTAGTCAAACCTGTATTATCATCCAGAACTTCATGAAATCATATTGGAAAAATATGTTCCACTAATACCACTATGGACAGTTGTTCTAGTCACTGAGCGTACCAGCAACGCTCCTGTTGAGAGATATTTTGGAATAACGAAGAATATTGCCCTAAATTCTGAAAAGAATCAGAAATGTAGCAGAGTTATTAGGAATATTCGAGAATATACTCTAAGTATTCGCAAAGAAAGTCACATGGACATCAAAGAAATTATTGTGCCACTTCCAAATATTCATCAGCCAAGATTCTTAAACAGGAAGAAACATGGAAAAAACCATCACACAAACCAAAATATTTGGGTCTTGATTCCTTTCAGAATTACTCCACCACGTCAGTAGATGCAAACTCCTGTTGTATTTATTGTGGAAAAAAAAGTCTTGAAGTGACGGCCCAGTGGGTTCAATGCGATGATTGTGATGGATGGGTACATGTCGAGTGTGTCGATAAACTTATCAATGATAGAAGTTTCAGTAGACCATGCCACTGCAAATTCTGCCAAGAACTAACAGGTACTCGCCCTTCAGAAGTTGCAGTTGATCTCGTTCAAGAATGTGATTCATTCTTGGAAAAACTGGAGAATGAAAACAAGGTAGAGCTGAGAAAAAAAACCGTAATGCAAAGATACAGTAGGATTTGGTACGAGGAAAAAAGAAAACGTTTAACTGCTTCCAATTTTGGAAAAGTGTGTAAATCTGTGTCAAAAAAGTCACTAGCATCTGCCGTATACAGAATAATGTATGAAGACATTTCAAACCTTCCCGCAGTAAAATACGGAATTGAGAATGAGCCAGCCGCCTTGAAAGAGTACACTAAAACGACGAGAAATTCAGTCAAGCCGTCAGGTCTACAGATTCATAAACAGTTTTCGTTTTTAGGGCGCTCTCCTGATGGTTTAGTAGGATCATTAGGAAATTAAGTGTCCCTATTCGATTAGGAACCATCATCCTAGAGACGCTGCAAACAAGAACGTGCTGAAGTTTAGTTCAAGAAATGGCGAAGTTTCACGGACACACGATTATTATTTCCAAATTCAGGGTAGTCTTGGAATTTCAGAAAAAACTTGGTGTGACCTTGTTGTTTACAGTGGAGAAGGCATTTTGGTAAAGAGGATAACAAGAGATCGAGATTTTTGGCAGTTATTAAGTGGGAAACTCATCATGTTTTTCTACAAGTATCTTCTGCCAGAAATAATCATAAGAACAGAAAGTAAAACACTTATTTCTAAAAGATATGTTCATGATCTTTGTTCAAAAAACTACTCAACATTTTATGAAAATGTTCTCGTGTAAGATGTTGCCTATTATAAAAATATTAGCAAACCATATGTCATAGCAATTCATGATGATTCGGATTGTATATTGAAAGAATTTCGATCGATTTTATGACATTGAATGATCGTCAATGGCTTTCAAATTTCTATCTGTTGAATGATACATTCACCGAATTCCAAATACTTGACTCTTATATGACCGCGAAGATATTACGAGGAAGTTTTGATGATGACTTTTTAATCAATATGAATTTATACAGACCCAATCTTGCAATGCCCACTAGTGCTTCGCATGGATCAGTTTGGAGGATAATCAATTCAGTTTCCTGGATCCCATGGGTGAAACATCCTCACAAATCCAAAAATAATTCAAAATATTCATGAACTTTTCATCTTGTTCACCTCCTGATGCTTCTGAATGGAAAATTATCAATTGTGATCATGTCAAACAGTCAGATAATTATAACTGTGGTGCCTATATCATACATTTCAACAGGAGAAAAACGAACTCGAAGTCGGTCGACCACAATATTTAATATCAAAATTATAAGCAGTGTGACTATAGTTTCGGCTCTACGGCCATCTTCAGACAAAATTAAAAAGTACTTAGAAAGTAATAAGTACAGGTGTTGAACAGAATGGTAGCTGAGAGAGAGATGACATACCTGTTATGTGGAAAAACAGGGGGGAGGAAATGAATTTTTTCGATTATTTTGCGTATAATTTCCGTATAATTTTTCCCCTACGGGTTGGCACAAATATTTTTCTGTGTGTACGTATTGGTTATGAGGTGTCTAATGATCCTTCAAATAGTTGAAGATGACACGCGCCGTAATAATTGAGAAATTTTTTCGATTATTTTTGCGATTTCATGTCCCCCTACGGGTTGTCACAGATATTTTTTTGTGTGTACGTATCGGTGATAAGGTGTCGGATAGTTCAAGATGACACGCGCCGTTATAATTTAGAAAATGAATTTTTCCGAAAATTTTTGAGATTTCCATCTCCCCTACGTCTTGGCACAGATATTTTTCTGTGTGCATGTATTGGTAATGATAGTTCAATGACCTGTCAGATAGTTAAAGATGACACGCGCCGTGATAATTGAGAAAATGATTTGTTTTGATTATTTTTGCAATTTCCATCTCCCCTACAGGTTGGCTTAGATTTTTCGCTGTGTGTACGTATCGGTGATGAGGTGTTGAATGATCTCTCGAATATTTCAAGATGACTCGCGCTGTAATAATTGAGAACATGATTTTTTTCGATTTTTTTTCCGATTTCCATCTCCCCTACGGGTTGGCACAGATATTTTTCTGTGTGTACGTATTGGTTATGAGGTGTTTAATGATCCTTAAATAGTTGAAGATGACACGCGCCGTAATAATTTAGAGAATGCTTTTTTTCGATTTTTTTTACGATTTCCATCATCCCTACGGGTTGTCACAGATATTTTTCTGTGTGTCTGTATTGGTTATGAAGTGTTCAATGATCCTTCAAGTAGTTGAAGTTGACACGCGCCGTAATAATTGAGAAAATGAATTATTTTGAGATATTCTTCTGTGTGTTTGTATTGATAATCATATGCTCAATAACCTGTCAAATAGTTCAAGATGACACACATCGTAATAATTGAGAAAATGTATTTTTTCAAATATTTTTGCGATTTCCATCTCCCCTACGGGTAGGCACAGATATTCTTCTGTGTGTACAAATTGGTAATGAGGTGTTCAATGATTCTTCGAATATTTCAAGATGACACGCGCGGTTATAATTGAGGAAATATTTTTTTTCGAATATTTTTGAGATTTTCATCTCCCCTACGTGTTGGCACAGACATTTTTCTTTGTGTACGTATTGGCAATTAGGTGTTTGATGATCTTCCAAATAGTTCAAGATGACATGCGTTGTAATAATTGAGAAAATGTATTTTTTCGAATATTTTTGATATTCCGAACTCCCCTATGGGTTGGCACAGATATTTTTCTCTGTATGCGTATCGGTGAAAAGATGTTCAATGATCTTTCGAGTAGTTTAAGATGACAGGCGTCGTAATAATTGAGAAAATAAATTTGTTGGAATATTTTTGTGATTTCCATTTATCCTACAGGTTGGCACAGATACTTTTCTGTGTTTATATATTGGTAATCGTATGTTTAATGACATGTCAAATAGTTTGAGATGTCATGTGCTGTAATAATTATTGATGTGTAAATGATTATTATATATCATTCCAATTTACTCAATTTTGTTGAAAAATTCTCATATAAAGAGCTCATACACTATGCCTTGTATGTGTCCTGTTAGATTTTTCATAAATCAATACTTCAACATTCTAAATGAAATATCTAATGATATTTCTTGAACTTTGGCAACATCGCATGTGACCCACACCGTATTTCAAATACAACTTTCTTCACGTCATAAAGTGTGAATGGAATTGTGTGGATAACATAATATACAGGGTGATTCACATAAGAACCGACATAGAGCAGGGGCATGTAGGGGGTCCCAAAATATGGCAATTTAACGTAACTTACCTCTATACCAAGTTGCTTCCCTAAGGAGTTATAGGCTTTGGAAGTGAAGTGATAAATTTTGAAAAAAATCAATATCTCCGTTATTCTTGAACTTGAAGAAACCAAATTTGGTACACTTTGTGGGGGTATTTAGGGCGTTACTTGACAGTAACTAGAGTTCAATTGAAATTTGTAAAGGGGGTATACCGGGTGGTGCACCATTAATATTCAACAGAATTTTGTTAACCCTTGATGGATTTTGAAAATTTTTGCTTTGTTTTGTGGGCAATTCAATTCTGAAACTTTTTTTAGTCTAGTAATTTCTCGAAAAACCCCATCATTCTCATCAAAACCCGAATAACCGAAAACGCGTGCTCTAGGTGTATTATTTAAAATCATCGAAAATTCAAAAGTTGGCTATGAAAATAAACGTCAAACTTGACAATGAAGCAAGTAAGTTGTTCAATTAAGTAATTCATCGATAAACAATTGTTTGTTCTGGTTGTTGTTTAAGTTTTTTGTGTTTATTTTGGTTAGTTGTTAATTAACTGTTTTTCACATTTCAGTATCTGTCCTTACTTTACGTATTTTGTTACGTATCTAAATAATAATTTGCCAGCCAATTTCTACTGATCACAATTGATGACCTACTTTCTTGTTGTACGTTTATTTTCATAGCCAACTTTTGGATTTTCGATGATTTTAAATAACACACCTAGAGCGCGTGTTTTCAGTTATTCGAGTTTTTGATGAAAATGATGAGGTTTTTCGAAAAATTACTGGAGTAAAAGAAGTTTCAGAATTCAATTGCCCACACAACAAAGCAAAGATTTCTGAAATCCATCAAGGGTTAACAAAATTCTGTTGAATATTAATGGTGCGCCACCCGGTATACCACCTTAACAAATTTCAATTGAGCTCTAGTTACTGTCAAGTAATTCCCTAAATACATTCACAAAGTGTACCAAATTTGGTTGCTTTGAGCTCAAGAATAACGGAGATATTGATTTTTTTCAAAATTTATAACTTCACTTTCAAAGCATATAACTCCTTAGGGAAGCAACTTCGGATAGAGGTAAGTTGCGTTAAATTGCCATATTTCGGGACCCCCTACATGCCCCTGCTCTATGTCGGTTCTTATGTGAATCACCCTGTATAACTCAATATCGGAGCCAGTTCTTCACACAAATTTTTGACAACTGTCACTCTCAGATCATTCACATCCCGACTGGAGTGTTTTTCAAATTTTTAATAATACTTTTTATTTTATATTTGGTGAAAGGACACATAAAAAATGAGAAACTGGGATAGCTATGAGTATTTTTCAATGCATCCACTCAAATCAATGTCACTGTGGGCTAATGAGTCTACAAGTCTTTGCAGATAATGACATAAAAGTTGTTGAAATGTTCAGCAGAAACGTTGGTTTTTTCTTTGACCGTATTTTTTCCCGTCTGTGAATTGATCAAGTGCCAGATGGCATTTGATTTATTGTTCGAGGTTTCAATGAATGTTTTGTTTGCTTTGCGTTTTGTATCCTCTATAACTTTTTCATAGTTCAATTTCATTTTGTTGTAGAGACTGATTACTTCCTGAGGTTTCAAACATTGTTTCATTATATTCATTGCTTCTAGTTGATTCCTCATCATCTCGTTTTGGAATTTGACACTTTTCTTTGGAAAATGAATGTGAAATTTATCCAAGAAGGTCTGGAAGAATTGATCGAATAATTCTTCAGCATTTCAAATATCATATAAGGTGGCCCAATTCAAGTTACTTATAGTTTGTTTGAAACCTACCAAATTTTGTTCAGAATTTATTCTAATTTTCTTAGTATCACTGTTATGTTTCCGTTTAACTATTTTTAATGTTGCAGAGATTCCACAATGATCGTATAAGCAATAATCATGAAATTCAACGAAAATGTTGTCACTTATGTTCGTTATTTTGAGAAGCTTGATGGTTGGGTTACAGAGAAATCAAGATCAAATGATTGAACGATATCTATGATTCCCGTGCGAATGTTAGTTTTTTGTTGTTTATATCAGTATTGAAGTCGTCATCAGTTATAAATTTCTCTTTGTTTCGCAATATCAGACTTTGAAGCATTGCCGAGAAATTTCCAAAGAATCTGTCAACTTTGTCAGGAATAGGCAATCGGTATACCGTGATAATTATAATACTTAAGTGAATCAATTTGACAGCAACAAATTCAAAAGTATTTTCTTCATGCAAAACGTCAGAAATATTTGATGACCCTGTTCTCAAGTTTCTCTTAGTTTAAATTATGACACCACCGTGTTCGGAAGAATGTCTACAGCAAATGCCAGCTACATTAAAATTTCTCGAAACTGAAAAAGAAGATTCATGCTGACGTAACCAAGTTTCCGTAAAGCACATCACATCGAAGTCCTGTTCTTCTGCCCCACACGGTCATATATTTGGATTCATGACCTGTTTGTAGCTATCACGATGTATTGATACTCTGAAGGATGCATAAAGATCTGGTCTCTTCGAGTTCAGAGCTTCAAACTTGACTTCGGGAAAATGTTCTTCTAGGCATTTTCTCGAAGAATCAATTGTGGTTTGCGGACTTACTCTGCATACATGCAAGCAGAGCTGGGCAAATACTCTGAGAAAAGCATTTAAATATTGAGTATTAAATACTTTCGAATATTGAAAATATTTAAATATTGAATATTTTCAATAGCCAAGAAGTATTCGAATAACAAATACAAAAGTATTTGAATAGTTCACAGTAAGTATTTAAATACTCTCTAAGAATTTGAGTATTTCCAAAGTATTTAAATACTTTCAGAGTATTTAGATACTTTCCGACTATTTAAATACTCTCAAAGTATTCAAATACTCCGAAAGTATTTGAATATTTCCAAAGTATTTGAATACTTCCGAAGTATTCAAATATTCTCAAGGATTTGAATACATTCATGCTACTGGAGTTATTTCTGAAGCTTCTAATCACTATGAAAAAATATTTTTTTGTACTGCACTGGGAATGCTTCAATTTGTCATATCATACCCGTGATGGCCGTGAGTCAGAATCTAAACGAATATCAGAAACGATGTGCAGTCAGTCGGAAATAAAAATCGACATTTTTCATATTTTTTATTAATACTAATCAAATTAAATAAACATTGTCAAAAACTCAAACAGATAATTCTTTGGCATTTTTCAGGAACGAAAAAAAAAATATCTGAACATTTTCAGGTAACATAAAAAAGCAACGGTCCCAAATGCCATTCGCCTTCAATAATACTGAATTTTCGAAGTTAGTATCTAATGAAGCATGGCGACGGGGAGTATTGATAAAAGTAGCATAGGAAAACATCCTCTCTACTGGTGCGGATGAAGGCAGCGTTGTATTATATTTTATAAAGAGCCTTTCAATGGCCAGATATTTTTGAAGCATTGTTAATGTTGTTTCAGGATCTTATAAATACTGCAATGCTTGCGGTTCTCCTTGCCCACATGTCACTGTTTGTTCGGTTAGATAGTTGAATTCGTCAACGAATCTTCCTCTACAACTGACACATCATTTTCGTAATGTGTACTATCATTGACAGAAGCTTCTATGTTTGCAGCGCTAATGAATATATTTTTAATTTTTTGTGTGTTCTCTTCTATTGCTCCTGATGCTGAATCTTTCAATGTGGTGATCCATCTTAGTTTGAAGGTTGGATCAGAAACTGCTGCAATGATAGTATTTTCGTCATTCAGAGTAAGATATTTTTTGAAGCGATTGATAACTGCTGAGAGCAATTCGTCTACAGCTGGGGCCAGATACTTCAGTTTCTCACCTTCCAACTTTTCTAATTTTACTTTCAAACTTGCTATTGTGGGCAGTACGAATCCAAAATAGACATTCGTTTGTCCTTGTAGCATGTCTAAGGCCAAGGCTAGAGGCTTCAGAAGTTTCACGTGTTCTTCTAAGTATTCAATGTCATTTTCTTTCAAACATAAATTCTTGATGGATAGTTCTTCATAGAGCATATTCACTTTAACTTTTTTTTTTAATATTTGCTTTGTCGAATTATAATGGAAATTCTTACGAGTTATACCTGGGTAACTCAAATGAAGGCACAGAATGGGCCTACCAGCCTTGTTACACAAATGTGTACATTTATTCATGATAGTTGTATGGCGATTTAGATTTGTCATTACCAATGATGATGTTTTTTCGGCGATTTTGTTTTGTCTCCATTTTTTTCCACTCCCCTGTAGAAATTGTGTCTTAGTTTAGCTGGGTCTGCTTGTCTGGATGTAGATTGATGATTTCATTCATTTTCATTGTCGTTTCTTCTGTCAGCAGTCCGAAAGCTATTTATTGTTTGGGAATTCCCTGGTCTAGCGGCTGGCAGCTTTTTATCAATTTTGCTGTTTTTACGTTTATCGTCTGCTTCATCTACATCTTGTGGTTTTTCACTATACGGAATATTCAATGGTGATTCCTATTTATCAGTTCGTCTTGTGAGCGACTTTTTCAACTGGTTATTTTCGGATATCAGTTCGATTTGTTCATGAAGCAGATTAATTTTTTCCCTTAGTTCGTCAATTCTTTTTAATAGGTAAATAATGGATTTTCCAGATTTCCTATAGAGAAAAGTTGAACGGCAAAGTTGTGGGAAATAAAAAGAGCAAGAACTTTTTTGTCTACACATAACCTCAAAATGAACAAGTACAAAATTCAAAAAACAGTTTTTGTTTCTTTCTATATTAGCAAAAAAATTTCTCCACGAAATTTGCTGGAAGCTTATCTCTTCATATCCCAAATACAATGTGATATTTTTGATTTGAAATATAAATTTTTTTCTCCTTTTTTCGACCTAATATCGAAAAAGCACCCTGCTTCAAAATAAACGATGGGCTTTATTATTATTGTGGTGTGGTAAATGTTCTCAAAAATGGCAAAGAAACGAAAAAGCAACTGTTAGGTACATTTTTTTAGATGAAATCCCCTTTAAATCCTATATTTTTTATTTAGAACAACTACTCTCGCATGTTCTTTGCAATCTCAATGTTTTATGGATCCTGGAATGTTTCTGTTTGTAAATGTGATATGGAATCTCACGTTTTCCAAGTAATAATATACTGTTGATTTTGAAAATGGCTCAAAATTGAACATACTGATTTGAAAACAATTCGGATCTGAGTTTCGTTTCGTTGCATTTTCTGAGAACATTCACCCTTGTAATTAATATATCTTCCACTTCATCAGAAAGTAGAGATTTCGACCAAAAAAAAGTCTACTGACTTTTTTGAAGAAGCATATATTTTGATGTGGGAATTCTCGATTGAAAAGTAGAAAAAAAGTAGAAAAAAAAATATTTCGAATCGAAACAATCACAGTGCTTTTGAAACATCTGAGTGCCTTCCTTTCAAATGGGTTTCATTCTTTATTATCTAGAATATACCCAAGAAGTCATCAAAAGATGTCGCAGAGACATTTCTGAATACTACCTACAGTTTGTTGCCCCATCATCCTATGCAAGTCCCAGAAGACATTATAGGGATGTCCTGAGATGTTATTAGGATGTAGAGACTTGAGGACATTATTGTGAACGCCTCAGAAGGGTCTTAAAAAGTTTTTGTGCGATCTAGGAGTATTTGTGACTAGTTCGAATCGATTGCCATCATCATTTTTATTATTATTATGTAAAAAATGCCTAATGCGTTCTCTCTAATTTAACTGGAATTACTGTAAACGCATTATACTCAGGAATTATTGTGATTGATTTTTTTTTCTCGACAAAGTAGTTAATTTTGAGTTGGTAGTGTATTATTAGAAAATAGATTCCCGAATCACCCTATGATACGAAAGTATACAGGGGTGGAGTGGACCAAATTGTAACACACTGTGGAAGATCATAATAAAAATATTTTAGTTCAATTCGCTATCTTTATTTTCCAAGAGAGCTCTTGATAATTCTTGTTTGCACAGCCGCCCAAGTTTCCATCAAGGGCCCCAGCATATAGTTCAAGACGGCCTTGACCACATTCTCCTTATTAAAACTCAATTTAGAATTTCTTTAGATCACGAACTGTAATTAATATTCGCAACGACACCATTAATTACTGCAAACTTGACGAGCAGCATGCCACCAGTACCTATGTGCTATGTGAAGGGGAAGGGATCCTTCTTCCGTTATCGCGGCACGCCATGGAATGGAGAATGACGGTTTATTTTTATTTCATTGCCGCTTCTGCTCTCGTTCGCAGCAGACTTGACCTGACACTACTGACAGCGCATTATTATTGTGGTGTGTTTTGGTTGTGCTGCATAGTGTGACGTGATCAATTTCAGTGTAGGTTATGAATGTGGAATAGGCTCTGCGGACTGCTGTTGTGCCGTTTTCATCATTGATTTTTGAATAAAGTGCCGATGAACGACCTTGGGATTATTGTTGACGGCGGTTTTTGTAACGTATAAAGGTAGACTAATCAACAGAAATTAATTGTATAATATGTTAAGTTCTTGTAGATTTTAGCTGAAATATTCAAACGAAAAACTGCATGACAAATGTTTGCATTTAGGCTAACTACCAATTTGGCGATGGTCATTCGTCTGGAGATATTCAATCCAATTCAGTCTTATACCTACCACACCTTGCATGTTATTGATCCTCAATTATAATGCCGCATGTAGGTATACTTAGGTGTCCTATTTTCTCTTACAAAATTAAGTAAGCAATTTTCATTTTCATCAAGAACAGTACGTAGGTCCTAATATATACAGGGTATCCGAAAAGGTCATGTAGTAAGTAAATAATCGGACGGATTGATAAAGCCAAAATGATGTTAGTATTTTCGCATAAAAAAAAATGTTTCATGTAGGTACAGGGTGCCCCTCTCAAAATGGAATCCCCCCTTATTTCTTTCGTTTTCGGAGATATAAAGAAATATTGAATGGAAAAGTTTTGTCAAACGACCCAAACTTCTATTTCGTGAAGTTGTTTCATATACGGGGTCATTCGTCTTTCCAGAAAGGACATCAACTGAATGGAACACCCAATATAATTTACGACATGTCGATAAAGCCTTTTTTCTGATTTCAAAAATACATATGACTTGCATATTTGGAAGAAGAATAGTTGACTTATTGACGAGGTTATTGATGATCCAAATTTATCAAAATACTGCATTATGATCCTTCACTTCTTCTTCTTCTAAAGTAAGTTGAATATAGTCATAGTGGGCAATGAAATAACCGAGGGGTAAATCTCCAAAAAAATTGTGTACACCAGACTACCAATGAACAAAGACTACCAATGACTACCAATGACTACCAATGACTACCAAAGACTACCAAAGACTACCAATGACTACCAAAGACTACCAATGACTACCAAAGACTACCAATGACTACCAGTGACTACCAGTGACTACCAGTGAATACCAGTGACTACCAATGACTACCAGTGACTACCAATGAATACCAGTGACTACCAATGACTACGAGTGACTAAAATGATTACCAGCGATTACCACTGATTACCAGTGACTATCAGTTGCTTCTAGTGACTTCTGGAGTCTGACTATTATTGAATTCAATTTAACCTTGCATGAAACAATTGAACAAAGTCTCTGAAATAAGTAAGTTGTTTCATATTTTTAATTAAAAAAAATATAGGTATCCGAAAGATGGGATTATGATTATTTAATGAATTCTCTTTTGACACTACAAAGACAATGATATTAGGTGGTGCACTACGAATTGGTAATGCGAAACAATAATTGTTACTGATTTAAAAATAAATCTCGAAAAATATATTTCCTTTTACTGGTTCTAAGTGTTTTCTTTGAACTTTCTTCATATTCCAAGATTAAAAAACTTCATTTCGGAACATGAACAAGATTTAGGAAAGGAATGTTTAGATAAAACTCAAACGTATTTATTCGAATTTGTACTGCCCTGTATTGGAAGATGCAATATTTTGAGTACATACCTATAGTACTTTTAGTATGGTTCACGTCAGGGCATCACGTCTCAAACAGAATTATGTGGACTTAGCAGTATATATAGTTATGGTAATTTCAATGAAAAAACGTTGATTCTCAAAGCCAATTATATTCATTTATTGAACTATTGACTTTTGTCCATTACACACATGTATATAACTATAATATAACATGTTGTTCAACATAAAAAAACGTATTCGAAAATAATATGTTCACTCCACAAAAATCAAAGCCAATTATATTCATTTATTGAACTATTTATTTTTGTCCATTTCACACATGTATCTAACTATAAAATAACATTTTGTTCAACATGAAAAAAACGTATCGAAAATAATATGTTCACTCCACAAAAATCAAAGCCAATTATATTTATTAATTGAACTATTGATTTTTGTCCATTTCACACATGTATCTTACTATAAAATAACATTTTGTTCAACATAAAAAAACGCATTCGAAAATAATATGTTCACTCCACAAAAATAGAATACATAAGTAGGTAATATAAAGTAAAAAATTGATTTCATATATTTTGGTACCTAAATATTTTTCAAGTGAATCTGTTCTTGAGAGAAGTATTCCGACACTTTGTTCCAACTTTCTACTTTCGTTTCATACCTTTGAAAATGGAATTGATTTTATCTCTGTCATTCATAGAAATAGTCATATTTCCTACACCAATCATCTTTATTGGGCCATAAAAAATGAATTCTAATTCCACTTCTTGGATGTCATCATGTCTTGGCCACACAAAATCTTGTAGATTTGAAGTTAGGAATTTAATCTTAAAACATATATTGCTGATCTGACTGATGACCCTGCCAATATACCAATTCTCACTATAAAAGACTGCGTAATATTTCTCTAATTCTATTTGAACGTCATCTTTCACTTTGCTGTTCGATTGTTTTTTATCAGAAGATTTGAATCTCAATAGCCTGTCGGAGCTCAATTTTGAATTATTGTCAAAAAGCCAACACAATGTAGATTTTTTCAATGTGAAAACTTTCCCCTCTATTAGTACGTCTAGAAAATGTTTACCTTTTTTTGCAGATGACTGAACTCCATAATCTTTAATATTCAAAAAATTTCCAAAATTTTTCAATTCGGTTGGCAAGTCCGAGAGCAAGTCGACATTCTCCGTCGCGTTTCCATTTCTTTCTATAATATCTATTTCATCATGTGCTTTCCATATAATTTCTTCTTCCCTAGTAGGAACTGAATTTTCAAGTGAACACAAAAGATCTGGATTTGAATCACAAGCTAAATCATCTATACTGAGATCTATACCCTGCTCGAGAAATTGTTTATCCTGTTCATCAAAATGTTTATTCAAAAAACATACATTTTTTCCATATTTCAAATCAACTTTCATGCCTAATTTCGTACAAACCCTATATGCATCCGACAAAGCTTTATTTATGATGGAAGAAATTTCAATGTCCCCCGGAAAATTTTCTTCAAATTGAAAGCTAGTAATAGCTCCCAATTTATTATTACTTTCTCTGGGAAAAACAAATGTATTTGAAAGATCAGACACAGCATTCTGAAGATATTGAATTCTGTTAAGTCTCTGCATTATCTCCAATAAACTGAAATTTACGACTGTGGAGAAAGTAGATGTCATGGATCTAGTTGATCGGAATATTTGCTCGCAAGGTTGGGAACTGAAAAGCCATGGCGTAAATTGTGCATTTTTTCTAATGTCAGTGTTATCTCGATAGAGTCTTATTAATTGGACCAATGCATGAGCATTCAATTCTACACACAAATAACTATTCAGGGAAATGAAATTTTTGGAAATTGTGTAATTTCTCTCTTCATGCAACCAACCTCTCCATAACCTACAAAAAAACACACAATACCAGATCAGATATAGTCGGTGACAGATAGTTTCAGTTTTAGATAAAAAGGATTTGATTATGTTCTGCATGACTTGAAGAAAAGCTGACGTCCCGATATAATCTTCCCCTTGTTTGTCTAAGAGCTGTATCACAACTTCAGAACACATTTTCTCGGCCGACTTGAAATTCATTTTGTCTTCTGCTTTCAGGTCACTTTCAGTGAGAAAATGTTTATCTTTGCTTTCTTTCCGAATCAAGGTTCTCAAGTGAGACAGCTTTACTTCATAATTACCTAATATCAATGGTAAATGTTCTTTCAATATTCTGGTCCTTAGTTTTGTGGCAATGTGTACTGTATCTTGGATACAAATAGTCGAAGGAAGCAGACTCATATTGAACCAGTCCCAATTTTCATCTGGCATAATACTTTCTGTAGTTGGAAAATCTGTAATTATTCTCATACACTTCATCAGTCGAGCATCCCCATCGGAAGAAAAACCTATAACTTTTATGCCATATTTCTCTGCTTCCATTTTTATAGTTGTCAATCTCCTTAAGCAGTCGGTATATGTGAATCTATTATCAGTTCCGAAAACACCTACACAAAATGATGGTGACTTATCTATTGGTGTTTGAGCCATGATTATATATGCATAATTTGCCTTATTAATATTCTGAAAATATGACTCAATTTCTTGTGCAGATGAAGTCACAAATGCATTTTTTTGTGGAAGCCCGTTTTCTTCGAATGGAGAAACAAATCCTACCAAAGTGTCACTTGTGGGATTGTATTGAATTCTTCCAGTGATTCTGGTAGCATCCTCGCTAATCCATATTATTTTGGGCAGCTTTCTTTTCTCCAAAAACTCATTCAACTCTCTGAATCGCAGAACCCCCTCTTCAAAATTGTTTGTAGATGCTATTGTTCTTGTGACAGTAGAAACCGATGGCAGGGATTTCTTCAAGTTGGCATACAAGCTTTCGTAAAGAAGCCTGCCACCTATTATGAACAGGTAAACAGAAAATTGGAGAAGGTCATCAGAAAATTTATTATTTTTTGTCAATTTCATATTTTGTTGTGCAGCTTTATTCAAAATTTTGAGAAATACAGGAATATTACTCTCTGTATCTGTGGTATTCAGTTCAGGAATCTCCTGAAATAAAATTTTCTTGAGATCATCATTTTCTTTCATGACAAATTCTATTTGATCCAGATGTTCCACATAGTTTGTTATAAGAAGTTGATATTGCTTGGTTTTTGTACTGATATTTTCACGCCGTCTTCGATTTCTGGATGCTCTAGTGTATTTATTCCGATTCCATTTTCTGTTTTCATCAATTTTCCGTAGGTGAATTGATTCTTCTAGAGACCTTTTACCTTGTTTAGCAGAGGAAGAGGTCTCTTTACAACCTCTGCTCTTTAGAAAAAATTGTAATGGTTTTGAATCATCTGATGAGGAGTTTTCGAGATTTTCTCCCTGGTTTTCTTTCTCTTCAGATTCAAGTTCATCGCTTTCATCGATTTTTCTCCTCTTGGAAGGGCCTTTATTCAATGGTTCACTTTCAGGAATTGTAATTATATCATCGAAATTCGTTTGAGCAATACGAGGAAAAATACGTCTAAGTCTAGTTCTGGGTTCACCAACTTGTTCACCAACTCGTTCACCATCTCGTTCACCAATGAGTGCGTTGTGAGGTAATAGGCTGTTAGCTTCATCTCGAAAATCATTTTGGATAAGTCTTTCTTTTTTTTGTTCTGTGTCGGTTGAGGCATCCATAGAACTGAGTGAATCCTGGTTTCTCTTATTTATAGTAGGGGGGTGGACTTGGACATCTGTGACTATTACTATATTTGCGTTCTGCTTCTCAGAATGTTTTTCACTTTGGACGTCGTTGAAAGCATGTTCGGCCGTTTTCCTTGAAGATTCTGATGTTATGAATGTTTTTATAGATTTTTGGAACAGTGTACTTTTATTTGATTCTTTCTCCGTACCAGTTGAAGAAGAGCTGCTAACTAGTCCGGGAATGTGATTCACGTAATGGCGTGTGAAATTCGTAGTCACCCATCGACAGGTATGTATATTTCTGAACTTTTGAACCTGAAAATTTTCACGAAAATCAGTATATTTTGAATTATTATTTCTACTGATTTGAGTAGTTACAGTTCTTCACCTGGTCGTGATACAATTACCCGGACCGATTGAATATCCAGTAGTAATACTCGTAGTAATATAATGAGTGCAATGACAATTATCTGTTATTCTCATGGCATGAATTATATTTAAAAAGAAAATTCAGAGGAAAATTCCATGACTCAAATAACTATTAATGATTTTTTTTTATTGTCATTATATAGATAAATATGTTATCTCTTACATTTTCCGAGATATTTGATGTTGAAGTTTACATTTTCTTCAGATTTCCTCGTCATATTTGTTGTTCAATAAATTTTGAATGAAAACTATGAGAAATAATGGCTGATGGATAGGCGAATTTGGAACAATAAGGTGCGGGCCCCGAATAGTCCTGATTCGTCCTTGACAGACACTATACCCTGGCCACATAAAATGTCGTGATCACCTGAGAAAATCTTGAAGAAAATGTAAACTTCAACATCGAATATCTCGGAAACTGTAAGAGATAACATAATATTTCCATACACATCTCTGAAATCAGAAAAATATAATGTAGGTATATAATGATAGTAAAATATATAGGGTGTTCCATTTAAAAATTTTAATTAGTTGCCAATAACTTTTTTATCTAATTTTCAACTGTTTTTTTGGTTTAAATATTAGAAATTGACAGGAAAAATATGAAAGATCGTATTTTGAAAAACAAAATCGAATAATAAATAAAAAAGTTTCGAGGGGGTTCAAAATATACGTGAAGACCTTGTACATGAAATTCCATTTTAGAAGGCGGCGCCAATTTATTATCTAATAATATCTAAACCGATCTAACCTACCTTGACTTACAAACTATAGTACCGAGTAAAGTACGTTATAAATGTAGCACCATAGCACCAACTTCAAAATACAGTGTGCTGGAATAAGTGTTACCCTGCTCTCAATATTACCTTCTTTATTTTAATATTATTAGCGATTTTTGTTATGATTTCTGCGTTTTTTCTAAAACAAATTAAATATAAAGGGTGATACTGGTCATCGACAATTTTTAAACAGAAACCTCCAATTGTTACGAGGCGTACAACATACCCAACCTATGACAACTTCGCGAAACAATTACCGCCGAATGCCATATTGATCAAGAAATCTTGCAAGGAATTAGAAAAGAAACAGAAAATATGCTGTATTACTGGCCAATCAATTTGGGACATTTTGTATTCCGCATGCATCAGAATCCGTAAATTTTGTCAGGTCCGAGGTCAGGTCCTAATTCCCAAACTGATTTGATTCAATTCGGGAATCGGGACACCCCGTAGAATAATCAATTATTCAATCGTAAATTTGAATTCAATTGAAAAAAACGCAAAAATAAGAATACAAATTGACCCGTTTGAGAGTTTTAACGAAAATATCCACTAATCCACTACTTCATTGATCACAATCTGTTTGAAAGCTAGAGCCTGCCCCGAGGCCTGCCCTTGAGCCTGAGCTCTTACTCGAGCTCTTATACTTGCGCCTAAATTGTTGCCGACACCCTGTATGAACAAAAAACGTAAAAAATGAGCTTTTTCGGAATCTGAAATAATAATTAAGAGTTCCCATGCAAAACAATTGTCGATGAGAATATCATATCTCAACAAGTATCACATTGGTATAGGTTTTTAATTTTTTCAAAAAGAACAAAATAATATGACTTATATCAGCGCACGTTATTGATCAGTTCAGTTATCAAATTATTTTTCTCTGTTTAGTGCATTTATTTGAAGTCGGTTAATTTAATTTTTTTTATTTTCATTTCTATAATCAACTCTCCTCAGGGAATTTAGAGATATTCAATCGTTCCGGTACTTTCAATTAAGCCACGATACACACACGGTTCAATTTCTTTTTCCATCACGTGGTTATCACTTTGATATGGCTTTAATGCCGAAAAATCAGAAAAATTACTTTTCTTTCAAACAGCTTGAACGATTGGAGAAAACGATTTTTCCTACGACCGTGCGCTAACTAGTACTTTTCTGCATACATTTGCGTGGAAAAATTTTGTTCCAAAATCTCAACACAAAGATTACGTTTTCCGAGAAATGTCATTCTTTGACAGCATTTGCGCTCGTGAGCGGAAAAATTTAAAAAACGCGCTCGCGCATGTCGCTCTCATATACGCTATTAGAGATTGCTATCATTGTACATTCAATTTCAATATAGTGAATAATGAATTGAAATGATTATTTTCATGAATATTGTTCAATGCATGTTAACAATTGAAGTATTTTTTGTTTTGTTATTAGTTTACTATGTCCATATTATATATGTAATATGTTGAGTAAAGAATCAAGTGTTTTTTCCAAGAGCTGCGTTTGTAGAAAAAATCTTGTGTGTATTCCGAGCACAAAGTGTCATTGCCGCTCTCCAAATATTACCGCGCCCCGCTTCACGTCGCGTGGTAACTTTCTTTGTTGAGCGGCAATTTATCACTTATCGCTCTAACCTACACAAATAGCTATTTCCGCACGCAAACACTTATACGAAGTCGTTCGTCTAACTGTTTTTGCGTGCGGTTCTTGCAGATCGAAAAAAAAACAATTTTCGAGAAAATAATTGTGCATATTATCTATCAATTATTATAAAATTGCTCAATAATAATGGGAAGTAATTTATTCCCCTAAGAAAAATAAATAATCAAGAATTTTCTATATTGCCTTCATATTATAATATGTAGTCTTAATGAAGTGCTAACCACGTGACGTCATCTGCAGCAGGAATCAAAATTTTTCACGTTAATGACCTTGGAATGGCACGCACTTGGGCACACTTATAGTGAAAGGCGTTCATATAAAATAAAAATCACAATAAAACTCACCTTTATTTCTTTTTCGCAGATTGGACATTTGATGTTTGAATAAACATTGTCCAATTGATCTAATTTTACTATGAACTCGTGGTCTCTAAAAGGTTCCATGCATATCCGATGATCTTCTTTTTTGAGACTCTTTATGCGATTTAGAATTCCCGTTTTGACGACTTGTCTCAGCATTCCAACCTCCTCCACCAAGTTATCATGTTGTATCCTCGGTTGTACTTGTTCCGAATCGTCACCCCTATCATCCAGTTTTTTTTTATTATCATTATTTATCGATCGCGCATTTGCTGCCCTTGAAAATGAAGTACTGGTAATATTGTTATCTTTTTCGACATCTTTCCTGATCTTCTGAGCGAACTCTTTCATCTTGTAGATGAGAACTTTCTCCCCCGAAAAAAAACGAAACGAGTCTATTTTCTCTTTAAACACTCCCAAATACTCATTCCAATTAGGAACTATCTCCTTCAAATCTGTTTTTGCGAATAATTCCATGTCTTGAATGTCTTTGTCAGTTATATCTGCCAGTGATACACTATTACCGAAACCAGAAAGTGCTAAATGCAATTTCACATTGTGTGGTATTTTAATTCTAAGGGATTTCTCCACTTGTACGAAGAAGTCTTCAGTTTCATCCATGGTTATTAAAACAGAAAAAGAACCATTTGCGATTTCTCAACTATTAACTTATCACAAATAACTTCAACTGCGAAATTCGCTAATAAGCACTCGCAAAAGTCGGAAAGATGGATTATGAAATGAGACAAATGAAAATGAATCTTAAAACAAACTAGCCGCCCCTCCAACGACGTTTTCACGATAGTTTTCGCGCTTTTGCATTCGTCAGCGCTCGTCTTTGATCTCGAATGCAGCATAAGCGTACCTACGGAATATCTTCCAAGGGTTATAGGGCCCACGACTGCTCGAAGCCCGAGGTCTTCTGCGTAAGTGATCTATTATTGTATTTCCAAAGTCAAATATTGGAAAAGCATGAAATTCAAGCATGTTACGGGGAAACTATTAGAAATTATCAAAATGGGAAATTTCGAAAAAGAGTACTTTAAATCCCTTGGTTCGTTTGTTTGGATGGTTTGTGGGATGCAATTGAAAGAAACATTTGAAGATATCAATCGCCGCATCAGAAGAGCAATAAGAAAAATGAAAGATAGTGATTAGGAATTATGAATCTCATGTGATTGAGAAAAAAACTCGGAAAAAAGGAATTTTGTATTTTACGCACTGTTCATTCGTCCTGATGACAATCCACTTCTAAAACCTTCAATAGTGAAGAGTGTAATATTCGTACTGTGAAAAATAGTTTTTACTAATTCAGCCATTTTATGGATAGTTCCTAGCCTCGGTTCTAGCCATTGTATTTTTTTACGTTCATGCACAAAACAAAACCTCATTGATTTTTATTTCACTCATCTGTCATTCTACTACCTATAGCGTTTTGTAATCATGACAAATATAATTGTTCAAACCGTCGTCCTATTTAGTTTATTTTATTTATTTCCAATATTAATGATGGTAAAAATAAAGTTCAAGTTAAATTGTTCCTAACAAATTCGCTCCTTAATTTTTCGATGCAGATCGATAGTGATAATTATTTATCAAATATTTTTCTATTAAATTGAGCTTTGTTTTTCGACACTTAGTACCACCTAAATGAAACATTATTTGGTTTTTGCATAAACCGGCATAAACGTAAAAAAATATTGTATGCAACTCGTGCAAATAGTGTTTATTGCACGCGATGTTGAATTGTCAAAGGATGCAATGAGGCAATAGATAATAATGATTATTTCCCTTATCATGAAATAGACCAATCAGACACCACCATTTTGCGAGCGAAATCTGATTAGATAAGTGATTGAAGCACAAGACCTGTTTAACCGCGGATAATTTTTTGTTTTTCATTTTTTCGATTTTCACTGATACTTTCTATTATTGTCCTAATATTGATTCTCATATTCTCATCAATAAAAACTTAATTTCAGATAGATTTCTCCAACAAATAATTTGACATAAGGCGATGACAACACGTCAGAATTTGAAATATTTACATGCACTTTGCTATGAATGACGAGATTAATGCTTCTTAGATGCATTACGGATGCATTGTTTCGGATGCGTAACCAAGGTAATAGAAACACGAATATTATCTATCCACTGAGTGTCATTCTAGAGAATCGTTTGATTGAACGATTTAGTGAAAATGATGAATTTACGTTTTAGTAATATTTCGTGTGATTGTATGGATCTGGCAATTCATAAAAGTTTGCCAACTAATACTGTAAAGTGAATCTGGAAATAATCTAGCCGTATACCCTCGACCAACAAATTATCGAAACTTTTTTTGCATGATTTTGCTTCTTGGCAAATTGTTTCATGCACAATAAATTGATCAATTTATTATCGTGCATTTTTCAAGAAAAATCATGCTCAAAATTCAAAATATTTCGATAGTTTAATCGCTTATATTCATAGGTATTGGGATATAATATATGAATAAAACTATTTCCATTTTCATGATATATTTAAATTTAGTGAAATTATATTTCTCAACCCAATTCTTTTAACTAAGAATAAGTCGAGGAATGAGTACTTATGGAATGTTTAGTAGAATAATAGGGCTGATGTCAATTTCACATAGGTACCTAATATGAATGAACTGGAAAAGAATACATTAACGAACACCTACATATTCAAAATAGTGACGGGATTGTGCTAATACCTCAGGGAGTTCCAGAGACATACGATTTTTATTATTATGAATCGAGGTTCTTATAATGAAACCTGCTGTGTGGGAAGAAAAATAATATGATTGGTAGAAATAGGCCAACGCCGCCTATGTGTCGGCATAGTATTCATAGGGAAAGGCGCCGCCACCCGCCACACGACCGATTTTTTTGCTGGAGCTGTTTTCAACATTCTGTAAACTTTGCGTTGAAAAAGTTTAGGCACCGTATAGAGTAGTACAAGTATAAGACCTCGATATAGACTATTGAATAGAATCACTTGCATTGGGGACATTGCGATCTCAATTGCAGTAGTCGACCGAGAATTTTTTTTCATGATTAAAAAATCATCAAAACAAATCAACAAATAAGTACACAATTATTTTTATTAATCACTGATTCAATATTCGTTTCTCAATATATGCAATTATTATCAATTGATTTCAATAATCTCTCTAATTATGTTTTCGAAAATTCATCTGACTTCCAAAGACTGCCAATGACTACCAGTGACTACCAATGACTACCAGTGACTACCAATGACTTCCAGTGACTACCAATGACTTCCAGTGACTACCAGTGACTACCAATGACTACCAATGACTACCAATGACTACCAATGACTACCAATGACTACCAATGACTACCAGTGACTACCAGTGACTACCAATGACTACCAGCGTAGTGTACACCAGACTTCCAAGGAAATTTACCCCTCGGAAATAACCTTTATATATTGTTCAAGCTCCATGGAAATTTCATAGTATTGTTTATTATGAAATTGAAATCCTTTAACCTCAATACAAAAAATATCAATAGACAGTTTCAATGGAAGATTCGGTATTTTGGTAAACTTTGATAATCAATAACTCAATTATTTTTCATCTAAATAATATGCAACTCATCTCTGGAATCAGAAAAAAAGGCTCTATCGACATGTCAGATGATATTATATTGGGTTTTCCCGAGGGTTTTCCATTGAAAAAATCAAAGTTTTTGTCCTTTAAGGAAAAACGAATGAACGAACTTCACGCAATAAAAGTTTGGGTCGTTTCTAAATCAACATTTCTCCACATCTCTGAAAACAAAAGAGTTAAGAACGGGTTTCATTTTAAGACGCGCACTTTGTACCCATAGGAAATTGTCAAACGGTTGCCATGGTAGGTATCGATGATGTTCGCGCAACTTATCTAATTCATACTAATGCTGCTTCAGATTTGTTATCGGCTGTTCAGTGACTATTTCTTATACAGGATGGAATGAATTCTTTCCGTTTACTAGAGTCATTTTCGGCAGACATGACAAATTTGATAATTCGCTGCCACCCTCGCTGCCACCCAAGCTTTCACCTTTTGATTCCTTCATCCTCTTTCTACAAAAATAGTATACTATCGGGTATACCTACTCCATTTCAATCGATATCTTGTATACCGTTCCAGAGAAAATCGCATATTATGAACAAATCCCAACCCATTCAAAGTTGATAGAAACTGAAAACTCGATTTCATTCAATGAGATCATATAAATTCATATATAGTAGTTGTCGAGGTAGTTGCAGTCATTGTCAAAACTGACATCAAATTATATTGACAGTACTTATTCAATACTTTGGTACGAATTCAATAATGATGAGTCAATGACCACATTTATACCGTATGGGTAGTTCGTATGCTTACTAATAGTAGAGTGCCAAACGAATCGTAAGTCGCTTAGATCAAAAGTTGGTGGGAAATCGGAGGTAACAAGCTGTGACATGGCTAGAATTGTTACCTACCATCTCCAGATCATGGATCCACTTGTCGTCAAAAAATCGTCCTGTGCGTTTGGGGGGTAGGGGGTAATTTATAAAAAAATATGGATTTTTTTTTTATTCGTGGAAAATATTGAGGGGTTTCAGAACTTTCACCCTGTTGAATCTTGATTTCGTGTGACAAGTAGAACGAATTATAGAAAATTTTGAAATTCACCAATTACATTACGATATATGAGAAAATCATATTTCAAACGGCTATAACTCGAAACTTGTAAATTTTCGTTAAATTGTTTTTCATATACCTCACATTATCTCAGTAACTACAACGTTTATCAAAAAAATACTTCAAATAATGTCGATGCGCCTATGTTTCAAGATGCGAATGGTTCTTTGATTTTGAAAATCGAAGCATCAATAAGGAAGATATTGGGAAAATCATAATCCAATGCAGGTAGTGAGAAGGACCGCGGTTCGCCGCTTTCATACCCCGATTCTCCCCGCAACGCCCGCAGCCGTCCTAGTACGATCACCGTAAATATGAATTACTGAGTCTTACAGAATTACGATCATGGAATTCACGGGAAAAATGGAATCGATGGCTATTTTCCAAGTTAACAGAAATTTCTTTTAACTTGCTGTTTGATTGGAAGTGACCTCAATTTATTTTATGAATGATTCTATCTCGAAAGTACATGTTTTATCCACCCATCTCATTTATTAACAAATTGAGAAATATTGAAACAAAACATGATGCATATAATATTGAAATAAAGATAAGATACCCTTGTGGAAACTTGAAAAAAAGATCATTTGATACTAATCGAATTGCAAAGTTGTAAATATTTTTATACGACACAGTGTCCACAAAGCCTCGATAATTTTTTTCGATCATGTCTCTTGATGAATCATCATTTTCAAACCAACGTGTTTTGCTGTGAGTTTTTTGAATTTCGAATTAGCGAGTATTATACCTTGACATCAGATACTCAACATCACCTTTGAATCAATAACTGAATCAACTTTATCCGGTATAAGGCAACTAATTTAAAAAAAGTGTTTTTGTTATCATATTCGTAAGCCTTGGCATCCATATTTTTGAGTTGTTTATAATCTGGAATATCTCTCATATCTTGCTAAATATTTAAAAAAATTTGTGTATCTGGGTCATATCTGATGCATGCAAAGTCAGGGTAGTTATCTTCTATAATTTCACTTTGTTCTATATATGTGTATGAATCAGATGAGTTTTTGTTTCATTTGGAATCACAATATACGACTCATTAGAACGTTTTGATTTATTTGATAATTTCTATCTCCTTGTCGTAGTGCTTTCTGATTTCTTCGATAAATTCATTTTACTTGATTTTTTGAGATTTTCTCCCTCGTTTCTTTGGACGTTTCGGGAACGAATCTACTCCGGTTCTCAACATGAAAATACAAAACATTTTTTTTTGGAAGATGCCTCGGAAGATGCATTTTCATGTTGAGGACGAAACGTCCAAAGAAACGAGGAGAGAAAATCCCAAAAAATCAAGTAAAATGAATGTTTTACCTCCTCGATTAACCTATATACAGACAGTATTCTTCGATAATGATTTTCCTACCAGTTTTGCCACCAAGTTCGACATATTTTTGATATAAACAGTTGAAAGTATACACTTTTCCATTAGAAAATCTGCACCATCTATTAATTTTATCTGATTATCAAATTCTCTGTCATGTGTGGTATTGACAACTTTATTCTCACTCAGTGATCCTCTATAATTTTTCCAATTTGATACAAAGCATTGGCTATGATACTTGACTTCAATGGCAATAAACAATGTTGGTAGTCAATACTATGTCAAAACTTGACTCTTATTTGAACGTTTTTGGTAGAAAACACATTTAGACACATCTAAAATACAAAATTTACGAAGTGTTATTTCTTTTGTCAGGATTACATCTGATTCATATCCTTCACATCAATTTCACTATAGGAAGCGTTTTATTCCTGACACTATTGTCTCCAGTTTTCAATATTCCTTTGCCAGAAGATCAATTGACCTTTATTTTCATTGAAAATATCATCAATTCTCTGAAGTTCCACATCGATTTGCCTCGCATAGTTTCTTCCGAGGTTTTTTCTTATATTCATATAGAACTTTCGAATGTTGTTATCGATAATTCTGTACAACGAAGGAGTTGACCATCTTTTTCACAAATGAAACATTTTCTTGATGATTCTGTACTCTGCTGGAAATCTTCAACTTCAAGACATATTCAAGATCAGTGTCTGAATTGATAGTACTTTTCATCTCTTATCTAGAGAAACATATATTTTATGATAAATTTACAATAATAGATCTCGTTAGCTAACCAATACTTATTTAATTATTGAAACAGAGCACACAGTACCAAATATCGAATGATTAATTCACATGGTCAACGCCTCAATGTTGATGTGTATAAAGAAAGCGTATGGAACCATGATAGCCGCGGGTATTGCGGGGAGAATAGGGGTACGAATGCGGCGAAACGCGTTCGTCCGTGGTACCTGCATTGCATTATGCTTTTCCCAATATCTTCCTTATTTATGGTTCGATTTTCAAAATCGAAGAACCATTCTCATCTTAAAACATAGGCGGATCGACATTATTTGAAGTATTTTTTTGATAAATGTTGTAGTTACTGAGATAATAAGGGGTATATGAAAAACAATTTAACGAAAATTTACAAGTTTCGAGTTATAGCCGTTTGAAATATGATTTTCTCTTATATCGTAATGTAATTGGTGAATTTCAAAATTTTCTATAATTCGTTCTACTTGTCACAAGAAATCAAGATTCAACAGGGTGAAAGTTCTGAAACCCCTCAATATTTTCCACGAATACAAAAAAAAATCCATATTTTTTTATAAATTACCCCCTACCCCCCAAACGCACAGGACGATTTTTTGACGACAAGTGGATCCATGATCTGGAGATGGTAGGTAACAATTCTAGCCATGTCACAGCTTTTTACCTCCGATTTCTCACGGGGTGAACGATAGGATTCGATTGGCACTCTACTATAAGGAGATCTAACTAAATTCAGATCAAATGTCTTAGTTAACGCATGTTAACACCATGTTTCTTCGGTTGACTAACGTTACCAACTATGTTTTGATTTGATTATTGGTTTTTAGGTTAGGTCGTAAAACTCCACTTGAATTCGTAAATTTAGAATAAAACTTTTGGGTAGGATACGAAACTTGATACAAAATTAGCTGAATTTTAATGAAATATCATCATGAGAACTCATGAAATAACTGCCAGCACTTGCATCCAAGTCAAGTCAAGACTGTAAAAGAGTAGACCAAAATTTCACACCGCATTGGTCATCATACTAGTTTAGTTTGGTACGCAACAAATTTCGGTACCAAACCAAGCAGGTAACTTTACCATGAATACAGTTCATACCAAACTGACCAAGAGTATTTAGTCAAAATATAGTCATTAGTCAGGATAACAAGACACTGTATGAACATGGTCATAAACTCCATAACGAAGTGCGACAGACATTTTATTGATATGAAGTACCTACCTTCTATCTATCATTAGTTTGGATCGCTCTATCAGCCCAGAAAAGCATTTCGATGAGGAACTTTGGTGTAAATTCATGTGGAATCTCGAGGAATTGCAGAGGAATTGCGAGGCATTGGGAAGCATTACAAGTAATTATAAGGCATTGTGAAGAATTATAAGGAATTGTGAGTTATTGTGTGAACTCGCGAGGAATTTTTGCAATTTAAGTAGGAATAGCGCATGCGTGAAGATCTCCATTACTTAAAATCTCACGTGTTGTCTCACCGAATAACGTAAATCTTCAGTAATCTCTCAAGTTAGAGAGAGAACACCACGTCATTCATGTGTATTATATAGGTAAGTACATAAAATTAAGTTTCTGGAGAAATAACTGCATCTGCCTAGGAAGCCATCAAAAGTAGAAAAATATAATATTTCCTTCGGAATTAATTGGACCATTCGAATTGAAAGAGTTGATTAACTGGGCTCTCCTGCCGATGATGATGAACTCAAACCGGAGATGGAAGATATATCAACAAAAAATCGAGCGGCATTATCTGCGGGTGTAAGGGGTTGATGGTACCCCGAGGATACCGAGGGGTTTATCTTCAGGAAAAATGTGTATACCAGACTTCCAATGAACGAAGACTTCGAAAGACTTCCAAAGACTTCTAAAGACTTCTAAAGACTTCTAAAGACTTCTAAAGACATCTAAAGACTTCTAAAGACTTCTAAAGACTTCTAAAGACTTCTAAAGACTTCTAAAGACTTCCAGAGACTACCAAAGGCTTCCAAAGACTTCCAGAGACTTCCAGAGACTTCCAAAGACTTCCAAAGACATTCAAAGACTTCCAATGACTTTCAGTTACTACCAAAGACTCTGAGCCAACACCAATAACTTCCATTGATTTTCGAAGCCTTCCATTAATCGATTGAAGCACAATAAACAATTTAGCAAGGACACTAAATGTTCATATTAGTAGTTCAGTTTCAACTATGTTCGCTTCTACATATACAGTGTAATGGAAACGTATCTTACGTTATCGTTGGCAAGGATCCTGAAATTTGCTGGAGCGAGAGGTATACCAAAAATGCACTCTATGACCAAGTGGGGTCAGCTACACTGATATACACTGCTCGCCAACAGCCATGGAACAAACCCATTTTCCGGAAATGATATTAGGAGTCAAAATAGGTTGAAAATCACTTCGGATTCGGAATCAGGACGCCCAATTCACCAACTATTCATATTTTTCCTGTAAAATTTTCAGTTTTGAAAAATTCATTTTTGTCTCACTTTTTATGGAAACACCCCCGTATCTTGGGTTATAGTTGGGTAAGGATCCTGAAATTTGCTGGAGTCAGAAATATACCAAAAATGTTCTCTATGACCAAGTTGATAAGAATTCCAACTCGATAATAACGTAAGATACGGGGGAGTTTCCATGAAAAGAGAGACAGAAATGAAATTTTCAGAACTGGAACTTCTGCTGGAAAATTCTGGATAGCTAGCCAATATCCGAATCCGAAGTGATTTTCAACCTGTTTCGACTCCTAATATCATTTTCCAGAAATTGGGGTGGTTCCATGGCTATTGGCGAGCAGTGTATATCACTGAAGATGACCCTACTCACTCATAGAGTGCATTTTTGTTATAAGTCCCGCTCCAGCAAATTTCAGGATCCTTACCAAACAAATAGGTATGATACAAGGGTGTTTCCTTCAGAAGTGAGACACACTGTATAATATAATAGTACAGTTTTCTTTTATAATATCTACTGCTACCTCAAGATATTCCAATTATGATTGAAAGAGTGACTCTACAAGTATACGAAATATATGTAATTTGGTGTGTTTTCGGTTCGTGCGAAAACATTTCAATATATTAATTGTACCAATGACTATTTCAATGCATTCACAATAAAAAATTGTACTCAACATCTCATGATGATGAAGCACAACACAAATAAAATATATTTCAAAATCATAGTCAGGTACCTACATGACTTAAACGCCATATAGAGGATCATCGGGAATATTATTTAGGATCATTAAAGAGCAGGTAAGGATGCGATATGATATTTCTGAGAATGAGAACATCTAGGTGCTAAAGACACACCCCCCACCGAGGAGGACACATTTTATGATGGATTGTGTCCCCTTGTATATCAATTTCGAGGTGTATTTTGGTTTCTCCTAGAAATCATTGTTTCACGAGATATTCAGGATTTTTCCTTGCATAGGTAGTACCGGGTGCTTTTCCAAGGTGGCTCACCCCCTCGCTCGTTTTATATATAACTTTTTTATAATTGAAGGTAGTGAAACAAAATTCATGGCTTGTGAATTACAGTTCAATTGACATTTCGTTACACATCTACTTGCATTTGCGACTTTGCGACCAGAAATGACCATTATAACTTTAGATGTTCAAATTGGACTATGTATGTATTTTATACTATGATCGGTTGAGGATAACCGTAACCTCGATCGTAACAAACTCAACGATATTTGCATTTGAAGTTTCCATATCACGATAACGAAACTTCTTTCTCTGTCACACTAATTGAGCATATAAAATCCAGTATCTATAAACACGAGATACACATATGGTCCGATTCGATAAGAGGGTGGTTATTTCAACAACTGTTATTCGGGTGGGTAATATAAAGGTCAGTGGTTATTTGAACCACTCACAGATTTTCTGATTCTCTAACGCCTAGATGGATGATAAATCAACAACAACGTTTCATGTTTTTTTCCCACTTTTTATAGTGGCAGATATTCACCAGCTTTTTTTGATGATTTGTGGAGTGGTTAAGGTTTCTAAAAAAAAATTTAGCACTATTTGAAGAAAATGTTGTTCATCTGTGAATGCTATATATTGCAAGAGGTAACTCTACCACAAGAAATCATAAATACCTACCTGATTATTTGTGAAAACGAAAAAATTACCTATTTCACTAGAAGGATAGCCTCAAACAAAAGAATTTTGAGGGATTCAACAAATCCATCCTTGAATTTCTATCACATCCAAAAAGTACAAAAAGTATTGGTTAGAACCACAGATAGAAGACGTGGGTGGGCAACTTATTCTGCAACCTGTAAAAATAAATCTCAGTTGAGTATTTGTAATATATCAGTATGGAGAGTACTTAGAGAATATTTATAACTAAGGCCTAGTTTTTCAGGAACTTGCTGCTTTACACTTACTTGCACGAGGATCCTATCAGAGTGACTGATGCTAATTTAGCAATGTCACAAACAAGTCCTTGTAGAGTATATCAATTGTTAAATTGACTTCGAAAAGGCAGAAATATATCAATTATCTATGAAATAATAATAATAATAATCGACTTTATTTAGTATTTCAATATTACATAGTAGGCGAAGTTTAGCTAAAGCTACTCTTACACTTAACCTAATATGTATTATGGGAAACAGAGTAACTGGACAAAAAATTAAGATTGTGTGATGGGACAGTAGTATACAACAAGCTACATAGTTTGAAATAAAAATGTAATTCTTCTTATCTCATATTGAATATTGCCTTCAGTTTCTTTTTGAATGTGGATTTCGAGTATTGCATGAGATCTTTAATAATCGTGTTGTGAAAAAATACAGCTAAGTAGGAAAATGATTTTCTGAACATGGCTGACGAATGACGAGGGATGTGAAGGTTTTCGTTAGTTCGAAGGTTGAAAGAATGGAGCTCTAACCTCTTTGTCAATTTATTGAATAGTGGAACAGGTTTCTTCGATTTCAATACTGAATAAGTGATGTTGCAGTAGTTATATTTCCTGAGAACGGACATTGATACCCAACCAAGGTAGGTACGAGCTTGAGAAATGTGTTCAAATTTACGTATCCCTAAGATGAAGCGAACACATGCATTTTGCACACGTTGTATCTTGAATTGATTAGCCGAATCCAAGAAGGGACCATAGACAGGGTCTCCATAATTGATGGTTGAAAGGATAAGCGATTGGGAAAGAAGCTTTTTTGTGCTAGGGGACAAGCTTTGTCTATGTGGATAGAGAACATTGAGAGTGGCATAGGATTTAATCACAAGTTGATTTACATGTGCATTAATTTTCAAATCTTCATCGAAAGTGATGCCTAAGTTTTTTACAGAGTCAACCGAAGTAAGTATTTGTTCACGTATCTTTAGTTTCATATGATCTTTAACATATTGTCTTTGGTTTATGTTGCCGAAGAACATGACATGGCATTTGCCAGGATTCAACTTCAAATTGTGTTTGTTCGACAGAGTATTTATAACTTCAAGGTCATCATTTATTTGATTTTGGGATACTAAGATATTATTTGATGCGATTCTATGATATAACTGCGTGTCATCCGCAAATGCTTGTACCCGGCAATGTCTAATTTGAGAAAAAATATCTGCAGTGTATAACAAAAATAGAAGAGGACCAAGAATTGAGCCGTGAGGTACTCCTGACATAACACTTTTGAGAGATGAACTCCTATCATCTACATGTACCTTTTGATATCGGTTGTTCAAATAATAATTCAAAATATTTATGACATTGGCTGAACATCCGTAATATTTAAGCTTGGAAAGAAAAATAGCAGATGAATGGCTAACTTCACAGCTTCATTCATATCACTGAGTCGAAATATAAAAAAAATTAATCTAAGGTGGTTAAACAAATTCTTAATAACAAGGTTACTAATTTAGCCACCCTATTAAACACTTCTTAGAGAATCGGACCGATTATAGACTAAAAATGCTGGGCTACACGAATCTCCTAGAATTCAACACCTTATATACACTGTATTCAAAGTTTATATCATGATATGAACATCATTCTTCTATTATTATTTTCTCTATCTCTTGGAGCGCACGAGAGGAAATCCCTATCTTGCGTATTTTGAGAGGATGGGGAGAGGAGGTAGCTAGGTATTGGAATTTTTCCGTCAAGCATAAGAACACATTATCATTATTGTTTAAATATCAATAAGTATCAAAAAAAATATGAGGAATTTCGAGGTATTGCGAGGAATTGCCAAGAAATTGAGAGAAATTACGAGGAATTGTGAGGAATTAAGAAGAATTGTGAGGAATTGTGAGGCATCACCATGTTGTGCCGTCGATCAGCCCTATCATTGTATCACTGTATATATAAACCAATGTACCGGGTGTACCACTAAGAAAGGACGCCGGCTGTATCTCGGAAACTATTTGCCGCACAGGTTTCGGAAAAAAATATTCATGATAGAAGTGATCAAGAAAAATCTCTGGAAATTATTTTCAAGATTCTAGGGCAGCCGCTAGAGGGCATAATTGCATTAGCCAATTTAAAAAACGGGTTTTTATGAAAATACCTCTTGGAGCGCACGAGAGGAAATTCCTATCTTGCGTATTTTGAGAGGATGGGGAGAGGAGGTAGCTAGGTATTGGAATTTTTCCGTCAAGCATAAGAACACATTATCCCTATTGTTTAAATATCAATGAGTATCAAAAAAAATATGAGGAATTTCGAGGTATTGCGAGGAATTGCCAAGAAATTGAGAGGAATTACGAGGAACTGTGAGGAATTAAGAAGAATTGTGAGGAATTGTGAGGCATCACCATGTTGTGCCGTCGATCAGCCCTATCATTGTATCACTGTATATATAAACCAATGTACCGGGTGTACCACTAAGAAAGGACGCCGGCTGTATCTCGGAAACTATTTGCCGCACAGGTTTCGGAAAAAAATATTCATGATAGAAGTGATCAAGAAAAATCTCTGGAAATTATTTTCAAGATTCTAGGGCAGCCGCTAGAGGGCATAATTGCATTGGCCAATTTAAAAAACGGGTTTTTATGAAAATTTGATATATCAAGACATCAAAAACACTTTTTTCATATTTTCGAGTTGACTTCCAATCCTTTCGATAAAAAATTGCGCTAGCTCGTTAAATAAAAGAGTGAGGGAAGGATGAATAAGACTTTGAGAAACTCTCATTACTACAGTTTGGTGTAACGGAATTCAATGATCATGGTCTCATTATGATGGATTTTTCCAGATCATCCATATAAATCACGAATCAAGTCGATTCAAATCCCGTGGTGGTCGCTAGATGGCATCGTTTGAAAAATCAGCGGATTTGTCATTTTTCCGAGAATTTCAAATGAAACCATATATTTTTTCTGCTATAATATGAAAGTGAAGTAAACGAGAAGAAAAATGGTGAAAACTGCGAGTTGATACCTCTCGAAGAACCAGAGAAAAACTTGGAATAATATTATTAAAATTCAAACTGCTAGCATGTCAAATGCCTCCTCATTCGATATCGGCATTTTGACAAGCAAGCAATCCACAATGAACAGTGAAAACTTCCAATAGAACTGAATAGAACTTCAATTAATATTTTGACGTTTCTTTCCTTCGAAGCCAACTTGCCTTTTCTCATTCCTGAGCCTAGTCACTACTCACATTTCAATTAACTATGTCATTACTAGGAGTCTTCACTTTTGTGAGATATAACTTCGTAGATACAGAATATTTCTGATTACTATTATTGAAGTTAGATTCCTGTGGTCAATATTTTCATAATATTATTTGCGGTTTCCACTATTATTCTTCTCGTTTGCTCTATTTTTATATCAGAGTAGAATAAATATATGGTTCTATTTGAAATTCTCGAAAAAAATGGAGAATTGTCTGATTTTTCTAGCGGCCACCACAGGATTTAAATCGACTTGATTCGTGATTCATCTGGAAGAACTTAAAACATCCTCCATAAAGAGACCAAGATCGTTGAAATCCGTTACACCAAACTGTAGTTACTCGTTTTTTCAGAGTACTATTCATCCTTCCTTTCCTCTGTTATTTGAAGAGCTAGCGCAAGTTTTTTCGATCGAAATGATTGGAGATCAACTCGAGAACATGAAAAAAGTGTTTTTGATATGTCTTGATATATCAAATTTCCATAAAAACCCGTTTATTAAACTGGCCAATGCAAATACGCCCTCTAGCGGCTGTCCTGGAAACTTGAAAATAATTTCCAGAGATTTCTCTTGGCCACTTTCATCATTCATAATTCTTTATAACCTGTGCGGCAAATAGTTTCCGAGATACAGCCGGAGTCCTTTTTTAGTGGTACAGCCGGTGCATTATATATTACTTAGCAATCGCCTACGCTTTATAATTACTTCACAATCTCACAATTATTATATAGTATGGAAACAAGTATGGAATGGAATTTTTTATACCAATAAGTAGTTGGGTACCTTATTTTCATATTCTCGGTAATACTGGAACTTCTAAACAGCTATCACCTTTAATAAGGCACCTAATTATTTTAATCACACACCGTGTGCGACTAGTTTTTAATGACAGAGATAGAAAGTACTTATCTACCATACTATACCATACTATACCATAGTACCTTATCTACCTACTACCATAAACCAGGAAAGTTAAAATAAGATTACGATTTTCTTCCACAGTTTTAATGTTTCAAGTAACGAACAATGTTGAAAATTTCAAAAATATCACATAAAACTTTGACTAGGACCTTCTTCATTTTGTCTAATGAATTATCTGATTTCGATCCGTAGGGAAAATTCCAGGAGAAAGCTTATTTTTTGACGAGCCATTGTTTGCATGGGTTCGAGCGGTGGTTCGAGCTCAGTTTCAAGAATATGAGGATTGCACTTCTTGCGAAAATGACTCCAACTTTGAAATTTCGATTGAAACACTCCATATATTTGAATCTCGATTTGAACGATGCAAAAAATGATCTCAATTACTTGATTTGGATTCGAGAGGGAGAAGAAGTGGTATATAGCCAGGAAAGTAGTTGTTTTCTGTTGAATAAACCGAGAAAGAATCAATATTTTCATCACATGGAGAATGCGAATTCTCAATGTATTTCTTTATTTATATTCCCATTTTTTCGTGTTCATGAATATATCTGGGAATACCCCTTTTCAATACGGTTCCGTTCACATTTGCAAAAGACGAGGCAGAAGATATACAATATAATCATAATATCAATAATAGAGATAATCTAGATGAATGAAACGTTGAAATGCAATAATCAGATATGTTGACAAAGAAATATGTTTCGTTACAAATGGTTTATGAATAATTTTGTCTAATCCGTCAGAATATTGATTCAACTTGAATCGAGCGAATCATCAGTATTCAATTCATTCAATTTCAAAGGTTTCAGTTCTGTAAGTTTTTGTTTTTCAGGTAAATGATTACAACATTGATATGGAATCAAGATTTCATTAGTTTCATAACTGATTGTCCTTTCTTCATTGAGAAAAGTCATCACAATCTGGCTGTAATCTCGAAATTGGATTGATGTTTATTATTTATGTTAAAGTATCGACTATCTGACATTTGATTGTTATTGGTAATGAATTCGATACTGATATCAATCAATTATTCGATTTGATTTCAATGACATTATGATCTTTGGCAAAAAATAGATTTCTTTGACATGTTCTTAGTAGTAGTAACATATATTATTATGTTCCAAAATTTGGGCTTCAAAAAAGCATTACTATCAATTGGGTAAGGTAACAAGTCTTCACACATTTTTATACCTTGAAATAGTAGTTCACAATTTTTAAAATTCGTTGGTTCAATGTACAGCATGAAATCATAATATCTTGTTCGATTATCTAGAATAGTTATAGAAAATAAGCGCAAAACTGAATAAATTTCGGGTTCAACAAGAGGTATTTCCAGAAGAAATAGTATCTTTGATTCTGTCTGGATTGCTCGAAGTTCAATGAGGTCAAGATATTGAGCTACTGAAGACATTTCCATAGGTAAAAGATGGTAAAAGTAAATTTATATTTTGTAATGTCTGAGGGATTTTTTGTAGTGATTTTAGGAAGACTGTGGGTGTAATGATTGACGTATAAATTATCCGTACCCTAGCAAAAGTAATTGAATTCAGAATATCATCTACATAATGATCCAGAAATAGAAAGCTGCCTATTAAGGATTAATTTATGTCTAGACTTTTCAATTTTGCGTTTACTAAATATGAATTATCTGATATATCATAGATAGATTCCTCAATGTTTTTCGTCTGCGTTGAATATTGCCTCGTCAATTCGTAACTCTTGGATGGTTTCATTTAAACTTTTCATAACTGATGTGGTTACTGTGATCTGATTTGTCAATAAATTCTCGATTTTTTGTTGATCCTTGTATATCTGGTTGATGCAATTGGTATAATATTCTTCGTAAGCTGTGTCTACGTAACCAGCAAGCGCTCTCCATATTGTCATTATCGGTCTCGAACTCATTTATCATGTTATTCAAAATGTTCTGATTTTGATCTAATGTTTTTCCAACCGGAACAAGATCTTTGTAGACCAATAGAGTCTATTTTTCATTGGAAATTATATTATCTTCTCCATTCAGATAGATTTCGATTGTATTATTCAATGGTACTAATGAGTACTGTGCAAAAGAGGGTGTTTAAAGTAGAAACCTGCAATTAAAATTAAGTTTTAGTTTCTGACTTGATTATTAGTTATATGCTACACATACTGTTTCACCCGAGGTTTCACCACTAACCAAACCGATTTTTTACACCTCAACACGTGTTTCGCTAATGTCAGCATCATTAGGAGAATAAGAATGTTTTATCCTAGTGGGCTACTTATATACTAATTATATGTCCACCCAACCATGAATAGACAATAACCGCCAAGTTCACATGTTATATTACTAAACTATACAGGAGGCTAAATGAATATCTCTAAGCTTCCATATGCAAATAATTATCTAACATTAGTAACTTGCTTGACTTATTAGAGGTTATTGATATGTGTGTTATGATTTCAATTGGAAATGTGTTCGGCAACACACGAGTCATTTTACCTACCATATTTCAAATGTTCTAAGTATTCTTTGAAACTTGTTTTCATGGGAACCCTGGTTTGGCCTATATATGTTTTATCACAGTCATTACAACTAATTTCATATATTCTGGACGTTTCAAGTGTGTCCACCTTATCTTTTGGATTACCTCATGAATTGCCTAACTCTGACCCAGACTAATGAACGCTTTCAAAACCTAAGTCTTTGGAAACCTTATCTAAATAGTGGATGAATTATTACGTAGGCATAAATTTGAGTTATCACTCAGGAATTCTACGACTTTTCAAGCGGATAAAAACAATCATAGAAAAATTTCAATCACAAGTACACAAGAGGATTTGATTAGGTTCTCGTATCGTGCAAAGAGTTCTTTCTCGAGTTTTTTTTTGCTGAATGGGATTTTACCAGTCCATTTTGCTGTTAGGAATCATATTCCAAGAGATTTTTAGAGTTTTCAATAAGATGCATTCATAATAATAATGCAAGGTAGAATGTATACTCTTTGAAATATTTTATTTATGGGATTACTTCATCACAAAACTGATTCCGGATTGATTTAGATAACACTAAAACAAATACCCACGATTACCCAGTATGCTCACGAGACGACAAATCGACTACAACAAGACTTCCGTATTCCTGTTCCGAGTTTCCAAATCTGCGGGTTACTTGGAACATCGATATATTTTTTCTGAATATCTTCCAAACGACTGAACCGGCGGAGATGAATATTTGTATAATTGAAGTACATCAACTCATACATCTTCTAGGATAGGGAGAGATTACCTATACAGAGTGACAGAGTGTCCCTCCAGAAACTGCATCGATCAATATATAGAAAACCATAGGTGGGCCTAATTTGAAAATTTGGTAGTTCACTATTGTTGATAAGTGCTATCCGTCTAAAATATTTTGAAGATTGTGGCCGAGAGGTAAACTGCGGTCAGAATTCGACAAGGAATTCCAAGTAATTCCAGTTATTGGTACACCAGAATTATACCGCCCTTCACACAAGGAATACCAGGGAACACCAAGTAAATCCAAAGAATTCCAAGGAAATTCTTGGAATTTCAAGGATATCCAAAGAATTCCAAGTAAATTTAAGGAACTCCAAGGAAATCCAAGGACTTCCAAGGAAATCCAAGGAATTTCAAGGAAATCCAAGGAATTTCAAGAAAATCCAAGGAATTCCAAGAAATTCCCAGGAAATCCAAGGAACTCCTAGGAAATCCATGAAATTCCAAGAAAATCCAAGGAATTCCTACGACATCCAGGAAATTCCAAGAAACTCCAGTTGTTTGTACACCAGAATTCCACCGCGGTTTACTCCTCTATTGTGGCACATCCAGTTGTACCGGAAGTGGACCCCAACTTCGTTATTTCAAATGGATATTTTGTATATTATCAAGGTTTTAGATTTTACGAATGATTCTGAACATTATTCATGTTTAATGTTCCCTACCAAAGTCTAACCGTTTTCGAAATATTTCAAATTTCAAGTTGAAAATTTCGTTTGCAGACGGAAAAATATGTTTCTTCATTTCTGGACATGATCAATAATTTTCGATTGTGTATCGATTTATTCGTAGGAGAAGACCCAGTCCAGTAAAATTTCGATATCAATTCGATTACAGTTACAGACGAGCCGGCATGATTGATAACAATGACATTTCCGTGGCAGCTGATTGTTTCCAAAGCAACTGCGGGGGCCATGGCCAACTAAGAATAAGTAAAGAATATGAGATTTTCTGGAACTGAGACATGTTAATTCGCCAATATTTAGAAAACTGCTGAGTGTGGGCATATATAACCTCATACAAAGTTAGCTTCATTTTCGATGCAGAATCAAATGGGAATAGAAAATTGGGGGGGTTCCATTCGAAACAATTGACTTACAATAATTTTTTCAACCGGATCTATATCATTCTCTGGTGAACGCTCTGTATAACTGTAATCGAATTGACATCGAAATTCTACTGAATTGGGTCCTCTCCTACGAATAAATCGATACACAATCAAAAATTAATTATCATGTCCAGAAATGAAGAAAAAAATATTTTTCGGTCTGCAACCGCAGTTTTCAACTTAAAATTTGAAATATTTCGAAAACGGTTAGACTTGGGTATAGAACATTATCTCATGATATCTCAAAATATTTCAGCCGAATAGCACTTATCAACAATAGTGAACTCCCAAATTTTCAAATTCGGCCCACCTATGGTTTTCCATAAATTGATCGATGCAGTTCCCGGAGGGACACCCTGTATAGAACAATAACTTTGCCACGTGTATTTGTATCTGAAAAATGTTTCAAGTATCCCAATTCTACGGTATCTCAAGACGGCCCTGCTGAAAGTACGGAACGAGCCGTCACAGCCTCCTATATCATTTGATGAGCACAAAGCACGTGCTAGCAACCGTTAGGAAATGTAGAACCGAGCGTTGAACGTTGCATATGTCTCAAGGCGCACCTGGCTTCCCTCACCTGGGCAGACGCATGACACACCGAAAATACCGAATACGTTATGTTTCTTCTGTTTCCAACGTCTCAGCCTTCTTTTGAGTTCTTTGTGTCTGTTCACCAGCTGTTGATGATATCATTTTCCCGCATTTATTCGCGATCGAGGTATCTACATTGAAACAGTGGCGTACCCTGATGAAAGAAGGAGTGGTGTAATTAAAATTCATCCCTGGAGGGGGGGGTCTCTAGATCCAATATCCAATATTTAGGAAAAAGAAAAGCAATACGTAACTCACGTTGGTTTCAATAAATGTGTGCATCATTTGGAACCAATAACAACACGAAGAGAAAGTATTGAAAAATAATCAAATAATATCACATATCAACAGGTACAAAAATTAACAAAATAACGAAAAAAAAAAATTCGACCAATTCAGTTACTGAAGAAAAGAAAAATTTAAACTGTTGCCTGCCTCTGAAGTAGCAGTCTCCAATGCGTTCCGACATGCGATTACCTCAGTATGTAAGCGTTCAAACCATTGCGTTCGAAACCGCTGCCGTGACCCCTTTCGTTGATTAAGATTTTCTGGAAAACGGTTTGTTGTATGAAAAATTGCAAGATACCTACATGATCCTTTATTTTTTTATGGTCCACAAGATCGTAGAATTCAAAGTCAGATAGTTTCTCTTTTGTAACATAAAATTTGGGCCATTGAAAGGGTGGACCCTCCTCCACCTCCCTCAAAACTGTGTTTTCATCATTTTTAGAGCAAGAAGGAAATATATGAGTGTCTAAAAAGACGAGGAAATGCCAATTTTCAGAAGTTGTAATCCATTATTTTAGATAATCTTTTTTTTTCTTCCGTAGATTTTCACCTTACTTACAGTAACTGTAGCTAGGAGAGGGTGGATTTTAAGAATCATGTTCATATGGAGAACAAGTCATATTATGACCCCAACAATATGTCCTCGAAATATTTATATCAAATTTTGAATTGTCCTTTATATGAATGTTTCAAGAAAAAACTTGTACACATGTTGCAATCGTGAGGAATGCCCACAAAAAATTGATGGTTCTTTCTGATTTTCTCCATCTATCCAAAACTACAATCGTACGTTTCGAATGACAATACCTAACTCCTATTTTCGTTGGGAAGGTTCTAACAAATTACGAATGAAATTTTCGTGATATTCTCTATACTCAGGTCTATTTTTCCATTATCAGAATTATTTACCAGATTGTTTCGGTATTTCAGACAGCTCTAGGGGGACCCACCTAGAGAAAAGAAGAGAGGGTCCTTCATTACTATCGCAGTATAAATAAAACAACTTCAATTCGCGTTACCATGGACTCTGGCAAGAGGGTATAGGAGAAACGTGAGGAAAACGCTCCATTACCTGAAAATGTGCAAACCTCGAGCATTAGTAAATGAAAAATATCTTAGTTTCGATATCGGATGAAACCAAGGAAACTCATCAATCATTTTTTGTTTTCGCTGCCCTGGTATGACAAAAATGACTATCTGTACTAGTTACAAAACTCGCAAAATTAGCGAATTTACTAAGAGTTTCAACCAAAGTTCCAACAATACGACAGTTGCAAAAATCTCGCCTCAAGAAATCAAAAAGTTCCTATAACCATTAGTCGTAGCAGGCTTCGTTTGCGAGATACAGAGTGTTGAAGTTGAAAATAATGAATAATTTTCTTTGAATTCCTAGATAACCACTGAACAAAAATTCTTGATATTCTGGTGCATAACTCAGCACCTGGAAGTGATTGAATGGGTTGAATTTTTCAGTGAATCTGACTTATAGTGGCACCGTTGAGGGGTATTGATGTGTGATTTCTCAGAAAAAAACATGGGTGGCGATGTCACTTCGAAATTCCATTCAAAATTACGAAAGAGGATGTAATAAGCACCAAGTGTTGAAACTCGTAAAGATACACTGTTTTCGTGAAATACTGAATAACCAAATTCAACTCCAAAATTTGATGTAGATGTCCAAGGATGTCCAATAGTCCATTCAAGATATATCTGTTCAGATCACTCTATAACTATGATAGATATCGTTCTGTAATTGTGGCAAAATAACATAACAGACTAAATTTTGCCACCACAATAAGCCAAACAGGGAGGACACAAAAAAAATCTACAAATATTTTCAACTGCAACTCCCTGTATCTCGCGAACGAAGCCTTTTACTACTTTTGTTTCTGGAAACTTCTTTATTTTCTAGAGATGCCCTATTACATCTTGAAAGGCGTCCCACATTATCACAAAACACCTTGAATCGGTACAAATTTTTTTTTGTTTTCGGCCGATACAAAATGAAATACTGAAACTGAATTTCCACAATTATTCAAGATCATCATACAAGTAGGCGGAGACATAGTAGAATGAGAGCAACCCTGCATATTTTGAGCTATAATAATGATATTCTGACAGGAAAAAAACCAAGCAATCTTGAGAAATATAAAGAAATTTTCTCGAACAAGTAAATTCTGAAGCGCAATTGAAAGTTCTCGAAATGTCTAGAAAAATGAATCCTGGAGGTTCGCAGCGTCTAATTTCAAATCTGAATATAAATCAATGGAGAGTCATGGTATGAAATCAAAATTGAAAATTTCAGGGCCGGATTGCCTTAAAATACCACTAATATCACACGATATAATTTTCTATCCTCAAAATGCTCGTTATTTCATGCTACAAGTTCATGAATCTCATCAATAACCCTTCACTCCTCTTCCACTTTCGCGCCTTCTTCCACGAGCACACGGGGTATTTTTTACCTTCGTATCAGCGCCCGCAGAAACCCTTGAGAAACATTTTTTTAAACATTTCTAGAATATTAAATTTCTAACTTATAAACTTTTTGCACCCGCGATGCATTTCCGCCACCATCCGACAATAAAAAAACGGGACTTTTTTCCTACGGTCTTTCTACTAGCGTCTGAAGGAAGCAGGAACAAATTCAGAATGTAGTGGGAGAACCTCGGCAAGCGCGGGCAAAGATGACCTGTGCCCATCACCTAGCGACGCGCTGCTGATTATACGTGTCATTAAGGTCTTTGAATCTTAGATACTGATTCTGGCAACACTGCTCTTGGGTCGGTCATCTGACAGTTCTTGCACGCGACCCATAACATCTGACAGTTCTGACACTGACGCTTGTTTGAAATTCCAAGTTTTTTTTAAAGGAATTATGATATTATGATTTATGATGGTCTCTTTAAGGTCAAGGATTGGAGAACGGAATAAAGGTATAGGCATCATCCACCAATATTCTAATATTCTAATATTGGTGGCCAATGTTATAGGGTAAGGGTGAGATTAAGCGCATCAGTGCAAACACCATATTGATTATAAACATCTCAGGAAAGGGGTAAGGTATTCTGTGCAATACCAATTCCTCTACCCCGTACTCCTGCTTTTATATTGTTTTTGAAAACTATAAGTAGATTTAGTATGATTAAACTACACATATTCTGAAAAAAAAAATCTATACCTACTTATATAAGCACCAGGATGAAAACTTATATTTGAATGGTAAATGTTTATTCCTCAAAAAAAAATCATTTTGGACCTCAATTCTATATACAGTTCAATAGCTGAATCTGGATTTTGAGGAGGCAATAAACCATTTTCCTGCATAATAATGATTGCTAAGTTGTAAACATCTTCATCACATGGAATTCGACCAAGAAATGTGCAAAAGGTATGAAGTTCTTGTAGATCACCCTGTGCTACTGAACGTAAGTAGTCTTTTGTGGAATAAATTTGTGGCATGTGATACATGATAAAGGGCCTGCCTTTTGGAAATACTGTTCCTTGATGTTGATAAACGATGAGTGTCCCATTCTGTCACCACATCATCAAGTTCATCCTGAAAAAAAAATGAATTTCATTCATTCATGTCATATTGCTTATAATATGAACAATATTGTTCACTATCTATTAGTTGATATCTATATCAGAAAATTATTTCAATAAACTCATTTATTGGTTTTCAAAATTAGAAACCAATGTTTGTGAAAGGAATTCATATATGTAGTAGGTACTCGAGTAGGTAGGTACAATAAATTATATATTATTTTTACCGGAATGATCCTCATGAAACAGAATTGAACCAATGCTTTTTCTAAGAATGATCCCGAAAATAAGCCATCTTCTTTCAGTACTTGGAAAACATTCATCCAATATTGGCTATGGTGTTTTCTCAGAATTGCCCACCATGCTTCAATCCGCTGATTTGAAGGGCTAGTTCCATATAAAAAAGGAGGTAGTGAGCTACCTGCACCACCTCTGATCTCTATCAAAGAAGTCTGGATTTCTATAACAACTCCATTTTCTGTTCCCAGGTCAGCCCTTATTGTTTGAGAGCAGCCACCAATTCTATGAAGTGCATCTATATAATAACCAGCAATAATTTTTGGGTTATTACTATTTTGTCCAGCTCTTAACCAGATTATTTTTCTGGAAAATCCGTCGATGCATCTACTGATGCATATTCCATATGGTTTAAGTTTGTCATAACAATCCATATGCCATAAAAAATTTGGACCTTTATTCTTGTATTGCCTTCTTCTCAGCCGTCTTCTAGTTCGAAAATCTACACCAGTGGTTCTTAACCTTTCAGTACTTAGGGACCATTTGACAATTTTCAAAATTGCCATGGACCACTGACTATTTGGAGGTGAATACATTGAATGAAAATCAATGGATGATTGTTCTATCTATGAATCAAACATGCCTCTGTTCACAACCAGCATTATTTGAATTTTTAGGCGAAAACTCAACATTACAGAGACATAATATATCTTTTTATATTTTTGTGATACTCCTCGATACTCCTCAATACTTGGTTCAGTGCTACTCAATTTCGGTGCTTCTTTTAACGATTAGTAGTGCCTAATGAAACTTCTGCTCGCATAGATATACCTATCGATGAAAACAAAGATAGGTATCGAATTGCAATTTACCAAATCTTTGCGAAATAAATTTCTTTTTGGCTCCAAAAATCTTCAAAATCAATTCCTGCCTCGAATGTATCTTTCTAGTTACTATCGGGTTGCATTTAATTCACTTCTTCTTCAATTCCATCAGGCGGTCAAAAACATTGACAATTAACGGATTGCGGTTCAGTTTCCGATTACCTTTGTTCTCGCAGTCAGGAAAATAGCGATCGAATTCACTTTTCGAGTTCACCTCTTTTGATCCCAGCACACTCTCCTTCAATAATTTGAATCAGCTTATCAACGGTTGGAAAACATTTTTTTTTCGACTGCCATGATCCTTAGTTCGATTTTAGCGATAAATGCAGCGATTTTATCTTCATATGTGAATATATACTGCTCGTGTCATACAACTTCAAATTTCCTGACGCTTGCAGTTGTAGATTCAATTCATAGAGTTGTTTTATCTACCGATTAAGCGAGTCGTATTTCAAATTAGTAATCCGTCCGCTTGTCACTAATTCAATACTTTTCTGATGGCTTCGCGGACCCCTTTGGGTGCTTCCAGGGACCACCAGTGGTCCGCGGACCACCGGTTAAGAACCACTGATCTACACCAACGGGATCAATAATTTGAAGCAGAAGACGAACCATGTCTTGTGTAACTACTAAATTATTCTGAAGGCATTTAAGGTGCATCCATCGGTATCCATGTAATTGTCCATGAGTTTTTGTATTATTTATATTTAGACAGTTACAACTGTCTATTTAGACAGTTACAACTGTCTATTTAGACAGTTACAACTGTCTATTTAGACAGTTACAACTGTCTATTTAGACAGGTTACAACTGTCTATTTAGACAGTTTCAACTGTCTATTTTCATAGATCATGTTTCTCATCATATTCGATCACATGAAGATGATATCATTATCATTATTATTCAATTTTACTTCAATATTTGAATGACATCATTAGTTCAACGTTAACTTAACATTAACCTAATATGAACTTAACATTAACTCAACATCAACTTAACATCCACTTAACATCAACTCAAAAAAAATTCAACAGTTTCTTAACATTAACTTGAAATTAACTTAATATTATAACTCAACATCAACTAAACATTTACTGGAAATTAACCTAACATTGACTTAACATCAACTTAACATTAACTCAATAGTTATTCAACATCAACTCAACATTAACTCAACATTAAATCAACATTAACTCAACATTAACTCAAAATCAACTTGACATTACCTTTAAATCAAATTAACATCAACTCAATATCAAATTGACATTGACTTCACATTTATCACTAAATTGCCAATACATTGACATTAATTCAACTTTCAATTAAAATTAACTTGATTTCAACTTCTCATCAACTTAACATTACGTCAACATTAACGACAATAACTCATGTTGAATCGACACTAACTTTCCATTAACTTGACCATAACTTAACTTACCATAATTCAGCATAATAATCATTCATTGGTAAATCATAATCTATAGACCCTGTTACTGTGCGATTTTCGAATATTTCCACCCATGTGAGTTTTTCTTTCGAACTTTCTAACTGTAATATGTTCTCATAGTGAAAAGAGTCACTTTCTCAATAATAAATCAATGTGTTTTGTGCTGTTTTCATAGGTGGTCGTAGGAACATATAATTTTATAATCTGATTTTCAAATGAAGTGATAACTGTTGCTGGTATTGAGCTATGTATAAGTTTATCGAAGATTGAAACCTCTGGCACGCAGACTGCACTGTTTTACCACTAACCAAACCGATGTTTTACGCCTGGACTGGCGTTTCGCTAACTGTGTTAGCATCTTCAGTAGATGATTATAAAACCGTTTCAATCTTCTTCTGAAGATGCTGACATAGTTAGCGAAACACGTGTCGAGGTGTTATAAAATCGGTTTGCTAAGTGGTAAAACCATATGTAGGTAGTGATTATTATTTAAAACTTTCACCTATTTGAAAACCAAGAACAATAAATATTATTCAAATGTTGAAGTTATTAATTGAACAAAAAATCACAAGAAGAAAAAAGATAACTGAAATACATTAACATAAATTAAAAACTGAATAAACATGGATTGTTTGGTCACATCTTAGGTGGAAAGTATATGCAATAGAGGTAAAATCACGTCAAGAGTTGCACGACTAAATTGAACAACACTCGAATGACCTCAAAGGTGATCCTCAACCGTAGAATTGTGTAGGGAATCGTGAAAATGAATGACATTTTATCTTGACTTTCTTCTTGAAATTATTTGCTTGATCAATGATTTCAGCATAAGAATATGTTATAATTATTTTATTGGAATTAATAAATAATTTGCATCAGTTATCATCATTTCATAATTTTCGAATCAGAATATGTCAAAATGGTATAATCGATATGAAACCACGAGTTCCAGCCACGACTTTGCCAATCATTCAAGGTACGCACCAGATACAGTGTGGAGACTTTGAATTAAATAAATTCGTCAGCGGGAGGTGGATACTTTCTCTGGAAATTTCCGACATACGTCAATGATCTAAAGTATTCACCTAGCTGAAACTACCCTCTACATGATTTTTTCAAATGTAACCCTACGGCTTATGACCTTTCATTGGGAAGCTGGTTGAAAGAAGAATCCAGCTACTAGTCAAATTTTAGTTTTTCATACGTTTAAAGGTTGCATGAAATTGAAATGTTATCTTGAATGTCTTTATTTTTTTCAACGTATCTGTCGCTCAAAATGTGTGTTGAACAATTGATGGCAATTTTTTGTTGCAACTGCTATCTGCTATCTTCGGAGCCGCAAAAATAAATTTAGTTTATTTGCTGTATTCACACTATTCACAATTCGAAACGAAGTGTAATTGCATACTGGTGAAAATGCTCTATATCCCTATCACTCAAAGTCGGAATTTTGATGAAAATATGTTGAAAATATATTGAACTTCGAAATTATATTATGATTTTATGCGACCCCCAAACTCACTGCAAACTGAAATATGCATGATCTGTACGCTCGATTTCTTTTTCAACTAGCTTCCCAATGAGTGGGTCGCAAGCCATAGGGTTGCATTTGAAATAAACATGTTGGGGTAGATTCCTGCTACCCTTTATGGGTTATAATCTCATTCAAATGTTGACGTGTGTCGCAAATTTTCAGAAAACTCATTCACTCCCCCAGTAGCCAATTCATTCCAGTTGAAGTCTCCACCCTGTATACCACGAATGGTCGTCTATTATTGATTTATATTCGTGACTGGCCATGGAATTACTAAATCATTCAAGATATCTCCGTGGTTGCTCAAATTAGGGCAAATAAGTTGCGCATTCTGGTGCTGAACAGTAATCTGAAAAAAAATATGACCTATCTTTTTTTCTTGGTTTTCCAGATATCGACAAAACACTGGAATTCGTGATTCTCGTTTTCATTTTTTATAGTTAGCCATTTTATTATCCATTTATTCAACGTTTTTTCTGATTCCGCCGATGTATTACACAACATGATTTGGTTTTATATCATGGTCGAAATTAAAATTAAAATTTTTTGGTTTTTGGAAGATTGCCTTGGAAAATCGTTCTTCGAATTTGTTGATTTCGAATTTTGACAGTTCAGTACATTTTTAACGCAAGACGTTCACTTTCGGATTGCAAAATTCGCTTTTTCAATGAAAAACAGAGAGATAATAAGATGTTGAGAATTTATGTTTTTAATCAACACGTAAATGTGAGCAGATAAAAAAAAACAAATGAAGGGCAAAATATAAATTACTCGATAAATTATCAGAGATGCTGTTCGAACTGTCCACCTTCCATCAATATACATAATTCTGCACGTTTTCTCACATTTGCAATCACTCTTTCGATACTTCGTCTGCTTATCTGTCTCAAAGAGTCAATAATATTTTGCTGAAGGTCATTGATATCGACTGGCAGAGTTTTATAAACTGAATTTTCAACAATTCACCGCTTTTGAATTTTTCATAGACTACACATGGGTATATTCAATTTTTGGGTCCGTGAATATATAAAAGTAAGGTAAATTGATGTGAGGTCAATTTGATGTAGGAGTATTTCGCTTGGCTAAGCTACTGCATTAGTGTTAGCAGAACATGACGGATTATTGAGAAGTTTTTCACACTCATAAAACGAGTGGCAAAACTCACAAAATAAGAGGATTCTGTGTTTCAACAATCTGACGTGTTGCCGTAATATCGCCTTTTTGCTGAAAACAACATTTTTGTGATTTGATCGAATATAGTTTATTCTTTCCTCTAGACAAAGGCGTATTTTTGTGCTGATATTTTACCTCATTTTTACCGCACGAATGTGATGAATAATCAAAAATGGTCTACAATCAGATCAGTACAAGCATCACGAACGGTGTGAGCTATTTGTACGGAATTAAATGGTAAAATTAATGAATGTAGCGATATTGGAATGAAGGGCAAAGACGAAGAAATACCGAACGATTATAATAAATATTTGTTGTCAGTGACTCCTAAACTGTTGAAAAATTTAGAAAATGTTTCATTCTACAGTAATGTCGTAGAAAATGACCAGGATATAATAGTATCATTCGTAACACAACAAGAAATATGCGACTTCACTTCAAATGGCATTTTTTCAAACAATCTGAAAATTGCTCTCATAAAACCATTGTACAAGCAAGGCGATCGCGAATTGATGGAAAACTATTGGCCAATAACAATAAGTTTATTAACAAGTTTCTCAACACTGTGTGCAAACGAATTGTTGATTTCATGAATAATTGCAACTTGTTGAATAGAAATCAACATTACTCAACAGGCAAGTCTTAGACCTTTCAAAGACATAAACGATTGTCTGGACAGAGAGCTTCTTCTGAGGAAACTGGAAATGTTTGAAGTAAGAGGAAATACTTTGAAATGGTTCATATCATATCTCATTGGCCGAAAACAGAAAGTGTATCTGACAAAAGGTGGCCAAAATTACATTTTGGAATTAATGAACAATGAAAACGGTATTGCACAAGATAGTATTATAGGCCCTATCCTTTTTATTGTATTTGTGAACGATTTGGTAACAAACAAACATGATAGAATATTGGTAAAATATGCAGACGACACGAACCTAGTAATAGGTGGTAAATTAATAAATGAGCTTTTCAATCAAAGTGACCAGTTTCTGCAAGATACAAAAAAATGGTTCAATGGAAATGATTTCAAATGAGAAAAAAACCAATGTTATTTTATTCATAACAAAGCTGGCTACAGCACGGAAATCGACGCAGTGGAAGGGGAAAGACCAGAATTGTGATTTTTCAGAAAATTTCATATTGACGAGTTTTTAGATTGATCTTGTCACATAAATCACTTAACGAAGAAACTGGCTTCAATTAGCAATGGAATTAGAGTCATCAGCTGATATATGAATGAAAAAACTTTGAAGATATTATATTTTGCCAATTTCGAATCAGTGTTGGAATATGGAATAATTTTCTGGGGAAGCAATTCAAATTTAAGACATTTTCGTTATCGAAAAACGATTACTCAGATTGATTAAGAATTGATTAAGAAAATGAACTATAATCAGACATGTAGGTCTATATTCAGATCAGAGAATATAATGACTGTATATGCAATATACATATACGAGTGTCTCGTTTTAATTAATAATAACAAAAATGAATTTGATGCTGAAGTTAATCATCAGTATGAGACGAGAACATCAAGCATATACTACCCCATACATCGCTTGCCACTATCAGAGAAGAGTCCTCATTATAAATTCAAATGGCATAAAAGTAGCGAGTAGTCAAAAACACTTCAAATCAAAAATAAGACCACTGTTAATCAAATTGAAACCTCATTCGCTGAATGACTTCTTGAATTCCTAGGGAGTGTAAGTTTGTATGACGTCATTTCACTTTATGTTAGTTTATGTAAATGTAGGTACATATTACTGAACCAAACATGATTTAAAATGAAGAAGTTCATTATTTTTATCATTAATATTATAATTATAATAATTATTATTATCATTATTATAATTATTATTATTATTATAAGCTTTAGTGGTCTCAGACAACATTGGTTGATATAAGTGATATTTAAAAATTCAAGTCTTATACACACAACAAGTTTCAGTATTTCTCATATTCGATACAATGTGTGTGAAAAAACACTGAATTATAAAATAGTGAAGTTCTTGAGACTTGGAATTCTGAATGTTTTTCTCGAAGCTATCAAAATAGGTATAATCAGACGATTCTTACATAATACATCCGGACATAAAGCTGTTCATTGAATGGTAAATATAGTACTTAATGTTTCTCCTAATATATCGGTTCGTTATACTTGTTTCAGATGGCCTAACCTTACAACTTCCTCCACTGCCCACAATCTTGCCTAATAATGACGACAATAGTGGAACTAGAATGCTGGTTGATATATCAATGTATCGCTACAGAATGCAGCGATTGTCTGTGTAAGTACTTACTTCATTTATTTAATTTCAATCGCGAGATGAAAAAGATGAAACTCAATCTTTTCAAATATTATAAACATTCAGTCATTGGATAATGAGGATTTAATAAGAATACGAGGAGGAGTTCAAAGTCGAGTTTTATATGTAGGTACCTTTCCTACGACCTCTTATCGAAATTAAGAAAAGTACAAAGCTAATAAATTTCATATGATTGAGAAATAACTCATGGTTAGAATAACTATATATTGTCTTACAAACGCCAATATTTCTTTGATTATATATACAGGGTGTTACTGGTGTTATGTAGGTGCTTATTTAATAAGTATAAGTGATTCTTGGGCTTATATCGAGGCAAGAAGTTCATATAAGTCTATGTCCCAACTTGCCTCATTTTCAGTGTTTTGAAATGAACTGCTGATCAGGTGAAACGCGACAAAACATTTTTGCGCTGAATTCAACATTCAATAATTTATAACTACGAAATAGCCACAAAGCTCGAAGTGGAATGAAATAATAAATGAATACAAAAAGCTCAAAGTCATATCCACACAATATTCATGAAATGAACAACAATGGTAGATTCCGGGAGAAAAACAACTACTCTCCGGGCTAATGCCACGCAGAACATTGGATTACAGATGGCGTTGCTTTCATATTGTCTATGAAGGACGCCTCTGAAGAGAATATAATGACGACTTGATTGTTGTTTGGCTAGGCTACGCTTAGTCGGCGGTCTTAGGACTGCTGGCTGGAGACTGCCCTGCACTGATGAGAGTCGAAGAGCTCCAAATCGGTCTGTAGCTGCCTAGCGTGATCTGGCTAAATGGAAATCAATTGGCATTCGGGAAAATCATCACTTGTATCAGTATTCGTTTATACTAGTCGATGCATAGATTTCGGGAGGATGTTATTCAATGTTTTGCGGGCATTAGCCAGGAAAGTAGTTGTTTTCCTCTCGAAATCTACCATTAATGTTAATTTCATGAACATTGTGTGGATATGACTTTTGTCTTCTTGTATCCATTCAAGTATTTATCATACAACACAATGTGCAAATCCGTTTACTTCACCTATACAGAGATCTGCATCACAAAAATAAGCCAGTGCTGTTACTTCTGATTCATTCGAGATCAGATTTTGAAGTTTGGTGGTTAACAAGTATACGGCATTGTGTACTTGCTACCCACCAAATTTCAAAATCTGACCTCAAATGATTCAGCACTGCCGTTTCTTCTGCAGTTCTCTGTATATGGTCATAAAATCACTGATAGATGAAAATGATATCTTGTTGATCAGGGTGTCGAACAAACATCTGCAAAATATTGGGAAATTCCTTATGATCCCAAGTCTATTTTTTCTGATCGTATTTTTAATGATGCCTAAATATACAGCGTGTTTCAATTCAAATGGCCCCCTCTATAATACAGCTTTCAGTCGTGCAATTTGCGTACCAAATTTGGATAGGTACGAATATACATTATATAATCAGTTTTTCAGAGACGAACATCATTCTAGCCAGTGTCGTACTGTTTTATTGAAATACAGAGAGATCGATTCCCCATGAAATCATAGTGAATCCAAGTCCACTGCGAATTTAAGAACGTTGAGTAGGTAAAAATCAGAATAAACTTTTTTGTTCAACTTCCTGGGTACTTAGGTAAATAATAATCTACGTTCCCAAAAATACTGTTCAGATGTACCTATTTTTTTTTAACAATTCCTTTAATTCATATGAACATTTATATATTTTGAGAGTTCGAAACATATTATAAAGTCATTTTTCTTTATGAAAATTCAATTTCATGAAAAGTTCACCCTTTTTCATTTCGATGGAAGCAAACGTCAATGTTCAAAATGATTTTTATTCTAAAAGAAATGATCATATTGATAGTTATCAATACTGATCAGAATTTGATAAGAATCGCACGAGTATTAGCTGAGATATAAAGGAGGAGGGCATTCGAAATAAGACACGCTAGATAACTTGAAACGATTCTTTCAATTATTCAATAAACTGCGACCTAAAAGTTTAGAGAATTGAAAATTTGCCTATACTTACTTGAAATGTCATGTTTTCCATTCACAGAGAATTTTGCCTAAATACAGGATATACTTAGAATATCATTCCAGGAAGAATAAAATAATACATTAACAACTCACTTGAATAGGGTATACTCATATGTTTCATCGAGGTTGAATGACACATTGTCTCCTGGAAAAGAGAGAGAACGAATATAGAGAGGAAACACCAAGATCGATGAAACTGTTATTCGAATAAGGAACTTGAAAAGCCCATAAACTTAAGTGATCCATCTATGAGGACTTCCTATTAATTATCGTCAAAATGTTGTCCAATGTGGAATAAACAGTGTGATTCACAATAACCTTAGATATGCTTTTTGTCTCATTCAACTCATAACCAACTCAGAATTACATGATATGAACATAAACTATAGTAGTATAATGTACTTCGTTTGTATGTATGCACATACCTCCTACCTCGGTACATACCAACTGGCCATAGACCTTACGAGAGGTCCTTGAGCCCAGCATAAACTATTTTTTCAACTTCAGTAACACCATAAAGTCTTCATTTAGCGAATATCGTCAATCTTAATAAGTCGTGGATTTCAATTTACCAGAAATACACATACCACAGAGCTCGTGAACCCTTCACTTCGGGAAGATATGTTTTTACTTGATTTCATGCACGATTCAATTCAGATCTAACTTGGGGATTTGAGAATGCGAATGATGCATTCGGAAATGAGTACTTAAATTAACCCTTGATCGCTCATTATTGTTAAGCTAGCACTAGAAGTCAAGTCGTGCAGCCACTAACAATAAATATTTACCTACCTATAAAAAATAACAGCTCTTCACCTGAGATATTATTGAACAGGTTGATAGGGGTAAGTGACTATTCGCAAGAACCCTCATTTTATAGTAGTGTTAATAGACAAGAAATCTAAATTAATTGTCAGTATGGTCACATTTCATATACCTGGTAGAAAAGAAGAAAACAAGTAGCTGCATGAAATGGATTGAAATAAATCGATGTTTTTTTCATTCAGCTATTTGGTCGATTGCTAAAAATACTCAAAAGAAGTCAGATGTTCACATAAACTCTCAGTCCTATCAAAAGATTCAACAAATTGTTTTCCTCAATATGTACCTACATGATAGTCATGAACACCTTGTATTTTCAGAAGCACTCCGGTGACCTCTATTCACGACGTATCTTTGTTTTCGAATAAAACACCTTGTCTAGAATCAACGAGGACATAATTATCCGATTCATCATGTTATCATTCATTAACAATTTGATCTTCCGATGTTTTATATACAAGATGTTCGGTAACCCATTTATCATACTGCATCTGGTAATAGATAATTTCATAACCTATCAGAAAACCACAACTTGACCTCCGTGAAAACTTCGAAATACTGGAACTTCTCTGAGACAAATTCAATTCGTATTTTCATGTTCCGAGCTGATAATGAGCGTTCCATATCGATTTTCATTCTTCTATAATATTACTGAATTGTAGTTGTAGTGATCGCAGAAGGTATGGTATACAACAATTCAAAAGACCACAGGGGAAAAAGGGTGAATGTCACAAAACGTAAGTTTCGAAAACAGCGCATTTCAAAGTGTAAAACGTCCTCACTTACTGGAAGTTAGAGGAAACTGAAATCAAACCACCTGGATTCATTTGATGGGGTATAATGTGCAATAAAGTTGAACAACTAAAATAAAGATTATATTTGGATAAAAAAATCATCGAAGACAAAAAATGAGTCCAAAGATTCAACGGTAAAATGGGGAATGTCCAAATAAATTGTCAAAAAACTGGAATGTATACTCGCAATTACCTGCTCTGGTACATTTCTCCGTCCTTGCCTGACTACCTAATGAGCAGTAAGTTGTCATCTAGCATCTCTATAATTTGATCATTTTCTATAAATTCCACGCAATATGAGTAGGAATCATGTAACAATCTCATTATTTCATTCTCATCACTCAGACGTAGTCGAAAAGACCAGTCAGCACACTTTTTTGTTGTTAACCTGGAAATATGTCGAACAACTCTCTACCAAAACTCGTTTGTACATAGACCGGCAATGCTTCGGAATTTTTGCAAAACAGAGTACTCCCAAGAACTTATAATCTCTAAACGTTGAAAAAAATCCCAATACCCATCTGCGATCATACTTAAAGTCTTCGATACAAAGTCAGTGCCTATCACCATTTTGTCTCAAATTTAGTGTTGAGTGCTATTTTCAACCCTGATGAATTTGAAAATATTATGACATTCATGTTCATGACAAATTACTGCAAGTAAGTCTTTTCTATGCTATTTTGATTTATATTCGATATACAAATACAAAATCAAGAACACATGCATATAGGCATCCAGTAGCCAATCAACAGCGGAAATACAAAAACGAAGACATCATATTTTCGATTATCAAAACATATATTTCACCCAATAATATGTGATATCCCGAGACCATGACAAATAGCCGACTATTATTTCATTCATAATTATTTCGAGACTATCCTTGTATTTTTTTAACAATTTGATGAAACCATATCAACATTATGATCTGAATAAAATATTATTTGATTATTATTGTTCATAGGATCGAATTGAATTGTCTGAAAATACGAGTTACTTGAGATGAATTGGAGGAAATAAAATAGTTCCTAATTGTCATGGTCGAGTGATATTGAGAAAGATTATTTCATGAAGAGCATAAGAATATATCCATATAAATGGAAGTTTCAAAATTTGGTTCAAGTTCAATTTCTATAACTCTACAGATACTAATCATCTGAAAAATTTTGTTCTGAAGGCCCCGTCTGTCGTATTCTCGTCATAGCTTCCTTCCTTTTTTGCGAAAAATGTTGTTGACTTCGCATTTTTGCATTACGCGCATCCCTGGCACCTATGAGTTCAATATCTTTGAATGTATTCATCTCACATTTATTTTAATTGCAGTATACATATATGTACTTTCTATATAGTTTTCGCAGTTGAAATCCACATCAATTTCACTGTTCACTCCTTCACCATTCTCTAACGCATCTCCAATTTTCTATGATTTCGGCGATCAGGAGAATCTGGATTTTCGCACAAAATTCAGTTCTTCTCCTGGCAAAAAAAATAAATTTTATCAGACAGACTCTTTATTCTTCATGGTTTTCTTCTGGTATTGATTCGCTTACATTATTACTGAGTTCTGTAGTGGAAGTTGACCCAAAATGAAATATTTCAAGTTTTGAGTGATATATGTCAATCTTCGACATTCACCATAGCACTCTTATGCTATCGATAAGAATAACCGCTCATATTGTTTGTTCACCTAAATAGCCGCTGATATCGCATATCATGAGACTTCAATCATGAAGTTTCATAGGTGCGGCCTGGTGTGAATAAAATGATCGATATCTTCCATTTACGGTCTACAGAAAAATCAACAACGTTTCATGATAGAAAATCATGAAGGATCCGAATTGAAAGATATATTTTATGTAGACCGTGAATGACTGCTATTGCAAATCTGCGATTGTAACAACTACAATTCAGAAATATTCATCGACAATAAGAATCAAAATGGAACGCTTCTGCTTGAAACATAAGGATTGGAATTTTTTTTTATATTAGTTCTGATACTTTTACAACCGTGGGGTTATTTCTGAGGGCAAGTAAAGGTTTTCTCTGATAGGTTATCAACTTGTTCATGACCAGCTAGGGGTATGGTCCATGGTATACCGAACACCATGTATAAGCATACAGGCTGTTTCGTCTAAATAGCACATCAGACATATTTGTAATTCTGAAAATGACACTTATCTGGAGATTGGAATACAGAGGTTATCGATTGAGTCCTGTTCAATGAAACTGTTCTAAAGATGGCGGCACTTTCGTTCACACCGGAAGTGACGCATCAACTTCGTCAATGAAAAGCTGTAATTTTGTATTGGTTCTTCAGATTTCTTACGTTATTTTGAGATGATCCTAATTAGCCTTCCCTATTGTAATCAAGTTTAAGCGTTTTCAAGATATGCATCAGACTTTTCAAAATCATTTCCTGGAAAAATTCGATTAAAAATTCAAATTTGTGAACATATTTTGGGAATTTCAGGAAAACTATTTTTTTTCAATTGGAATGCGAAACTATTATAACTTAATAATGAAAAATGTATTCCCTCATCGATCTGTTTTCATGTTCCTCATACCTTTGTCTAGAGGTTTTCAAGTTATGATGATATTATCACGATATTGAGGGAAATTCATCACTATCCTTACAGTAGCAAAATTGAATAAGTGGGTTCAAAGAATCGAAATCTAAATTTTTATAGTTTGGACAAGTAAAAGCAACGAGATGAGGACCAAGGTTGCAAGTGAGGATATTTCTCGTGGAATAAACGAAGAGATCTGTTCACTATTTTACTACATTCTTCATGAATACATAATGAATTTATCAAGTCGTCATTTGAATAACTCGAATTTTCCATATATTTTCTAATGATAAATGAAGATCTGACAAGAAAAAGTTCATTGAACAAAATGAAGACCTTCCTCATTTCCATGCGGTAAACTATGCAGAAACTACTTTGAGGATAGTGATCATAACTCGAAAACTATCTAGTATAGGTATAGGAAACATCGATACAGATTGATATGGAATTGAATTCTTTCACATTTAGTGCAAAAACAATTGGTACTATTCGAAAAATATGAGGAAGAATGATGGCTACTTGAACTTTCCCAAATTTGACAGATTTCTGATAGTTTCTCCAGAATCATGGAAATGTAAAAAAAATTATCGAATCTCCTATCTATTGACCCTATAGAATGATTCCGATATATCAAAGAATATAAGATTCATCGATTCTCAAAGAGGAAGATAAACATTTGGGTGAAGACGAAAAATATTCAGAAAACTCAGTCAATTCAGTGGCGTACGGAGCTTTTTTTTCTCTAAAAAAATGGCCAATATGAATTCTGAATTTCTCAGCTACTGAATGTGATCTAGTAATTCCTGGTTTAAAAAAAAGTAAATACCGTTCAGATCCAAAATACACCTATTCCCCCCTCCACATTGAAAAAAGTGTGTACTCGATATAAAATAATATTTGTCGAAATTATTTACTTCTGTCGAAGAAACGTGCAGAAAGTGAAGTGTTGTATTATAATCAATATTACTTTTGCATATGATTTCTTCACTCGCCTCATGGTTATGATAGCAGTTTAATATCGATTCAACATTACTGAAAAAAATATACTGATATTTTTCTGCAAAAGTTTGGAGTATTATACTGATTGTGTTTATTTGCATTTTATTTCTATTTATAGTATGGTTTTGTTTCATTTTATTATTTTCATTATTTTTTTTTGTAGGAAACAATTATTTTCGATACCTTCCAAGAAGATTCTAAATGTTGAATTCAAGTAAGTTATTATTATTTTTTTTATTTTTTTTTGTAACATAAGACATGGTTATTATTGGGTATCTATCTATCCTTACTAATAAATATACAAATAGAAAAAGACAGAAATGATGAGGAATAGCTGAAAAGAACTTCATTACCCAACTTTATTTATCATTTTATTTATAATAGAATTGATTTTTGGATATTTTCCGAAATATTTCCAACTTTTTTCAAGCGTGTTCATAATAACATAGATGATCATTTATCTGCAGGATGGAGTACTAGTGCATGAAAGTTTGAATTATCTAGCTATAAATGTTACTCAAGATCGAATGTGAACTTGACAACATGGTCTATAACCAGAAATTATCGCCGCTATTTACTTTTGCATCTCTCTCATTACTTGTAACGATATGTCCCATCTTGTTTTTATGCTAGCTTAAGGGATCAATAAACATTTATTTATTATTTATTCATAAACATCCATTTATTATTATTTATTTTTTCATTTCCGCCCTGTATTCATGAAAATGGGGTTCTTAAGCGATTACAGTTTGCACACCAATGTTTAGAAGGAAATAACAGCTGCGTTTTGTTGACGCTAACCTAGTTCTGTGACATATCGTGGGTCATCTCACGTAATGACGTGAAAATCGGAATTTGAGATACTTCGTCAAACGACTTATATTCTCATACTCCATGAATCTCGGGTGACGTCTGAAAGTGCTGAGAGGGGTATTGTAAGGTATTGTACACATGTTGTTTTTCATCAATAAGAATGATTACTCGGATCTGATATTCATTTGAATTCACTTTATATTCATGACGTATCTATAAGGCCTTATTAACAAATATGATCTCACGTAGTGACGTATATCATAAACATATTTTTTTCTAAAATAAATGAAAAAACAATTATCTTTAATAAAGAAACCTCTTGAATTATGAGCGAATTAAGATGTTGAAAATCTTTGAATTGCACTCCTGTAAAGTTATGAGAAAACTGAGATACGTCATTACGTGAGATGACCCTCGATATATTCCATGGGTTTTCTTGAGATATTCTATGAATTCGCGCCAACAATTTCGAAAGTTATTTGCTCTGGCTGCTCGATATATCTCGATCGAACAAAACGACGGAATTAGATGACAAGAAGGGAAATCGAACAAAATGGGTGGTCATTGTCTTTCTGTTCCTCTCACCCATGTTACTAAAACAAAGTGAAGATGATTATGATTATGGCGTACGCGTTTTCAACAGCTTCGCGCATGACGTCACTAAGAGACAAATATTCTTGTCGGCGGTCAGTAAATCGTATCTTTTGGAGCAATTTATTCAAATCTTTGATGATTTTGATATGATTGGATTACGATAGACCTATTATTCGTGGATTAGGTGTCTTAGAATTATATTTGTGATGAATCAAATATTATAAAATGGGGAAATCAAAATATTACAACATTTTATTTCCTTGGATGTCATTATTAATAAGGACACTGTTTATCATTTCATGCAAGTATTGTTCAAAGAAGAAAGAGAATGATACCTACTTACTCAAAAGTATTTGTTTTTTCGAGAATTCCATTCAAAAGTTCAAGAATGCATCTCTGAAGTCGATTTCTAAACTAATATAGAAAATTTCCAGCTGGCTCTACACAATATACTTCTACTCTGAAATCTACTGTCAGTAAAACTACTAGTGTCTAGGATATGTTCAAATTACAAATTAGTAGGTTTAGTCCCCAGAGTCGATTGTTTAATAACTCAATGTTATCGTTCATAAGTATTTCCAAGAGCCTTATTCTTCTACCCAAATCTGAATACCAGAAGAAGAATTCAAAGTACTGAAACCCCACAATATGCTCAAACTAGAAGAATATGAATTAAAATACCCATCTGAGTAGGTACTCACACATTATGTACTTTTTTTTTCAAAAACCTCCTTCCATTCCTTCTATCACGCTTGTCCTGTGATTCTGTTTAGGTTTTGGTGTTTTTGGGAGGTTTAGTGAAGGTATGGCATCAGTTTTCTACTTCCATTTATTCTTCGATGATTTCAAAAGTATTTCTCTCAATAGGAAATCATCGTCTGAAAAATGCTGGGAACATATTCTAGCAGTTTCTATGTTGAATGTATGCTTCTTGTAACATTTCTGAACCCATACATTGCAAATTTCTTTCGATGTGGTAAAAGTGAAGAATAGGTAATGGTTAAATTTTTTGCTTTTTTTATTGTTGTTACTCGAACAACCCACCACAGCACAATTAACCATTGTTTAAAAAAAAACAATCTGATGTAAACAAACCACAAACATTTGTCACGTGGTGAGGTATGCGGTGCGAGAGAGACAGGAAATGAATATGCGCGTGAGCTTATCTTCTTTGGTTTCAGTATCATGCTCTCACCCAACAACTCAGTGAGTGGAAATTATGAAAATTTACATTATGGTATTTGTGTTTGAATTGGACAAGAATTATGTCACTACCAGAAGGATTTTCTCATTGAAGATTCGTGGATTCAATAAATTATCATTTTCAAAGAGATACAGTTAAATCCATGCAAATAATGCTATTACATCAGGACACTCATTCATATTTCATTTGCTAAACATCTCCACAATTTTGTCACAAGTTCAAAAAGTGAGATTATACCAACATGTTATATCCGTTTTCTTGAACAATCATTATTGTATTCTATTATTCGGGTTGATTCCGTTTCCTTGCACAACCATTCTATTCTATTCCACAGATAATCCACAAAACGCACCTATCATGTCAACAAAAAACGTCCAAATCGGACAGGTGCAGGGCTAGTTTTATTAATGTAAACCCCCCCTTTATCTTTTTCGTTTTTCACCTATTCAAAAAAATCAAAAACTGATTTCATACAATTTTCTGTACAGGTTTCAATTATATTCACAGTGTTACAATGGATCTTCAAATATACAGGGTATACAAAATATATATATTTTTTATGGTAGGCCCTGTATATTTTGATAGATTTGAATTCCTTGAATTAACCTGATTTCAAATATATATATATACACATCATATGATTGGTTCAATAGATTTTGTGGTAATTGTCTCTATATTATCTAAGACCATATTCGACGTAAAGCACTTGGAAATTTTATACAATGCATTAGTTCAGCCACATATCTCGTACGGTATTCTGGCATTGGGAGGCGTAACTAATACTCATATAAAAAAACTTGAAACTACCCAGAAGTGGATCCTGAAAATTATATATAATAAAACTTTTGATTACCCGAGCGAAGCATTATACGAAGAGAGCAATGTTTTTGATGCAAGGCAGTTATATTTTCAGAGCATCATTATCAAGCACTACAAAGAGAAGCACATGTTGCAGAAAATAGACCATAAATATGCTACCAGATATAAAGAAAAAACCACAATGATACCTAAAATAACAAAAACATTAGCACAACGATGCTATACTTACCTGGGTCCGATTATGTATGCCGAAATCCCAATTGAGATGCATCGAATCCACTCAATCAGCTTATTCAAAAAAAAAACTTAAACCATGGATTCGAAGTACCTTCAGAAGAAAAATACACCAACTCATAGACAGAAAAAATATTTACAATAATTAAGTAAACAAAAAATCTAAACATCGCAACTCTGTTCTTAAATGATATGTTAGCATTATGGCCATTCACACAATTCTCGAATGTTATCACTGTTTTTGTATTATCATTGTTATTATTTTTATTACTGTTATTTACTATTCACTACTTACTATTCACTATTTACTATTTACTATTTACTATTTACTATTTACTATTTACTATTTACTATTTACTATTTACTATTTACTATTTACTATTTACTATTTACTATTTACTATTTACTATTTACTATTTACTATTTACTATTAACTATTTACTATTTACTATTTACTATTTACTATTTACTATTTACTATTTACTATTTACTATTCACTATTTACTATTTACTATTTACTATTTACTATTTACTATTTACTATTTACTATTTACTATTTACTATTTACTATTTACTATTTACTATTTACTATTTTCTATTTACTATTTACTATTTACTATTTACTATTTACTATTTACTATTTACTATTTACTATTTACTATTTACTATTTACTATTTACTATTTACTATTCACTAGTTAAACATAGCTCCACCCACGTACAGGGATTCATCCCTTTGTGGGTTACCTCTTATTTACCATATTTGTTTTCTTATGTCCTATGACCTATTATGTGGTAAATAAATATTATTATTATTATTATTATTATTATTATTATTATTATGAAGATGAGTTGACTCTGCGTACCGAAATACATTGAGCAACGCCGTTAGTTATCGTTTAACAAAACAACGAAATATATGTTGAAATTGATTATAAGATAGTTTCTACATGTGCATCGTCAACCTCAATGCATTATAAACAGCGTTCCAGAGTTCGAATGAATTCTTTGAAAAAGTACTGCATCCAAATTCAACAAATCCACATTTCGTTAAATTTATTGTTTGAGTTGCTCGATATCATCCATGGGTTCACTGTAAATTCTCTCTTTGAGCATTACCCCATAAGCAAAAATCCAGTGGATTCAAATCAGGTCTCCGTGCCGGCCATCAAATGTGGCCATTTTCCCTACCCAGAGATGGTATTTGTCGTTCAAGAACTCTGTCACCTCTCGAATATTATGCGGTGGGGCACCGTCTTGCTGCCAAGAAATCCTTGTTATGTATATGAGTGGTAACTCATCTGAATAGTCTTCGACATCAGTTTTCAGAATGTTCAGGTAAGACTGACCTGTTGATCCTAATCTCTCACGAATGAAAAAAGGACCAATGATTTTGGATTTATGAATTCCACACAAACAGTTCACAGTCCTACGTCCCTGTTTCCTCACTTGCATCACAGCATGTGGGTTCTGAGTCTCGCAATCATGGGTATTTCTCCTATTGAATATGCCACTCGTAGAGCATGATGATTCATCTGTCCAAATAATGTTTTTTCGGAAATGTTCGTCCTGATTGTTTCTATTGATCATTTCTTCACAGAATAATCTTCTGTTTCTTCATCCGCATTCAAATGTTGCACAAGAAGCACATGATATGGTTTATATCCATTTCTTCTCATAACTGTCATCACACTTGTTTGGGAAATGTACATTTCTCTATCTACTGTCACTGTATAGAGCGGCAAGATTCTTCAATAAATTTCAATGGAACTTCCAACTCACGCTCTTCTGTTGAAACCATTCTACGTTTTCTTCTTTTCGTATATTATTCATTGAACAACTTGCGATGAATCTGGTATAAATTTGTTTGAAAGTGATTTTTGGAAGTGGCGTTTCATTCGGAAATCTTTTAATGTATTCTCATCTGGCTTCTGTCATATTTTCATGACTGGATAAATAAATTTCCAAGATAATCCTTTTTTTTCACAATAGAAGGATGCATTAAAATTATGCTAGAGAACAAATCGTAATTATCTTCAACTGAACGAAAATTGGGCCATTCAACTATAATTCCATTTCAATCACAGTGTTGGAAGATGATTTATCATGTTGATAGCACACATTTGAAACACAATTTTGAAACATCTAAGGTGAAAACAGCAGTGTTCGTCACCATAAGGTGCAAAGCTATAGAAATGCACATGTAAAAACTAGTATTAGTTGAGATGAGCTCTTAATTTGTTTTTATACCCTTCAGGTGTAGAGAGACCTTGAAGTTACATTGTTTTTATACTACATATACAGTATTCTAATTGAATGGGAACCGTTATACCAGTTCGTCATGCCAAAAATGCTGTGAACCCAGTGGTCGTCAGCATGTAACATCAGAGTGCGTCACAGTTGCTCTAGGAAAAATAATAATGTATAAACGATCTCTGGTAGAAGTCCATGTTTGCTCAAAGTGGAGTGGAATTTTTAAAAGGAGGAAGAAAAACTCAAAGTCATCTCCACAACTTTAATAATGATGTAGTTATTCAACGGGGCATGTTTCGAACTTATAAAAGTCGATCTTCAGCCGTATTTTAGAAATTACAGGTAAAGGTATGTGAAATTATACAAATTGTTATGAAACCAAAAATTTACTCACATGGAGGTGAACATTATTTGTTCTTGAGAAGTTGCCGATGTCTCTAATCATAATATCATGAATGATAATAATAAATAAATTTTTGAAGGAATAAACGGGGAAAATGAAGGGCCCCGTGCCCTAAGAACGCGCACTTGTAAAATCAAAAGTCAAATCCCAGAAGGGAAACTTGACGAGCACACAAGATGCTCTTAATAACCATTTTGGTTGTAATACAGGAAAAAGGGTCCCGTACCCTTGAGAGAGCGTAGGTAATTACCAAAAATCAATTTAGAATTGATGGGGCCAAAAGCCAAAATGTGTTGAATCCAACTTGAGGTTAGAAACGCGGAATTAATTAAAAAAACCTTTACATAAGTCAAAGTCTCGATGACATGATATTATAACAAGTGGCATAGGACACAGAATTAAAGTACACACTGGGATGAATGCGAATTCAACTAGTGGTAGTACAGTTAGAAATAATTCAAACATTGTCATTGCCAAAACTTCATCGTCTGCAGGACTCAGAAAAGAAGCGGTTTCGTCGCAATTGAATACTCTGTTCCCGAAGTATAAAAAGATATCGAAAATTTTTTTGCATCGAGGTATTCGTCAATTTCACTAAACCAGTGTTTGATATTTTCTTCTGTCACACCATATCTAGTTCACGTTAAATTTTGCGATACCCTCTGTGTTATGATGGGGGGCTCACATCTGATGAGTACGGGAGCAGCGACCCCTTGGTACCCGAGCCGTGGATCTAAACACTTTCAACTAGTCTTCGAGGATCCACCTACACTTTGATCTCAACCGTCTTTTATCTAATCCTGTACCACAGAGCTAAACTGTATTAAGTACCAAAAATAGAATTTCACAGGAGCCTGATTTGAAGATTCAAATTCAAGTAATTGATCCATGAATTGCAACTCTCATTTCTCTTTGGGATGGGGAGATAATATGATGTGGAACTTGATGTCGTTGTTCATTGTCGATCATAGTCAATATTCAAAATGATTCAGTTTCGAAAAAAAATGGAGTTAATACTGTTTAGTACCACAAAAATGTAGTGCATGTATGATATAATATTCGTTGATTGGGAGATAATTCCAATAAATTATTGTTTGGATTTAATTTCATTCATTTAATTCCTGAGAAATAGGGTTGAACAGTGGTTTGTTACAACATTACGCCCTCAGAACTTCACAAGTAAAATATTCGAGAATATGATATACTCACATTATGAAATAATTGAAATGTAACATCAATCATAAGAAAGGAGGTCAATATACCTCAAGAACTGAAAAAAAAAACTCTAAAAATAAATGTCCATCCTGGATAACTATGATGTACTCAAGTAGGTACTATAATAGAAAAACTTCAAATGTCATCATCCACTTTATCAGAATGGGATAACTCTTTGTAAAAACTGTGAAACTGTGATGGAATCCATGGTAACAACGTCTGCAGGTGTTTGTATTTCTTAGTAGAAATGCAATTTGATTGTTGACGTAATGGTGGAAGGTTATCAGGAATCATTATGCGTCTTCCAGTACGGTTCAAATCAACACAGTCAAAGTCGTTAGATTCAAAATTCGTTTTATAAAAAAGTTTGCCCATTTCTTCAGAGCGCACTTGTAAATGAACAACTTTCGATATTTGAAAATCAGTTCCAGTCATTGTTTTCTTGCGATAAATGAAGGGAGATGTGTTGGAAGTATAAAGAGTCTTGAAATCTTTGAAATCGCCAAGTTCCATGTTGACCACATTGAAAGGCTTCGACCTACTACAAAGCCGAGCGATTTGTTGCCAGTCCCAAGGTGTCATTATTTGTAGAAATTGTGTTTTTTTCCTCTCCCTTTCGATGAGCGAGTGATCTCCATCAACCTCCAAATGAGTATGACCACGAAGCAAGAACTTGTGATTGATAATTTTCACATTGGAATTTCTATTAGTTATCCAGAAGTAGGCCATAACCATAATAATGTTCCGATTCTGGGATGGGCAATTGTCAGACCAGATTGTTATTTCTGATACACTTTTGTCTATGCCCATTGCCCATTTCAACATTCCTGAAGCCATTTCATTACCTCCACGGCCAGATTTTGACTCGTCCCACATGATGCAAGTTGTCATATTTCTACTTGCCTCGTTAATGGTATAGTTATATGTCCATAATTTCAGTGTATAAAAGCTCTGAGCGTTTGTGAGCACTGGTGTAGGAAGACATTTCTGTAAGTCTACAGTTATCATTATTTTCTCATTACTTCTTTGGGCCAGTTCCTTATCTTGCTTCTTGAGGGAATACCTATTGGAAGCTTCATTGATATGTTCCGAATATCTTTGCTGAAGCTCATCCCTTTCAGCGGGTTCAGTCGCCTGACCTTTGCAAAGTAATAGTTTGTCGCATTCATCACAAGTATCATTGTAGGGTAATTTGAATGATAAGTTGAATTCTGTTTGGAATATTTCAATGTATAGCCAATTTTTCGCAATGAGTTCTTCTGGTGTATTGCATCCATGGCATTCGGCTTTGTAGAGTTCGTACATTCTGGTCAAGTTCAGATCGTTACCCAAGTATTTCTTCTTTGATCTCTCTCTAGAATAATGGGATTCAATTATAGGAAACCTCATTATGTGATCTCGAACTCCTTGGCGTACATTTTCAGGAATTTTATTGATAGCTGCGTGTTTTCCTCTGAGATCTTCCCCAACTATCCCACCATCAATTTTTTTCTTCAAAGCTGTTGTGACAAAACTCTGAGAAATACTCAAGGTGCTGAGGAAAAATTTTTGACAAACTTTAATTTTAGAACCATTGAATTCGAAACAATATTGGCGGGTGAAATTCCTTCTACCAGATCTTGAGCCTGTTTTTTCACGAATTCGTGACACTGGTACTAATTGAACCATTGCACTTACATACTGTCGCTTCATATCCATTGATTGATTTGGGTTCCAGAATTTTGAATGTATTGACTTCCTTAAGTCTTCCGAAATCTGTTCCTTGCATTTGAAATGACATGTATCATTGCACGGCTGTCCTACTTGCTTTGCTTTTATAACTTTTGTTTTATATTTATGTTCGGCTCCACCTAAAACACTTCTCTTTCTTATGTTTCTTTGCCAAGTATCTGGTAGTGCTTTTCTTTTTCTTCCTCTAGGCAAGACGGGGTCTTCAGTTTGCTGTAATGATCCAACGTCCTCTACAGAGGCTGGCGGGTTTTCCGATTCGTCATTTGACTCTTCAGAATCTTCGTCATTATCAGTTTCTTTTGACTTCTCAGGATCTTCCTGAAAATCAGGATCAGCTATAGAATCATCTGAATCTTCCATGAATTCTGTTGAAATGCTGTCTAATCCATCATCCCCAGTCATGTTATGTATACTTGTCGTTTCATTAGTTGGTTGATTGGATAGGACGCTATCATCGATTACAACATTTTTTTCCACCAGATGTGAGCTTGAAATATCTGTAATAAAAATTGCGATCATTTTGCTTCATTAATTATAAGGTATGAGGTTTTTACCTGAAATGGTTCCAAGAAAATTAGAGCTTCTGATGTTTTCTAGGAATTCAATGTTTGGAATCTCTCTACTACTATGTTGTTGTTCCAGCTCCTCAGATGTTATATACGTAGTTTCACTGAAATGTGCCATAACATCAGTTTCTGATGACTTCTCCAATAGGTTACTAGAAGACGTTGGTTGTGGCGAATTCAACAAATCTGAAATAAATATTAACTCACTAATATCCCAAATCTTCCAAATCTAAATGATATTAAGTCCAATTATTCTGGAAAATGAATAGATGATAGATTTCAAATCACTGAAAATGGAACAAAATAGTGTATTAACATTCTATGGGCACATTTCTACATGAATAGTGGAAAGAAACATGCAAACAATTTGGTACTTACCGCATTTTGTTATGATTGAGGTTAGTTTTTTTTCCTGAGTACTTTCGGCTATTGAAACAACTATTCCACGATTTTGGTTAGATTCACTTTTACACGCATCCACCATTCTTCTCGATCTGCTTTTTTTAGGTGGATTATCCATGAGTGATAATAATAATGAATTGCCTCACCAACCCTAAGAGTTCACGTCTAGACAGGATGACTCCGGACATAACACTGATGTAGGCAGCAGAGCACCGTGTCGCGAGAGAGGAGTTAATATTCTAGGAACAAACGGATGTTGTATTAACTCCACATAAGATATCATCTGGCTCACAGTGAGTTGATCTCAAAAGTGATTTAATATTCTCTAACCAATCTTGAGAAATATTAAGTACACATACAATTATCTAGCCTAAATACCTGTTGGGAGTTAAGATTATCTAGAACTGTTTAACTTTGAGATCATCATTCTTAGGAGTTAACACGATTTAGCACGTGAAAGAGCATAGCATGGTATATATAAAACTCAAATAAACCCATTTTTCAAAAAATGGGACTTAATACAGTTTAGCTCTGGGGTACAGAATCTATTTGATACTCTTCCTTCTCTACTCTCATATCTTAGGGCTGATGAGCCCTCTCAACTTACTCTATTTTAATTCTCCATTTTCTGATGGCGAAGTGAATCCCATAAAATCAAATCCCCATCATCATGGTGGAAGCGATCGTGCCGAGGATATGTGAGACTTGAGGGTGAGAGTGTCACTAACGATGGCTCTGGGGAAGTGGCGCACCCCTACAGTAGGAAGCTTTACCTGAGCAAGGAGGCACTGTTCAGGTGGACAAGTAGATCTACCCGACTCGTGGGAATAAGTATGAATGATACCAACATAATAAACGAAAATACAGACGCTGAACACAACAAAAATAGGAGGGAAGAGGTTCTATTCAAACCTAGCAAGACCCTACCTAGGTCTCTAATCGAAGGTGCAAAGAAAGGTGCATTGAATGGAGACGATACCAGAGAGAAGAGCCAGAAATCGAAAAAATGGCTGAAGAGGAATTCCCCCAGGGATGGCATGCGTAGGGTCAAAAAGAAAGTAGCAACGGATATCATCACCAACCAAAATGATAGCGACAGTGAAGATAGCCAATCAGAGGACAATGACGAAATGTCAGGCTATACGACACAGAATACTGACAGAGTACAACAACAAGCAAGGACGACAGAATTAAGCGGCTGGCGCGATTAGAGAAGGTACAATTTCATAAAAATGAACAGGAATCAGTGAATGAGTACTTGATCAAACTGCATGAAAGTATAGTAGAAGTTATATACTGGTGGGTACAGGCCTCCATAGAATGCGAAAAACATAAACAGAGAGCGGAAAAGTGGAAGGAAGTTGCAACGAATGAGGAAAGAGGCAAGAAACATATGATAAGCAACAAAGTAATAATGAATGAAATGAGGGCAATGAGAGTAGAGATAGGTGAGTTGAGGAATTTGTCCATGAGTGATAGAGGAAAGGAGAGAGGAAAAGTGAGAGATGAGGCTCAGGGTATAAATGGCAAATAAATGCAAGCGAAATATTGAAATATAATAATAACAGTAATGATCAAAACATATGCGACAGTTGTGTCGAAAAATAAAGAGACAGATGATGAGAGGACTGCAGAAGAAGAAGGGGAATTGATTACGCCGAGAAGGAGAAGGGGGAAAGAAATCATAGTGAATATGGGCACAGAAAAAGATGGTGGAAAAGTATTGAGCGCGTTAAAGAAGGTGCTCAGTTGCAATGATGTAGGTGAAGGGGGACTGAAGAATGTCAGAAAGACACGAAAAGGGGAGGTTATACTCGAAACCAGAACCGACGAAGAAAGCGTAAAAAAAAAATACATTGAGCAATAATAGTGAACTAAAGATAAAGAAAACAGGCAATCAAAAAACACAACTGCTTATAACCGGGGTCACGTCTGGGTATTCAGACGCAGAATTCGTGGAAGAATTAAGCAGACAATATGCCGACATGTTCACAGACTGCACAGAAGAAGACCTGGATAGTATCAAAGTAATACTTAGAAAGGAATGAAGAGACAAGGCAAAAGAGAACAAGAACATTACAACAGAGCAATCAACTGGAAGGAATATAAAAGGTACGGGACCAACAAAGGTAAAGTAAAAATGTGGATAAAGTCAGAGATCAAAGCTACGCAGACAAGCGTGATAACAGACACTATTAGTGTAGGAGTTGCAATCGGCGAAGACAAAGATATCACAATAGTGGATATATTCGAAGAACCAACCAGTGAATTCTGTAACAGAGTTGGTAGAATACTAGACAAATTGGACGGAGGAAATGAAGGTTTAATTATAGCTGGGGACTTCAATGCCAAAAACCAAGCACGAGGGATGGGGGGAATTCGGAGGAGAAAAGAGAGGAATGGCTGCTAGAGAGTGCAATTCAACATGGGTACGTCATCGAAAACATGAATACGAGCCCTTCGACATACTTCAGCACGAGGGGGAGAGTTGAATTGACGTAACAATGTTACGAAACAGCAGAGTGAGGCACTGTAAGGTCGCAACAGATGAAACTTTAAGTGGTCATAGATACATCGAATTCAGCATTGAGTCAAACGTGAGAAGGAGAAAAAGGGGTGGGATGGATTCGTTAAATACGAACTGGGATAGAATTAGAACAAGGATAAGAAACTATAAGAGCGACATCGGCACACCACCAAACGTACAAGAAGTCTCCGAAGAAGCATGGAGGTTACAGGAATATTCCAGGAGGGTATGCAGAGAGACAATAAAGAAAAGATCAACACACGATGATGCTACAGATAATTGGTGGTTGGCCGAATTGAAATTATACGACGCTATAAAAGCAGATTATATTTTATCATTGCTCATGTAAGATGGAAGTAGAGGCCATGGCACCATATCATGAGTATATTTTTATATTGAAACTATCATTGGGCACCAAGGATGTGTATACGACGCTATGAAAGTTCGGAGAACTGGAGATTTTTCCCACAAACTACGTACTTAGCCCACTCGACTGTCTTAGTTTTTCCACACAGTCGAGTGAGCTAGGTACGTAGTTTATGAGAAAAAAATCAAGACAGTCGAGTGTGTTTTTTTTACTTTCTCTTGTTTTTTGTTTCGTTTTCTATTGGCAAGTGATTATCTAGGAACTTGTAAATTTTCTAGTTTTTTCATCGTATCTCCCGAACTATTGAATTCAGAGAAAAATGTTATGAGGATTTTTTGTGGATTCTATCAAAAGGAATAGTTTTGGTTCCATAACATTTTCAGATATTTCCAGTTGTTTTCGAGATATTTGGAATCATCTGAGAATAAAATTTTCAACACTTTTGTTCCATCTTCCAATCAACAAAATGAAAAAATATTTCATGGTTCAGTGGAAGTCGATGAGCTTCATCTATCGATAATCTTTGTTTTTCAATATGTCTTCATAGTACCCTATGGGTCGTTAATTTTTTTTTTCATATTTTTCACTTTATTTCCTGTACTATTCGGTTTACAGAAAAAATTTTGAAAGATAATTTGTAGGAAATGTTTCAGTGGATAACTTTTCACTCCTGATAAATTTCGATTTTTCCATTTGTTTTCGATATATATTGAATTGAAAGGATTTCAAATTTTGATGTTTTGATTTTCATTTGTTTTTCCATTTTCCGATGGATGCACGAAAAAATGGTCGAATAATAATTTGTTGCGTCATCAAAGAGGCATACGGTGCATTTTTCAAATTTGGATTTAGTCTATTGGTTCAGGAGATATGTCGTTTTAAAGTGAACCGTGTTTTTCAGAAAATCTCCTTGAAAAACCCACTTGGAATTTCCCGACCCTGCTCAATTTCAATAGGCTTCGTCTCTCCCTGATAGAGGTTTTTTTCACAAAAAATGAAATCGATTGGACCACTTTTGCGATTTGTAGAGTGGTTACAAGAAACTTCCGGTGAAAAATCGAAAAAACCCGGAAAAACCACCTTAGAGTTTTCCGATTTCCTTCATATTTTAATGACATAATATTGTTTTGAGTACAATGAGATGGCAAAATTTCAAGTGGATATGTCAAAGGGTTCCGGAGATATATCGATTTATGATTAACACAGAGTACAGACAGACAGACAGACAGACAGACAGACAGACCACACACAAAAACCAAAGTTGCTCAAAATTCGATGGGGATCATTTTCTCCAAAGTAACTATACCTCTATCTCGCTTAGTTTACGAGATAGCATTTTTGGCAAGGCCGTAGTATACTCCACTATGTAGTAAGTGTCATGGCGTCTGATAATGATCTGCCGGACGACGATGGCGACAAAAATCAAAAAATTAGTGGTAACATGAAATGTTGTAATACCAAAAAGTGCTCAGTGTGTGTGTGTATAAATTGTTTATCTATTTATCACCAAAGCTGCGTAAAAAGAATTTCAGAAATCGAGTTTTTGGATGAAACAAAAGTTGTCTGTTGTCAAACCCAGAGAAAACCAAACAAAGATAAACAGGAAACCGTTCTGAAAGTGGAAAATAAATACTTAAGGGAACTCGTGGATGAGGTAAAAGAAAAAAATAAGATTTTGTCTCTCAACAATGAGCTTCTTTTACAAAGAATAAAAAGGTTAGAGGAAGAAAACACTGATATTAAAAAGCATAAACAAACTCACTGGTCAGGAGTGGCTATGAGACAAACTGTCAGTGAAAACCAGTATAGTGGAAGTTCGCAGAACACAACGCAAACGGAAAATTTGAAATTTCAAACAAGATCACACCGCACGCAACAGGTTAAAAATACGAATTCAAACAAGGAAAATCAGAAAAAAATGACAGGGAAAATAAACCCCAATCAATGGAAAATGTGTCTCAGCATACAGAAGATGCTTCAAACGATGTATCTTCAGATGAGAATGCAGGTGATACTTTCACAAAAGTTACACGGAGAAAAAGAAGAAAAAATTTGGGCACAGGAAACAGTTTCAATGATAAAAATGAGGAATTTGCAGGGGGAGAACGAAAGGTATGGTTATACATAAACAGAGTAAAAAGGAGTGCAACAGACCAATTGATTAAAAAATACGTAGAAAAGAAAGGCTTCCAGGATGGGCAAGTAGAAGTGAAAGAGATACCAACAGATGAAAACCGACTGAAAACCTTTGTGGTAACAGCACCACTAAACCGAAAAGATGAACTGTATGATCCTGCTTTTTGGCCTAGTGGTGTAGGAATACGGCGGTTTGACTTCAACCGTCATCGGAATTTTCTGAAAACTGGGGGAGACTTTGCGTAAACCCCAACAAGGGTCACCCACAAAATAGGAATGAATATCTTAAAAACCAGGGAAAAAATACTTTCGATAAAATTACAGTTATTCACCAGAATGTTCAATCTATTGGCAATTGTATAAATAGATTAGAACAATTTCTGGAAGAGTTTCCTGACTGCATGTTCTTTTGTATAACTGAACACTGGAAAACCGAAGATCAGTTGAAAAATTACGGCTTGAAAGACTTCTATTTGGCAGAAGCAGTATGTCGAGAAAATTCCAACCAACACGGAGGAAGTGCTATTTTCGCTAGGCAAGGAATACAATGTAAACGATTACCAAGCATAACAATTCTCTCAGAAATTGGCATTTGTGAATGCAGTGTATGTGAATTCAATATAAAGGGTCAAAAAATTGTTATTATGTGTGTTTACACTCCTGGTGGTATAGTAGAAAATTTTCTAACATGTTTAGAGAGAATTCTTGCCAATTTTGTAACTTTTACAGGGTACATTTTTTTGGTAGGAGATTTCAACATACCTATGCATGATGAAGATAAAAACAAAGACAAAGAAAATTTATTTTCGTTAGTCAACTCATATAATTTGTTCCCATTTATAAAAGACTACACTCGAGTTACAAACGTCTCAAAATCTTTAATTGACAACATATTTTCCAATTATAGCGAACATTGTGAGATAAAAGTACATCATAATTTGATTTCTGATCATTCAGCCCAGAGTCTTAGTTTTAATATCCTTAAACAAGATACCTTTGTCTTAAAAAGAATTTTTAATGATGCAAATAAAATACTTTTTCGAAATAGGCTTAAACAAGCAGATTGGAGGAACATATATGAGACAGATGATGCAAATGAAGTATGGAAAAGATTTCACAATATTTTCATACATAATTTCAATTTGAGCTTTCCTATCAAAAAGGTTTATCAAAATAAAAAGTTGCAAAATCAGAATGTAATTAGGGACCGAGAAATAGATGAGTGTAAGCGACAACTGGACGTTCTATATGTTTTGAGCTCTGTTGACATTAGATATAAAACACAGTATAGCGAAGCAAAAAAGTCATATGAAAATACACTAGCACAAAAAAAGAAGGAACAACTTAAACATAAAATAGAAACTTCAGATAACAAATCTAAAACAGTGTGGTCAATAATAAATAGCATAAAGAGCGGTTCAGGTAGTCAGAGGGATGTTCAGGTACCTGGAGATAGTGAAACAGTTGCAAACAGTTTTAATAATTATTTCCTTAACTCTGCATCAGACTTAGTATCTGAATTACCTGAAAAAAGTCACATATCTTATGTACAACAAGCTGATAGATCTATGTTTCTTAGGCCAATTACAGGAAATGAAATTTTGTCTGTGATAAAAAATTTGAAAAATAAACAAAGCAGTGGTGATGATGAAATTCCAACTTCATTAATAAAATGTTGTGTAAATGAAATTATTATACCTTTGACATATGCAGTTAGTAAATCATTTGAGATGGGAGTGTTTCCAGATAGATTAAAATTAGCAACTATTAGACCTTTACACAAAAAAGGTGAGTTGACACTGATTGAAAATTACAGACCAATAAGCCTACTACCAAGTTTCTCAAAAGTTTTTGAAAAATGTATGAGCAACAGATTAATGGAGTATCTACTGCAGAATGACATGTTCTGTACATGTCAACATGCATACCTGAAAGGAAAAGGAACTCACACAGCCCTGTATCAATTCATTGAAAACATTTTGCAATCACTTGAGAAAAATGAAGTTATAATGGGTTTATTTTTGGACTTAACAAAAGCATACGACTGTGTTAATCATCAACTTCTACTGAAAAAATTAAAGCTCTATGGAATAAACGGTTTAGTCTATGATTGGCTAAATTCTTATTTATCAGGAAGATCTCAGAATATAATGATTACTAAACAGGGTGCGACTGTTAGGTCCAAAACCGAACTCGTTAAAATGGGAATTCCACAGGGTAGTATAATTGGTCCAATAATATTCATCTTATATATAAATGATTTGCCAAACTGTATCACGAATATAAACTGTTTTTTAAGTAACTATGCCGATGATACCAACATTTTAATAACTGCACCGAATTTTAATACTATACTCGAAAACACAGAAAATATTTATTCAACTATGTCAGGGTGGATCTCAAATGAGAAGCTACTATTGAATGAAAAAAAGACAAATTGTCTAATGTTCAAAACAAATAGGTCGCAGTTAGAATATCCTAAAAGCATTCGGTTGAATGAAGCTGAAATCAATATAAGTACAGAAACTAAGTTTCTAGGAGTAACTATAAATGAAGTTCTGTCATGGGAAAGTCACATAGGAGAACTCGCGAAAAAATTAAACTCTGTCTGCTATACACTGAGGGTTATGTCACAGTATTTAAGTGAAGACGGACTGAAAGTAATTTATTTTTCAAATTTTGAATCTCTTGTTAGATACGGTTCAATTTTTTATGGTAGTAGTAATTCTGTAGAAAAAATATTTATATGCCAGAAAAGAGCACTGAGAACAATAAAAAAACTTAGTTTCAGAGCTTCTTGCAGAGGCATTTTTAAAACTAACAAAATTTTAACTGTTGCAGCAATATACATTGAAGAGTGTCTAATGTTTTTATTCAATAATAAGGATTTTTTTAATGCAAATTTACCAACACATTCATACAATAGTAGAGACAGGTATTACACATATCCTATTCACAGACTGACTGTTACAGAAAAGGGTGCCAAATATTCTTGTATGAAATTGTTCAATAAATTACCACAGAATATTAGACTGATAGAAAATCGAAATCATTTCAAAAATGCCATACGAAAAATTCTAATAGATAGTGAACCCTATACAGTACAAGATTATTTAAATGTCTCTTTAAATATTTAAGTATACTTATTTTGACGAATATTTCGTTCTGAATGTGTATGTAATCTTTTTATTTATATGTGATTTTCGAAATAAATATTATTATTATTATTATTATTATTATTATTATGTATAGCGTCGTATAACAAGTGAGGTACGTAGTTTTTGAAAGGTATCAGATTAGTATAAAGGTCAGATAATTTATACGACGCTATAAAAGCAGATGATATTTTATCATTGTTCATGTAAGATGGAAGTTGAGGCCATGGCACCATATCATGAGCATATTTTTATATTGAAACTATCATTGGGCACCAACGATGTGTATACGACGCTATGCAAGTTCAGAGAACTGGAGATTTTTCGTACAAACTACGTACTTAGCCCGTACCTAGTTTATTGGCAAAAATAAATACAGTAGAGTGAGCTAGGTACGTAGTTTATGGGAAAAGAAATCAGGACAGTCGAGTGTGCTTTTTTCACTTTCTTTTGTTTTTTGTTTCGTTTTCTATTGGCAAGTGATTATCTAGGAACTTGTAAATTTTTTAGTTTTTTCTTCGTATCTCCCGAACTATTGAATTCAGAGAAAAATGTTATATGGGTTTTTTGTAGATTCTATTGAAAGGAATGATTTTGATTCTATAACATCTCCAGATATTTTCAGTTGTTTTCGAGATATTTGGAATTATCTGAGAATAAAATTTTCAACACTTTTGTTCCATCTTCCAATCAACAAAATGAAAAAATTATCCATGGTTCAGTAAAAGTCGATGAGGTTCATCTATCGATAATCTTTGTTTTTCAATAAATCTTCATATTACCCTATGGGTCGTTAAAAATTTTTTTTTCATACTTTTCACTTTATTTCCTGTACTATTGGGTTTACAGAAAAAAATATGGAGAATAATTTGTAGGTAATGTCCCAGTGGATAACTTTGCACTCCTGATAATTTTCGATTTTTCCATTTGTTTTCGATATGTATCGAATTGAAAGGATTTCAAATTCTGATGTTTGGATTTTCATTTGTTTTTCCATTTTCCGATGGATGCACGAAAAAATGGTTGAATAATAATTTGTTGCGTCATCAAAGAGGCATACGGTGCATTTTTCAGATTTGGATTTAGTCTATTTGTTAAGGAGATATATCGTTTTAAAGCGAACCGTGTGTTTCGGAAAATCTCCTTGAAAAACCCACATGGAATTTTCCGACCCTGCTCAATTTCAATAGGCTTCGTCTCTCCCTGATAGAGTTTTTTTTCACAGGAAATGAAATTGATCGGACCACTTTTGCGATTTGTAGAGTGGTTACAAGAAACTTCCGGTGAAAAATCGAAAAAACCCGGAAAAACCACCTTAGAGTTTTCCGATTTCCTCCATATTTTAATGACATAATATTGTTTTGAGTAAAATGAGATGGCAAAATTTCAAGTCGATATGTCAAAGGGTTCCGGAGATATATCGATTTATGATTAACACAGAGTACAGACAGACAGACAGACAGACCACACACAAAAACCAAAGTTGCTCAAAATTCGATAGGGATCATTTTCTCCAAAGTAACTATACCTCTATCTCGCTTAGTTTCCGAGATAGCATTTTTGACAAGGCCGTAGTATACTCCACTATGTATAGCGTCGTATAACAAGTGAGGTACGTAGTTTTTGAAAGGTATAAGATTAGTATAGATGTAGTTTTCATTAGGTATTAGTTTATTTAGAGGTCAGATAATTTATACGACGCTATAAAAGCAGATGATATTTTATAATTGCTCATGTGAGATGGAAGTAGAGGCCATGGCACCATATCATGAGCATATTTTATATTGAAACTTTCATTGGGCACCAAAGATGTGTATACGACGCTATGAAAGTTCAGAGAACTGGAGATTTTTCCCACAAACTACGTACTTAGCTTACTCGACTGTCATTGGTTTTTCCACACAGTCGAGTGAGCTAGGTACGTAGTTTATGAGAAAAAAATCAAGACAGTCGAGTGTGCTTACTTTACTTTCTTTTGTTTTTTGTTTTGTGTTCTATTGGCAAGTGATTATCTAGGAACATGTAAATTTTTTTAGTTTTTTCATCGTATCTCCCGAACTATCGAATTCAGAGAAAAATGATATACGGATTTTTTGTAGATTCTATCGAATGGAATAATTTTGTTCCTATAACATTTTCAGATATTCCCAGTTGTTTTCGAGATATTTGGAATTATCTGAGAATAAAATTTTCAACACTTTTGTTCCATCTTTCAATCAACAAAATGAAAGAATATTTCATGGTTCAGTGGAAGTCGATGAGCTTCAACTATCGATAATCTTTGTTTTTCAATATATATTCATAGTACCCTATGGGTCGTTAATTTTTTTTTCTTCATATTTTTCACTTCATTTCCTGTACTATTGGGTTTACAGAAAAAATTATGGAAAATAATTTGTAGGAAAGGTTCCAGTGGATAACTTCGCACTCCTGATAATTTTCGATTTTTCCATTTGTTTTCGATATATATTGAATTGAAAGGATTTCAAATTTTGATGTTTTGATTTTCATTTGTTTTTCCATTTTCCGATGGATTCACGAAAAAATGATTGAATAATAATTTGTTGCGTCATCAAAGAGGCATACGGCGCATTTTTCAAAATTGGATTTAGTTTATTGGTTCAGGAGATATGTCGTTTGAAAGTGAACCGTCTTTTTCGGAAAATCTCCTTGAAAAACCCACTTGGAATTTCCCGACCCTGCTCAATTTCAATAGGCTTCGTCTCTCCCTGATAGAGGTTTTTTTCACAAAAAATGAAATTGATCGGACCACTTCTGCGATTTGTAGAGTGGTTACAAGGAACTTCCGGTGAAAAATCGAAAAAACCCGGAAAAACCACCTTAGAGTTTTCCGATTTCCTTCATATTTCAATGGCATAATATTGTTTTGAGTACAATAAGATGGCAAAATTTCAAGTCGATATGTCAAAGGGTTCCGGAGATATATCGATTTATGATTAACACAGAGTACAGACAGACAGACAGACAGACCACACACAAAAACCAAAGTTGCTCAAAATTCGATGGGGATCATTTTCTCCAAAGTAACTATACCTCTATCTCGCTTAGTTTCCGAGATAGCATTTTTGGCAAGGCCGTAGTATACTCCACTATAGGTATAGCGTCGTATAACAAGTGGGGTACGTAGTTTTTGAAAGGTATCAGATTAGTATAGATGTAGTTTTCATTAGGTATTAGTTTATTTAGAGGTCAGATAATTTATACGACGCTATAAAAGCAGATTATATTTTATCATTGCTCATGTAAGATGGAAGTAGAGGCCATGGCACCATATCATGAGTATATTTTTATATTGAAACTATCATTGGGCACCAAGGATGTGTATACGACGCTATGAAAGTTCGGAGAATTGGAGATTTTTCCCACAAACTACGTACTTAGCCCACTCGACTGTCTTGGTTTTTCCACACAGTCGAGTGAACTAGGTACGTAGTTTATGAGAAAAAAATCAAGACACTCGAGTGTGCTTTTTTTACTTTCTTTTGTTTCTTGTTTCGTTTTCTATTGGCAAGTGATTATCTAGGAACTTGTAAATTTTTTAGTTTTTTCATCGTATCTCCCGAACTATTGAATTCAGAGAAAAATGTTATAGGGATTTTTTGTAGATTCTATCAAAAGGAATAATTTTGTTTCCATAATATTTTCAGATATTTTCAGTTGTTTTCGAGATATTTGGAATTATCTGAGAATAAAATTTTCAACACTTTTGTTCCATCTCCCAATCAACAAAATGAAGAAAAATTCCATGGTTCAGTGGAAGTCGATGAGCTTCATCTATCGATTATCTATGTTTTTCAATATATCTTCATAGTACCCTATGGGTCGTTAAAAATTTTTTTTTTCATATTTCTCACTTTATTTCCTGTACTATTGGGTTTACAGAAAAAATTATAGAAAATAATTTGTAGGAAATGTCCCAGTAGATAACTTTGCACTCTTGATAATTTTCGATTTTTCCATTTGTTTTCGATATATATTGAATTGAAAGGATTTCAAATTTTGATTTTTGGATTTTCATTTGTTTTTCCATTTTCCGATGGATGCTCGAAAAAATGTTCGAATAATAATTTGTTGCGTCATCAAAGAGGCATACGGTGCATTTTTCAAATTTGGATTCAGTCTATTTGTTCAGGAGATATATCGTTTTAAAGCGAACCGTGCGTTTCGGAAAATCTCCTTGAAAACCCCACTTGTAATTTTCCGACCCTGCTCAATTTCAATAGGCTTCGTCTCTTCCTGGTGGTGTTTGTTTTCACAAAAAATGAAATCGATCGGACCACTTTTGCGATTTGTAGAGTGGTTACAAGAAACTTCCGGTGAAAAATCGAAAAAACCCGGAAAAACCACCTTAGAGTTTTCCGATTTCCTTCATATTTTAATGACATAATATTGTTTCGAGTACAATAAGATGGCAAAATTTCAAGTCGATATGTCAAAGGGTTCCGGAGATATATCGATTTATGATTAACACAGAGTACAGACAGACAGACAGACAGACCACACACAAAAACCGAAGTTGCTCAAAATTCGATGGGGATCATTTTCTCCAAAGCAACTATACCTCTATCTCGCTTAGTTTCCGAGATAGCATTTTTGGCACGGCCGTAGTATACTCCACTATAGGTATAGCGTCGTATAACAAGTGAGGTACGTAGTTTTTGAAAGGTATCAGATTAGTATTGATGTAGTTTTCATTAGGTATTAGATTAGTATAGAGGTCAGATAATTTATACGACGCTATAAAAGCAGACGATATTTTATCATTGCTCATGTAAGATGGAAGTAGAGGCCATGGCACCATATCATGAGCATATTTTTATATTGAAACTATCATTGGGCACCAAAGATGTATATACGACGCTATGAAAGTTCAGAGAACTGGAGATTTTTCCCACAAACTACGTACTTAGCCCACTCGACTGTCTTGGTTTTTCCAGACGGTCGAGTGAGCTAGGTACGTAGTTTATGAGAAAAAAATCAAGACAGTCGAGTGTGCTTTTTTTACTTCCTTTTGTTTTTTGTTTTGTTTTCTATTGGCAAGTGATTGGGAACTTGTAAATTTTTTAGTTTTTCCATCGTATCTCCCGAACAATTGAATTCAGAGAAAAATGTTATAAGGAATTTTTGTAGATTCTATCAAAAGGAATAATTTTGATTCCATAACATTTTCAAATATTTTCACTTGTTTTCGAGATATTTGGAATTATCTGAGAATAAAATTTTCAACACTTTTGTTCCATCTTCCAATCAACAAAATGAAAAAATATTCCATGCCTCAGTGGAGGTAGATGAGCTTCATCTATCGATAATCTATGTTTTTCAATATATCTTCATAGTACCCTATGGGTCGTTAAAATTTTTTTTTTCATATTTTTCACTTTATTTCCTGTACTATTGGGTTTACAGAAAAAATTATGGAAAATGATTTGTAGGGAATGTTCCAGTGGATAACATTGCACTCTTGATAATTTTCGATTTTTCCATTTGTTTTCGATATATATTGAATTAAAAGGATTTCAAATTTTGATGTTTTGGTTTTCATTTGTTTTTCCAGTTTCCGATGGATGCACGAAAAAATGATTGAATGATAATTTGTTGCGTCATCAAAGAGGCATACGGTGCATTTCTCAAATTTGGATTTAGTCTATTTGTTCACGAGATATGTCGTTTTAAAGCGAACCGTGTTTTTCGGAAAATCTCCTTGAAAAACCCACTTGGAATTTTCCGACCCTGCTCAATTTCAATAGGCTTCGTCTCTTCCTGATAGAGGTTTTTTTCACAAAAAATGAAATCGATCGGACCACTTTTGCGATTTGTAGAGTGGTTACAAGGAACTTCCGGTGAAAAATCGAAAAAACCCGGAAAAACCACCTTAGAGTTTTCCGATTTCCTTCATATTTTAATGACATAATATTGTTTTGAGTACAATAAGATGGCAAAATTTCAAGTCGATATGTCAAAGGGTTCCGGAGATATATCGATTTATGATTAACACAGAGTACAGACAGACAGACAGACAGACCACACACAAAAACCAAAGTTGCTCAAAATTCGATGGGGATCATTTTCTCCAAAGCAACTATACCTCTATCTCGCTTAGTTTCCGAGATAGCATTTTTGGCACGGCCGTAGTATACTCCACTATATAGGTATAGCGTCGTATAACAAGTGAGGTACGTAGTTTTTGAAAGGTATCAGATTAGTATAAAGGTCAGATAATTTATACGACGTTATAAAAGCAGATGATATTTTATCATTGCTCATGTAAGATGGAAGTTGAGACCATAGCACCATATCATGAGCATATTTTTATATTGAAACTATCATTGGGCACCAATGATGTGTATACGACGCTATGAAAGTTCAGAGAACTGGAGATTTTTCGTAAAAACTACGTACTTAGCCCGTACCTAGTTTATTGGCAAAAATAAAGACAGTAGAGGTAGCTATTTACGTAGTTTATGGGAAAAAAAATTCAAGACAGTCGAGTGTGCCTTTTTGACTTTCTTTTTTTTTTGTTTCGTATTCTATTGGCAAGTGATTATCTGGGAACTTGTGAATTTTTTAGTTTTTTCATCGTATCTTCCGAACTATTGAATTCAGAGAAAAATGTTATAGGGATTTTTTGTAGATTCTATCAAAAGGAATAATTTTGGTTTCATAACATTTTCAGATATTTTCAGTTGTTTTCGAGATATTTGGAATTATCTGAGAATACAATTTTCAACACTTTTGTTCCATCTTCCAATCAACAAAATGAAAAAATATTTCATGGTTCAGTGGAAGTCGATGAGCTTCATCTATCGATAATCTTTTGTTTTTCAATATATCTTCATGGTACCCTATGGGTCGTTCAAATTTTTTTTTCTAATTTTTCACTTCATTTCCTGTACTATTGGGCTTACAGAAAAAATTTTGAATAATAATTTGTAGGAAATGTTCCAGTGGATAACTTTGCACTTCTGATAATTTTCGATTTTTCCATTTGTTTTCGATATATATTGAATTGAAAGGATTTCAAATTTTGATGTTTTGATTTTCATTTGTTTTTCCATTTTCTGATGGATGCACGACAAAATGGTTGGATAATAATTTGTTCCGTCATCAAAGAGGTATACGGTGCATTTTTCAAATTTGGATTTAGTCTATTGGTTCAGGAGATATGTCGTTTTGAAGCGAACCGTGTTTTTCGGAAAATCTCCTTGAAAAACCCACTTGGAATTTTTCGACCCTGCTCAATTTCAATAGGGTTCGTCTCTTCCTGATAGAGTTATTTTTCACAAAAAATGAAATCGATTGGACCACTTTTGCGATTTGTAGAGTGGTTACAAGAAACTTCCGTTGAAAAATCGAAAAAACCCGGAAAAACCACCTTAGAGTTTTCCGATTTCCTTCATATTTCAATGACATAATATTGTTTTGAGTACAATAAGATGGCAAAATTTCAAGTCGATATGTCGAAGGGTTCCGGAGATATATCGATTTATGATTAACACAGAGTACAGACAGACAGACAGACAGACCACACACAAAAACCAAAGTTGCTCAAAATTCGATGGGGATCATTTTCTCCAAAGTAACTATACCTCTATCTCGCTTAGTTTCCGAGATAGCATTTTTGGCAAGGCCGTAGTATACTCCACTATGTATAGCGTCGTATAACAAGTGAGGTACGTAGTTTTCATTAGGTATTAGATTAGTATAGAGGTCAGATAATTTATACGACGCTATAAAAGCAGATGATATTTTATCATTGCTCATGTAAGATGGAAGTAGAGGCCATGACACCATATCATAAGCATATTTTTATATTGAAACTATCATTGGGCACCAAAGATGTATATACGACGCTATAAAAGTTCAGAGAACTGGAGATTTCTCCCACAAACTACGCACTTAGTCCACTCGACTGTCTTGGTTTTTCCAGACGGTCGAGTGAGCTAGGTACGTAGTTTATGAGAGAAAAATCAAGACAGTCGAGTGTGCTTTTTTTACTTCCTTTTGTTTTTTGTTTTGTTTTCTATTGGCAAGTGATTAGGAACTTGTTAATTTTTTAGTTTTTCCATCGTATCTCCCGAACTATTGAATTCAGAGAAAAATGTTATCAGGATTTTTTGTAGATTCTATCAAAAGGCATAATTTTGGTTTCATAACATTTTCAGATATTTCCAGTTGTTTTCGAGATATTTGGAATTATCTGAGAATAAAATTTTCAACACTTTTGTTCCATCTTCCAATTAACGAAAATAAAAAATATTTCGTGGTTCAGTTGATGTCGATGGGATTCCTCTATCGATAATCTTTGTTTTTCAATATATCTTCATGGTACCCTATTGGTCGTTCAATTTTTTTTTTCCATATTTTCCACTTTATTTCCTGTACTATAAGGTTCACAGAAAAAATTATGGGTAATAATTTGTAGAAAATGTTACAGTGAATAACTTTGCACCCCTGATAATTTTCGATTCTTCCATTTGTTTTCGATATATATTGTATGTCAAAGGGTTCCGGAGATATATCGATTTATGATTAACACAGAGTACAGACAGACAGACAGACAGACCACACACAAAAACCAAAGTTGCTCAAAATTCGATGGGGATCATTTTCTCCAAAGCAACTATACCTCTATCTCGCTTAGTTTCCGAGATAGCATTTTTGGCACGGCCGTAGTATACTCCACTATGTATAGCGTCGTATAACAAGCAAAAATAGAGAGTATGCAAGAGGAACTCAACTCGATCCAAGAGAATAACCCTTGGCAAGGAGTATGGGGACTCCTAGGTGTAAATAGGATGATCCATGGTGACATCGACCTCAAGAGGGATGATGGCACATTTACAAACAACGAGGATGAAAGAAACACTGAACTACTGAGGAAATACTTCCCAGCTGATATTGACGGATTGGACAATGTGGAACAAATCGACTGAAGCAGGCGAAATGTGTCGATTAAAATAAACAATATGGAATTTAGGGAAGCCCTAGCGGAATTTGAAACCGGAGAAGAGTGTGCAGAGGACGGAATACTGGTGGAAGCGCTCAAAATAATAGTGAATCTGTTCAATCATTGCCTGGCACTAGGGATATTCCCAGAGGTATGGAAAACTCCTGGACAAATTTGTAAATGAAAGACTCCAGTACCATATGGAGAAAGGAGGACACTGGTAAGAAAGCCAATACGGCTTCCGCATAGGCAGAAGCACGACCGGGGCGGTGGATAGGCTGCTCAACAATATCAGTGATGTAAAAAAAAGGAAATCACTTCCTTGTTGTAGCGCTAGACCGGAAAAATGCGTTCAACATGGCATGGGAGGTATCCACCAGCAATGAAATGAGGAGTGCTGAGGTCCCAAGAGAAATAGGCCGCGTCTGCAAGGACTCTCTCAAACAGAACAATCAAGTCAGGTAAAAAAAGCAGAAAGACAAATAGGGGATGTCCACAGGGGTCCAGCTTAGGACCCACATTGTGGATCACACTGATGGAAGGGTGGTTTGAGAGAATGAAGGCAATGAATGAAAGGGAGGATGGAAGAATTGACATTGACAGAATGAGAGAGGACAGAATAGTAGGAGTGACTGCTGAGTGTCAGGCTTTCGCAGATGACCAGATACTAGTTATCACAGGCAAATCATCCAGAGAAGTTGGGAGGAAGTAGTCCCTAGCCTGGGAGACAATAAGTTGATTGACAATCATGAAAAAAACAGAAGCCATGTTCATAGAAGCAGACAGGAACATAAGACAGCCAATGATGAAAATAATGGACAATGATGTCAAAGTTCCAATCTGCAGGAATATCAAGTATTTGGGCATCATGCTAAACACTAAGTTTTTGTTCCTAGAACAGGTAAATATGGTGAGGAAAAGAGTTGGCGAGATATCCACGAAATTGATGGGCATGGCCTCAAGGAAATAGGGGCTAGACAAAGATTTGATTGAATCTATATATACTAGAGTCGTCAGAGTATCTATATTATATGTTGTCGAAATATGGGGAGGCAAATCACAAGACTCTAGGATTAATGAGCAATTACAAGATATACAAAGGCCTTTCTTATTGAGAATGTGCAGACGTTATCGCAGAACTCCAACAGAAACCCTACGGGTGTTAGCAGGAGTAGCCCCCATAAAATTGGAGGCCATGGATTTGGGGAATGAATGGGATATGAGAATGGGAGAGAGGACAAAGAAGTTGAACGAAATCTGAGAGTATGGCGACACCCAGGAACAGTAAACGAGGCGAGAATGAATGGTGAATATACGGAAATATGGGTGGATGGTTGCGTGAAAGTGAATGGAAGCAAGGAGAGGTATGAATGGTTAACGACGCGTGAAAGTATAGATGGAATTACCAAGTCAGTGGATATTGAAATCATAGCTATAAACACGGCCATAAGGTTGGCAAGGAACAGAGATATCCAAAAAGCAATCATTGAATCTGACTGCCAAGTAGCGGTAAATCATGTCAATAGCTGGAAAACAAAACATTACCATGCCATGAGAGTCAGACAAAAGATCGATATAATGACTCGAAATAGCCAAAGAGACTTGTGAGATGAAGAAAAGGTCATAACGCCAACAACATAGAAAATAATGAAACACTCGAGGAAGCCAACCTTGGTGCAGAAAGACGAGTAGAAACGCCCAGGATGACTGGAGAAAAGTCAAATAGAGACATAAAAGAAGAAAAAAGGGCAAGGATCAGGCACGAATGGCAAAATGAATGAAATGGGAACGATAAAGGGAGAGAACTATTCGAACATTGTGCGATAGTTGGTGAGGAATCGATTAAACTTACGTTCCAGGCGACTCAGATGATAACAGGTCATGGTAACATGAAGGGGTATCTGAGCCGTTTCGGACTAACGGAAATGGGATGGAATGTGTGAATGTGGGACAGGAATAGAAAATGCTGAGCACATAATGCTCAACTGTGAACTAGAAACAAGGGTGGAAGCGAGAGAAATGATAAGAGAAAATCATGGAGGCCTGTCGATAATACTCAGATCGAATAACAGCATGAATGAAAACGCGGTGAGAACGGCTATCGTGTGGGCCGAAGTAGCAATAGCAACCAAATCGGACGATTGAGATGGTGGCAACCAAGAGTAGGTCAGACATGCACCAAAGACAAGAGAGTAGTCAAATCAGATCAACTATGGCGAAGTAGCACAGCTATTAATTGAGGGATTAATTGTTGTAACTAACATAGCTTTCAATTACTATTGCTTTTGCTTTCCAAATTTCTCTTATGTTCATCTAATTATGCTTTTCGTTTGTTAATATTGAACTAGTACAATGGAGTATGCTGAACGCATGGCTCAAGGCTTTGCTGATCATGTTTAATTTCCTTATCTTATTTTATTTCATTTTATTTTTATTTGCTTATGCTCTTGCATGTCTGTTATGTTTGTAATCAGTTTTTTTTATTTAGAATATGCTCTATATAACTACATGTAAGGAAACAATATTAAAGATAACTGCACCCCTGCTAGTTTTTGAGCATGGGGATGAGATGGGTTTGTTTGGCAGCGGATGAGGTAGATAGAGGATAGAGAGAAATATTAAACCGAAAGGTAGGCATGTTACAAGCAGGTAGTGATTTTTGTTATAATAGGATGCCCTTTCAAAAATTCTTTATACCAGTGCTTTCCTGGTCGGTTATCAGTGGAGGGGGTTTCTCTTTTGCGATTTTCCACCAGCATCTGGACGCTGTCCAGTAAATGTTCCTTGGAAACTGAAAAACTATCATCCCCCGAATGTAAAATCCATCTCACTAGATTATTCTCCTCATCCTAGCGGGGTTTTCTCCTTACATTCATCTGATAATGTCATCCGCAGACTTTGAACTTGGCAGCACCTGGGATGCTCATTCCGCTGTTTTTTACAGCTCTTATGGCATTTTCATATCGTCTTCTGGATGTTTTTTCCGATCCAATAATCATGGATGTGTAAAGTGAAAAGCAAATCGTTTCTTATATCGGGTTGATTCTCTGAGGTGGCTCATCCCTGTATGATTTTCTCATTCTGGACTGGACCGGACTGGATAGGAAAACTAAATTTGGTGGTAATTGTGTTTTATAGTTGAACTCACAATTTTTAACATACAGAGTGTTGATTAATTTAGTGTCGATATAACAAGATGTGAATCCTCGGATGATTTTAAGGAGAACATTTTATATCAACATATTTTCTAAACCTCTTAGCTTTTGAGCTACAGGGTCCCCAAATTCCAAGAAGTTTTTTACCATAATTTTTCATCACATATTTTTATGAAATGTGGAACAAACCTTCTCCTCATCAAAGAGCGTTTTCTGACATGGAATAATCTTGAAAATGTTCACCAGTGACATACGTTCGGAGTTTGAACTGAAAATTAATAAAAAAACAATCGATTCCACCTAACAAAATCATTTCTGATATCCCAAAAACCAAGAACTTTGTTCTCTTCAGTTCATTGAGATTGTTAGTAGGCACTCACTATGAGTGGAAAAATATTTTGTTTTGGAACGATAGTCAATTTTGTACTTTCAGCAGGAGGCTTGATATTGAATGTTTCAATTTAAAAAATAACTGTACGCCTCTGATTTCCATACCCTGAAGCTCAAAATCTGAGAGCATTGGGGCATATGTTGATATGAACTTTTCTACTTGAAATCACCCAGGGATTCACACCTTGTATTATCGGCACTCAATTAATTAACACCCTATATACCTTTTTTGACCAGAAATGACCCCAACCCTCGATTAATGACTGTAACATCCTATATATATTTTCATTTCGATCGAGAATGATATTGTAAATCCAACAACACCTCAGTTGTCATTAGTTGACAAATCATGATTATTCCTATTTTCATTTCTTGATCTGAAATGCCATGGACTATGATGTAGATCGCTTTATTATTCATCAAGTGACATGAAAAAATGTGACTTTGAGGCTCATAAGTTAACAGTCGGTTTGAGAATTATTTAATGTCGCAAATTTGCATTTCTTTAGTTAACTTGATTTTTTCAAATGAAAGAAGGTGGCCCGTGTGCTTTTTGTTGAAGATGATTTCCTTCCGAATGACTTATTATAGATCGAGAAGAATGTCAAAGAATGTGAATTGAACTATAATACGCAACCGCCAAATTCCGTGTATCTATCTTCAAAATTGAAATATTCATAGGGGCGTGCCTCCTTGGAAAATCACTCATTATAGTCAGGCAGATTACATAAAAACCACATTTTCTTGAAATACCTTATTCATCATCCAGTTTTAACGTATGTAGTTGTGTTACCATTCAGGCGGATTCGTTATGATTATTCCTAACTTGATATGGAATTATATAGCTATAGGTTGTTAAATTTCCACATAGTCTGTTAACCAAAATCTGCACTTGTTGATGTTTGATGAAATACTAGATTTCAAAAAATTTCCGACCCTGAAGTTATGTTAACTGATTCCCGAGCTGATCCCTATGTATAGCAATAATGTCATTTTCAACTACGTCATGTCATTTTGTTGTAGATTTTCATCCCAGAATATTAAAAAAGATTTGGGATTCCGTTTGCTCTGAAGAATAATGAAGAGAAGAATCATTAAGACATACATTCCACGTATCGCTTACTCTGTTATTTTTGAAATATACAGGGTAGCACAAATATTAGAAAAATTCATGAATAAATGCACTTTGAACTCGACAGGCGATGAATGGAAATATAAATGAAAATTCGAAGGAAAGTGAGGAACTGAAAACATAATATAAAATTGCAATTGTCAATCGATGAATCTTTGAACAGATTTTATATCTGATGAATGGTCTATGGCAAAGTATTCACAAGAACTTAAAACCTCCAGAAAGTGAAAAAAACCTTACCTACGTTTTTCCCTATTTCTACCCTTTTTCGAACGCAGTAACTTTCTGTGACCAATCACCTTATGTGTCCTCACCACTTATTATTCAAAATAGCACTTATATATTCATTCATGAAAACTAGAATAGAAAATCTCAATAGTATATTGTTCAACGAGCACGGAATGATAGTGATTTCCTACGAGAATGAAGTTTGCAGCATGAGCCATAGGCGAATGCTGCAATCATTCGAGTAGGGAATTAGCATTCTGTGCAAGTTATACACTATAATTTTTCTACGGCTATAATAGATAACAGCGGCATTTTCGATTTCTTCGTCTTGAAGCCATCTGATTTCATGTCAAGTAATGCTCATCTATTAGACAGAGCTGTCATTGCTTGAAATTTGACATTGCTTGGACGATGAGATTTTTCTGAAATAATAACACAATGAAGTCATTGTGATATCAGATACGGAAATAAAATTGATGACAAATAAATTACCCCATTGATGTATCGAACACAGTAAAACAAGAGCAATTTTGTGTTATAGCCGTAGAAAAAAAAAATTAAGAGACACTACCAAACAGGGAGTCGAAGGCCGATTGTAATTTTGTTGAAAAATCACCTGGCACTTGGTTTTAACTGCCTGCCTATGCAACTGCCTTGGCAATCTTCTGGTGGAACGACCGTCTATTCTTATTGTGACATCACCTCGCTGTGACCCATTGGTTTTGGTAAACTGAAGGGCCATAACTCGATTTTTCTAATTGGCACTTCATAATTCATTGTTTTTTCGTATTGATTGTGTCACTTCACATTTCACACTACACCGTTTCAAAACAGTGGGTAAACAATAAATTCTGACAAAATTTAAAATCGAAGTGATTAAAATCAAGATATGATGGATTAATTTTGTTTTAATGAAGTCATGATTTTGAAAACTATCAGACATAACTAATGTTAACATTGATAAAGATCGATGCCGAATCAAAATTCTCATTCCTGCAGTAATAGCGAAAAATGTCTATTCCATTTGAAAAGAACATATTTATGGGGTACTCGAACTTTTCCAAAAAATGTTCAACATTTGTTCTTTATTTTTTGATGAGCAGTTTAAAAAAATGTCGTTCTTAACGTACAGTAGTAATTAGAATGGTTTTTAGGTCAATATTATTGTATTGACTATCCTTTCAGTCCAAATGATAGGAAGATTCTGGATGATCCCAGTGCAGTTCTGTAAGCACAAACATCCCTGGGATGTTACATTCATGTCTCGAGGGGTGACAATGCGAATTACAAAAAAACATCATTGGTATTGCCAGGAAACTAACTGTTTCACAAAACATTCGCAACATTCGTCACTTCTCTGGAACACCGTAGAAAAGTTGGTGATCTGGCTCTATTTTATAGATCTTTTCATGGACGATGCTCTTCTGAAATATCAACAATTATTCCTCCCTTGGCAGTCCCCACGAGATGAGGCAGTCGAGTTGAGGCTTCGCACCCCTTCGTGGTCACTTTGGAGACCTGTTCTCCTCTTTCCAAAGACTCGTTCATCCAACGAACAGCGAGGCTTTGGAACACATTGCTAAGGGAAGTGTTTCCCGAGGCATATAACCTCCAGAAATTCAAGAAGAACTCCAAATCCCTCCTTATCTACCTTGGTTCTCACGATGTTCTCTGATCATTACAGGATATCGCTTTTCGTGGGAACCAGAACATAAAAAAAAAACATTTGATTGGATATTAGACTGGTTTTGTCAAATGCTGACCACGAGGAGGTTAGGTGTAAGAGTAGCCTTCGGCTAAATCTCGCCTCCTTCTGGACAAATAAGACTAAAATATATATTTATTATATTTTATTCGTTATACATACAATGGAGACCATTATTATTATTATTATTAAAATGTAGGTGTATTTATGAGGCTCCCTAACAACCATGAGACTCACTGGAACCTCACATTCTTGTCTTTTTATGAAACAAACGGAATCGATCAATTCTGCTGTTAGGAGTCGCTCAATGCGTACTGTGAGTTTCATTTGGCATCATGATGTGAATCATAATAAGACCAAAAGGGTCCGGAATAGCAGTCATTGTGATTTCAGTGGTACTCTCATTACGAGTAACCGATGTGATGTGTTGCATGAATGTGATGCCTTCTAATATCTCTAGGATCAATCTGTGTTAACTGGAAGGCATGTGCCTCTTGCCCCTCCCTTCCCATTTGAGATTCTAAGGGTAACATCTACCCCTCCTAGGGGGTTGAACCAAGAAGGCTAGAAATATTCATTTCAAGTGCCCTTCTTGGAAATAAAATTGACCTGTCTTCTCGATTTTTCATATTATTTACTGGGAGAAAGATATTGAGGGTGGGAAGTTTCAATAATTATTCCACAATGAAGTCGAGCATTAGGACAGGTTCATGCTGCAAATTTCATTCTCGTGAAAAATTACTATCATTCCGTGCTCGTTGAACAATATACTTGTTTTTTTCCTTTTTGACTCACCTAATGAATCAATCATTATTGACAATGTTCTATCTATTTTTTATAGGATATATCAAAATCTTTGAATATTCGATTATGTGAGTAAACTTGCTACTCGGAACGATTTTCTTGGTCACCCGTGAACTTGCGTAGGTATTTATGATTATATTCTCGAACGTCGAAAGATAAAAACACGGAAAACCCATTATTTGTCTGATTACTAAACGGAAACAATACACATTGTTTGCTTCGTATGTTTCTGACATATTCGGAAAATTCGATGTAATACACTTGTGGTTTCATCAATTTCGTACAGTTGTCTTCAGAGAACATGTCGCGATTGGACGGTGTTAGCGTTCTTATTGCAGATGTTTTCAAACCTGCCACCGTCGTCTATACAACATGCTTTCTGAAATAGACTATAACGTTATTAGCTCATCTTGTACAGAATGTTGTGCTATGAGACGTATTTTTTAGGACAAGAATAAATTATTCAATATACAGTGTGTAGTGTGACTAAGATGCGATTGCAGATCATAGGGATCTCGGAAACGGTCGGGTAGAATATACAAATTCAGTTAAATGGGAAAAAATTTGCGCATTCAGAAGACCATTCCAACAGTTTTCGGAAACTTCGAAGTAATTTATAGTTTCTCAGTAATATCGACAATAGTAGTGTAATGTCTTGAAAACCATTTCATTTTTTTCTACGATTTCATTGAAGATATATTGAAACTGAATATAATTTTTTATAGGAACGTTTGATGATATTTGAAGTGTTAATTATAGATTCCTCCATGCGACGTTTCGTATTCGTAATACCTTGCAACTTATGTTTCTTGAATACGGTCCTGATTATGTGTACACAAACCCTGGATGCTTTTTTCGTCTTGAATACAACCATGTATTATGCAAAGTGGTTCGAATATGTTTCGATCTAGTTGTTTAGCAATCATCAATGTACTACACTGTTTTACCACCAATCAAACCGATTTTTTAACCGCCTCGACACGTGTTTCGCTACCTATGTTAGCATCTTCAGGAAAAGATTAAAACTTTGAGTTTGTTCCCAATACAATATTCATACTAATTTTGGAAAATGAAGAGTCAATACTTGCGCCACAGGTGAGTTTTTTGTTTGATGTCAATAAGTGCCTTCAGTTCGAGAGTTATGTTTCACAGACGATCGATTGAAAAAATCCAATTCATCACCCAAATGAACATGTCAAGATAAATTAATAACCATCAAGGGAACAAATTACTTTGTTTTTAATGAGTGGTGTAATTTAATTATGTGGTGAGCCAGAAGGTTATGCCCCAGGTGATGTTATTGCATTGGAGATGCAAGATATTCAGAATCAAAAATTTACAGTGTGACCAAGATATGGTTGCACAGCATGAAAATCTTGGAAACGGTAGAGAAAAAATTGCGCATTCAAAGAATCAGACAGCCTTCAAAAAATCTCAAAATTAGTTATTGTTTTTCAGTTAAGTCGGAAAACGTGAGTCTCTGAATTTTTTTCCTACCATATATTATTTATATACTTTCCTATAGTAACTTTCGATAGAATTCAACGTAGCAATATTGATTTGTCAATGCGACGTTTCGTAAAACCTTCAACTTCTTTCGTTCTTAATACGGACCTGATCATGTATTGACATAAGTATTCTGAAAGCTCTTCTCATCCTGAATCGTATTCATGTCTACAAAAACTCTTCATTTCAAACGGAAGCCTACAATTTTTTTCACATTGTTCAATTGGTCAGCTCAGACAACCTAATTCATGTAAACTTATCTATCACAGTTTTCGAGATAATATATCAATTTTTCTCAAGATAGTTACCGTCATAGAATCATGTTCGATGGCTGAAAATTCGTTACTTTGAATTGCATCACCGTATACACGGAGAAAATTGTATCGTTGATTCGACACATCACCCTTCGACCTACACTGTAAAAACACGCTTGCTATATTTTTTTCATGTTTTATTGAATAACTCGATGAAGGTTAAAGTAAGGTATATGGAATACTCAAGTTACCCATCCTGAGAGTCGATTTTTATTTCATATGGTGTTGAAAAAAAAATAGTACTTCAGGAATTAGCCTGGACTTCCATTTAACTGTTCCAAAAATTTTATGGTCTGATTTCGAATAGTTTTCGTGAACCACGACGGCGATAATTATTTTCAGAAAAATCGACATAACTCGAAAACTGTGGTAAATAAGTTGACATGAATCTGGTCTGAATGATGAAGCCAATCGAATCATGAGAAAAAAGTAGGTTTCTATTTGAAATAAGAAAGATGGTGGCGACTTTTGGCACACTGTGTATAGCTGGAGAAAATATGTCAGATAAATTAGAAATAATCTATACCAATATTGTAAAGGAGGAAGATTTGTTTGTCAGTTCGTTTGTTTGTCAGTTTATTCGTTTTGAAAAGGCTACAAACTACTGGACCGATGTGAAATATTTTTTTTTCTGTGACGGAAAAAAAGTTTTGCATTTCATCTCTGTTACAAAATGTCACTTTTCATTAAATACTTTTTTCCCGTATATGTTGTGTTGTGTGTGTTGATGGCTTCTGTTGTGCTATAGTTCCAAAAAATAAGTCAATAATACCGTCTCTGAGAAAGAACTGCAAGTCCTCTTGTGTTCCATTCGACTTCGCGGTTACGTAAATTACTAAACAACCACTAAATTCGCAATTTCTTCAAATCAAATCACAGAATTAGACCGACAGAAGTGACATCAGATATTTGATAACTTCAAAAGAATGATGAAGATGCCCACAACGCAGGTGTCCCTCTTGTTAAAAAACTTCAAATTTCACGTCGATAATTCTCAGATTTCAAAATAATGTAATATCTTCTCAATATTGATTGGTCCTTTTATTTTGTCATAGAAGAAAAAAGTGTATTATACACGGGAAAAATATAAGATTTTAGCTCACGGTTTTTTGTTTCCCTCCGCTACGCGTCGGGGGACAACACAACCTGGAGCTAAAGTCTACTACTTTTTTCCCTTGTATAATAAATAACTAGTTACCACCAGAAGACGACATTATCCCTGAGGAACATGAGCTACATTCCACCGCTTCATTCCTAGGACAACGGGTAGTAAGAATTATCATTCCGTATACTTAGGTATCTTTTTTATATATCTTTTAAACGGATGAATATATTCGATTGAAATTTTATATGGGTATGTCGATGGTTCCCTAGATGATTTGACCCTTCACTGCACGATTTCTTATTTTCGAGTAATAAATTCATGATCTTCTAGAGGGAATCACTAATATGGAAAAAATAATAGAAAAAATTAATTCACCAATTTTCATTTTTATTTTCGAATGATATCTTTTGTTATATATTCACAACATTGTACTACTAATCATTCCTGTTGAACCATATTTGTATGTGGAACCCATCTAGAAGCGAAGTCTTTTTGCACAATGTTGTAGACAAACACCAATAATTTCCAATGACATTATCAAATTTCATGTTGGTTTGTCTCATTCGTGAAAGTGGCACCTCCTACATGTCTTTTGAGTCTTCTGAAAAGTCATAAGTTTTCTGTGCGTACCTGTATGACGTTTCATAATTGAAAAATAGATTTCTAGAACGCTTTTTTGTGAAAAATATATTTCTGGTTGGGGTCGTTGCGAGCAACTGTTTTCGAGTTATTGGAATTTGATATAATCGATGCGTTTGAATTATTTCCATAGGACTCGTAAGTCGCCTCAAGGTAGTAAATATTAAAAAAGATACACCAGTGCACTTTTCTTCATCCATTCAATATTCTCCTTCATCCAACATTGGAATATCAGCAAAAAATTATTCTCACTTCCTTGAACCTACTTTCTTGGACTCTTCCGATTAAAAAAAGTAACAATCAGATGAAAGATTTCCTAATCATTGACTGCCGAATCACCAGACATTCAGAAACCTCTTTCAGCGTCTTATGGAGTCTGGGTCCATTAAAAAAGCTCTACTGATAGGCAGACCGTTGACTACTATAGGACTCCAGGAATTGAAGAAGCTGTTCTACAGGCAATCGAAGGAGATTCACAGACAAGCACGAGAAAAATTGCGCAAAATCTTCTGAACCCAATGGAAATAATTCGAATAAATCGGTTATTTCAAATCCCAATAACTCAAAAACAGTTGCTCGCAGCGACCCCTACCAAGAATATATTTTTCACACAAAAGTGTTCTAGAAATCTATTTCGGTACTATGAAACATGATGCAGGTACGCACAAAAAAGTTATGACCTCAAAAAACTCAAAGGACATGTAAGTAGCGCCATTCCCACGAAAGAGACAAACTAACATGAAACATATCCATCACAATACATTTAGATACCGAACTTCATTCGAAAATCACAATTATTTCGAAATTCATCAACAAAAAACAAAAACTTTGACAGTCTGTATCTCAGAAACGAATTACTTTCGGACATATATTTTTACGAACTTTTTTCTGCTTATTTTGACGTCACCAACATGCTCCTGAATTTTTCACACGTACTTAAGAGACATCCTGTACATATATTTTTGGAATCAGAGAAAAAGGCTCTATCGACATGTCGTAAATTATATAGAGTGTTCTATTGAAAAAATCAAAGTTGATGTCCTTTCTGGAAAAACGAATGACCCTGTACATGAAACAATTCAACGAAATAAAAGTTTGGGTAGTTTGACACAACTTTTTCATTCAACATTTTTTCATATCTCTGAAAACGAAAGAGTTAAGGGGGGATTCTATTTTAAGAGGCGCACCCTGTACAGCAATAAAATATTTTAAATCAATATCCAAATTGACTGAATCAATCCTCGATTCAGTTGAACACCACTATCTTTGGTTGAATTATCTTTCTTGGTGGGTAGCAGAATAATTTCTTTATCACGAATAAACATTCTAAAGATGCCGATTGTCAGATCTTTGTATTATTTGAAATGTTTATTTTGATAAAGGAATGTTTCTGTTAAATTACAAAATAAGAAATTGCAATCAAAGATAGTGAGAGTGATATAATTTCAAATATTCCATTTCTCTTCCCTTCCCCCAAACAGCTCATTCGAAGACTAACGTTTACCGAACAAAACATGTTTGTTTCGATGTCTTGTTTGTCGATGCATTTTTGGGACGCCCTTTATGAGTATCAAGTTGAATTCATAGAAACTCTTTCGAAAACATTTCAACATTTACTTGCATTCTAATCTCGCATTTCAATTTTCATAGTAACTATTTTCTATTTGTCATCGTACCTTTTATCAAGTGACCGGTCAGAATCGATTCATAGGTTAGGTATTGAATCTACAGGGTATTCCACATCCACATCCTTATCTGGTTAACCAGAATAGATACAAAAACAATTGAAGTTGTTCAGAGTCATGGACTTTTTTTCAGATAATGTCAACTATACAGGATGATCCATATGCCTGTGACATACCAAACATACGATTTTTTAAAGAAATGAATACCCTATACTTCATAACGTCGTTCGATAGAGCTCAGAAAAGAGAGTTCAATGAGGTATGGGAGGAGATAACATGGGTCTGAGATCACTCGTTCCGGACTTCTATGATCTATTAACTAATAGCCATATTTCAAAGCCCTATAGTAACGTAGAGAATCAAGTTTACGATGCGCAGTTCTCGTCATGAATTACCAAATTCTATATATTATTTTGATATTTCGTCAATATTCAGAAATTTCAAATTTGCCAAAGGTGATGACGAATTCTGCAAACCAATCATTTTCTCGAAATTTTAATGTATTCAATTGCATCCATGTATAGAGCTCAGAAAGACTAGTTCAATGATGTATGATAACATGTGTCTCAGAACATCCGTTTCGGACTTATCCATGATCTTCTTCCCCAAACAACACAACTACATCCTAGGGACTTTCCAAGGAGGTCCCCTTTTTCATACTAGGACATCCCAGGGATATATTTGTCGGGACGAAGTACATACTAGGGGCGTCCCAGGGACATCTGCTGGCCGACAAAAAGCATACAAGGGATGTCTTTCTGGTACGTCCCTGGTATGTACCAAGTACAAAAAAAGGTATTCCTAGGACGTCCCAAGGATATTCCAGGGACATCTCTTCGACATGAGAAGAAAAATGTAGGTCAAGTAGGGATTGAACCCGGGACCTTTAGCTAATCAGGCACGCACCTCATTCCATTGGCTAATATGCTTTATGACGATCTATGAACTGAACAGGTTCATTAACAGGACTCAACTACAGAAACCTGAATAAATACAACTTTGTTAGGATTTGAGTATAATTATTATCATTTTTTGGGTGTTTAAAAATGAGGGGCATTATGCATTTACGATTTCTGTTTGTGAAAAATGGTATTTTCTAAAGAAGTTCTGAGTCTATATTCTTTATTTTCATAACAATTATTTTCCGGAAGAAAAACGAACATTTTCAAGAAAATTCAACTGGATAGTTTGATGAAATTCAATGACTCTGATGTGAATGGATATCAGATATTCTAGGGACACGAATAGGATAACCAATCATATCCTTGTACCGCGGGACAAAAAAGGGACGTACTTAGGACATCCCTGTGTTGCTAGGGTCAATAAGTAGTCTGATCCATAAACCTTCATGAACGTTGTGAAAAGTTATGAATGCGCATTTTTCGTTATAGATTCCTATTACTATTCTCAAATATTCAAGAAACGCACATGGAGAACTCAATCCACAACGTTTCTGAGTCCGAAATGGTTTTCCTCAGACCCTATTACATATCATTCATATCTGAGCTCTATACAAGAACGAAATGAAAAAGAGCGTGTTCCATCAGAAGATTTCGATTAAATAGTGGGTTTGCAGAATACGTCATCACCTTTGACAAATTAAATTTTTTTAAATATTGATGGATATTGATGAAATATCAAGGTGATATGAAGAATTTCGTAATTCATGACGAAAACTGCGGATCGAAAACTTGATACTCAACGTTTCTATTGTTCTATGAAATTTGGCTATTTATTGAAGAAGATCCTGGATAAATCCGAAACGGGCGATCTCAAACTCACATCATTGAATCATTTATCTTGTCTTTCTGAGCTCTATCCAAGGACGAAATTGAATTTGGGGTATTTCAATTGAAAAATCGTATGTTTGTACACAGGCATATGGGTCATCCTGTATTGTTGACATTGTCCAAAGAATAAAATTCATATTACTATAAACAACTCCGATTCTCAATTGTTTCTGTATCTATTTCAGTTCACCAGATGAAGAAGTTCAATCAATCAATCAAACTTTTATTGAATAAGTTTCCTTCTATAATAAAAATAAGAAAATAATCATAACGATATTTAATATTAACACTAACCATCAAATTGGAAAAGAAATTGGGAATCAGTATGAAACATCAATGATATACTAGACAAATATACTCACAAACAGCATTAAACATCAAAATATCATTGAAATAATCTGATCATTATAATAATTTACTAACATCATGATTCCAGGAGAAATTCATCAACTGAGTGATATGCTTTTTGCACTAAGAATGATTTGAGTTACCTTATGATTTGAGGACAGTTTAATGCCTTCACTGGGATTATTATACAGCTTAACTCCATAGTACATGGGATGATTCTGTGATACTGACAATCTACCACGAGGTAGATGCAATTGAATACAGATCCAAGTGGAATGATCATGGATTTGTTCATGTTTGGGTATACTTGAGAAATTATTCCTGATATATATTGAAGTCAGATGAATATACAAACTGGGCATTGTCAAAATATTATAATGTATTGATAATGACCTGCAATGATCTCTGAATAATGCCCATGTTATGTGGGATACCCTGTACAATCAATTGTTCTGAATTCTTCAAATATACTCGAAACGGTATATTCTCGAAAGGAGAACATCTTCAATCACTGTAGATTCTTGCTTCGGCAAATATTTTCTAATGTTTTGAAAACGAAATGGTGCATTATTCATTGTTGATTTCTTTAAATCTGAAACAAAAATATACACAAAACTTTCTCACCAAATCTCATGAAAAACATCAATTTCGTTCTACCCTGTATAAATCAAGAAGTTAACGAGCCCAACTCTCGATTTAATCTTGCGTAAACAAACATTCTAGTATCAGTTGAACATTGAGAATGTCCACAATAATCATCAGTGGTCGTTGTTTAGTGTTGTACACAGTGAATCATCACCTCATAAATTCACGAAATCACTCGTAGGCACAATTCTGGTTTTCTTGCAGTCATGACTGAGAGCGCTTTCAAAGCCAGAGATATCGGGCTGAGGGCCCAGAAGAAGATTTTGTCCCGCATGGCGGGAAAAAACATCGCCAAGGCCTTTATCGATGATACGACGTCCTCGCTGCTGGACAACTTGTACCGCCTAGCAAAACAATACGTGAGTGCCACACCAATAATCAGATTATAGTTGCATTTCATTTGTTCCATTCTGGTAGCGGTGGTGGAAAGAGAATGACGTTTACAAATAAAACGACAAACTTCATGACCTTGTATGGGTTGCGTGCAAGAACTGTCAGATGACCGACCCTGGAGGAACAACATTGAAACACCACCTCACTTTTCTTATTTGTTCACAAGTGATTGGAATAGGTTTTCACAATTATTTTGGCATACGAATCGTATTTTTCGGCTATTCATTTATTCGCTCATGCCATCATATTGGGCTATTGTACAATGCACAAAAACTGCAGCAGAAGACGAAGGAATCCTGTTGGTACATTATGATTCGAAAGTTGGTACCTACTTTACACTTACATATAGTTTTCATTTTTGAAATTTTGTAATTTCTCTGATTTCTCATCGAAATTCCTCCTGCAATAGAAATACACATGAAATTTCTGGAATAATGCAAGAAGATTGGATCCATGCAATGAAATGGAAGGCCAGGTCTGACATGCTGACGAAATATGATCATGTGTGTTGTAGACATTTTCAAAGGACAGAAGTGAAAGGAGGAATTTTAATAAGGAATGACAACATTTCATAAGGATAACTATGTGAGATTACTATTTACCTGAAAAATCATATTCTTTCGTCTCTCGCTGCATTTTTTGTGCATTGTACAACAGCACAATGCGGAGGCATGTTTGAATTAAGAGGCCATATGCCTCTCGAAATTATTCGAATGTTATCAGTGTTCCCTCAGAAATGTTCTCAATACATATTAATGCATTCAAAATCATTGAAGGATGTTATTGTAATTCCTGGAAAATTGCCTCTGTTGTTGCACAAAGTTCTTCAAGTATGTTGGGCCACTCACTGTATTAAGAAGGATTGAGAAAGTTTGTCAATAATTGTACGTTAGGGAAAATGGACATCAATTTGAACAATTCGATATATAAGTTACTGAATAATTTCTAAATTCAATTATTTTTGTAAATATTTTTTTATTACTATTCATTTGTTGCTATCAGGTACCCAAGTTTTGTGTTTTGTTAATTAATTAGTGTTGATATTGATTTCGATCTCTTCACAGAAGAATTTAAAGAAATATTCCTTCAATTGGAACGTTTTTTATATGAAAAATTCATAGCCCACTATGAAAATTCAATATTCGATTTTTTTTAGCATGTTTGAAAATTTTATATTCATTTATTATATATAATTTTGGAGGGAAAAAATGAGGAATCTGATGAGCTCATAAAATGCAGGGTGTTTTAAAAATCATAAGTTCGAGTCGTATCTCCAGAACCATTTCCCGAAAAAAAAATGTAGGTGTGCCACTGGATTCTGCGTGAAATTCTCTATCCGATAAGATTTTGATTTGACATTTTCTCTCAGACACTTCGTAGATATAGAGGGGGACCAAAAAGTATACATTTTCAAAATCGCCCTGTATCTCATAAACAGAAATAGTCCTGCAATATCTGATGAAGCCATCTTGAGTTTCACAAGAAAGTGGCACAGGACCGCAAAACCGCAAGGTTCTATCTCCAAAAATAACTGAGATATCTCGCAAAAGCATCGAAAACTGGACACACTGTACTGTCTAGGTGTCTAGGCCTGAGAAAAAATCGATATCGATAACTATCGCTGTATCGATATATCAAAATATTGGTATATATTATTGATAACCATCGATTAATCGATATAAAAAAATCATGAAGTTATCGGTATATCGCTAACTATCCATTTTCATATTCGTGAAAATGACTTATTTTAATTATATTACTGTTGATACCTTTCTTATTTCTTCGAAAAACTCCGACTCAAATGATTATCGATGCACCACCCTTTGTTTGGGTGTGAAACTGAAAATATATTGCGTACCTAGGTAGGTAGTTTCTTTGCAGATGCAGATTCCAATAGTTTGGTTGAAGTTTCCATAATCTCTGGTTTGAAGAAAAAATAAGATTACCTACTTTGAGTTTCCAAATACCTTATACCTATTCATTCTGGCTAGCGTAACAGTATTTATCGTAATTATCCATATATCCGATATTTATATCGATAATCATCGATATATCGATAATCATCGATATATCGATATTCATCGATATATTGATATATCGAACTTATCGATTTGTTTTGACTTATCGATGATCGATATGTGAAATCCAATAACGCCCAGCCCTAGTACTGTCAGTAGATCCACTGACTCTGCTGAAAATCTGTGTTTCGAAATATAAAATCAAAAATACAGTGCTCTAATTCGAAACACGTTTTCATCAGTGATCAGCAGTAGTTGATCAGCTGGTAAAATTTGTCAGTTGTCAGGATGTCACTTCTATAGTTTTTTGTTTATCTGGCCAATTATTTTAATAACAGGCAACCTATTATTGATAAGGCAAGACTTGATGCTTAAAAAACAACGGAAATAAATGTGACATTATTTTCCCTTCCAAAATAATGACAGTTCACTGAAGCCACACTACCTTTCGATAATCAGCAATTCCAGCAGGATGTTGAGTCGAAATAATTAGAATGAATATAGTAGAGTAGAGTAGAGTAGATTTATTTGATCACGTTACAATTGAGATGTTTGTGACAAGTCATATGATTTCGGTAGAACTAAATAGAACTTATATTATTATAGAATGAGCAGTAAAACATTATACAGATTAAAAATTTCAAGGACACAGGTTCGTTAGTTTAAAAACAAGATTTTAAAAAACTTTACTTTAGATTTAACACACAGAGACAAGTATTTATATAGACAGTATAATTCAAAACAATACAAAATATTTTCACCCTAGCACTTCACTGGCAGATATATATTCTTCGATATTATAAAAACAATTTTTTGTTAGGAACTCTTTGATGTAAGTCTTAAATTGACCGATCACCATGCACCTCACTGTATCAGGAAGGACATTATATAGATTATAATTGAGAGAGTTTTTCTTGCTGACATCAAGTCTAAACCTTTGAGGTCTGACCATTGATGCATTACGGGTGTTATAGCGGTGGATATCTGACTGCAGACAAAGAGAATCTTTTTGACTATGAATTTGAATCAATGTGTTAAATATGAAGATTGCCGGGAGTGGCATTATGTCCAATTTCGTGAAAGGAGGACGACAGTGTTCACGGGGACCAACTTTGGATAAAATTTTTATTGCCTTTTTTTGGAGCCTAAAGACTTTTATGGAATCAGTGGAGTCCCCCCATAGGACAGTGCCATAGGAGATGACTGTGTGAAAAAGTGAATAGTATGCCGTTCTTTGAATTTCTAGACTTGTCAGCCTACTGAGTTGTCTAAGTAAAAAAAGCACACTGGCTAGTTTCCTCTGAATAAAATCGATGTGGTTGCGCCATGAAAGTTTAGTATCAAGTACAATTCCCAGAAAATTTGCATTTGCAGTAATTTGGAGCATTGTGTTTGTTGAAAAAATTAGTTTTTGTGTTTTCTGTTCATTTAAAGAAAGTTTATTCATTGAAAACCATGTTTCAGCTTTCCTCATGAGATTGTCTTGATCAATTATCAGAGAATTGTAGGAGTTATGGCGATTTATCAAGGTAGTGTCGTCCGCAAAGAGAATGCAATTATTTTGGGGTGAGACAAAATCACAGAGATCATTTATATAGACTAAAACCAGGAGTGGACCCAAAACTGAGCCTTGGGGCACCCCATGCTTGATAGGGATAGTTTCAGAGCTGGTATTATTTGCCCAGACATATTGACATCTGTTTTCTAAGTATGATTTTATCAATGAAAGAGATGTTCCCCTGACTCCATAGTAGTTGAGTTTCTCGATCATGTTCCGATATTGCTGACATTTCTGGAGACAGTAAGCAACACTAAACAGTGGCAGTAGCTTTGAATATTCATTTCATTTCGGAATGATTTTGACAGTACTGGTACACTGGCAGAAAAAACATAACCATGTGACCATAACTTATGATATTTCGATCTTCGTTTTGTTTTGTTCGTTTTTATTTTCATCATTCTAATCATTAATACCTTCCATACCCACTTCGGAATTATGGATGGAGTGATTAATCATATTATCTTAGAAAACATAATTTTCCGAGAGTGATTCTGATTCATCAGAAACTCCTCGAGAAACACCAAGCTCTAGTACCTCTAGCAGAGATCAGTGACTGATCTCAGCCTTTACTTCCAATGATGAAGAAATAAAGCATAAATCTCTGGTAGTAGTCCATGCTCAAATTGGAGGTGATGAGATAATTAAGAGAACAAACTCAAAGTCTCGCTCCAAGTAAATTATAATCAATTCATATATGCTATATGCTACATGTTTCGACTCCTAGGAGTCATCATCAGGCTTGCTAGGTAGGAGGAGAAAAGAAACTATAAAATTGAGAACATAGTTCTTAAGGGGCTTAAAACCCTTAAGAACTATGTTCTCAATTTTATAGTTTCTTTTCTCCTCCTACCTAGCAAGCCTGATGATGACTCCTAGGAGTCGAAACATGTAGCATATAGCATATATGAATTGATTATAATTTACTTGGAGCGAGACTTTGAGTTTGTTCTCTTAATTATTAAATAAAGCATAGCTGTGAAATATTTGATATCAAAACTAGGAATAACGAACCATCTTGTAGATTTGGCAGTTTCAGCGTATATTGCCTCTGTGAGATCTTCCAGTTCGAATTCATATATTTTCCCAAAGTATTTGAAAATTATAATGTATAATTTTAATCGACTCATACCTAACTATTCAAACACTCAACCTAACATTTCATGAATACGCACATTACATCACCATTTCTGCACCAGTTGGCCAACAGTACACTTTCAGCAGAGTTCCTTGTGAATGACCCGTGAAAATGTTTTCAGTTAATTTCAGTTAAATCGGAACGATATAATATACTGGGCAGTAAGTACAGTGTGTCCAGTTTTCGATGCTTTTGCGTGATATCTCAGTTATCTTTCGAGATAAAACCTTGCGGTTTTCGCGGTCCTGTTCCACACTCAATCAGATTTTGAATAACTGTTTTCGTTATGAGATACAGGGCAATTTTGAAAATGTATACTGTTTGAAACCCTTCTATATCTACGAAGTTTCTTATCGAGAATCTCAAATTAAAATCTTATCCCATAGAGAATTTCACGCAGAATCTAGTGACGCACTGAAATTTTTATTTTGGGGTACGGTTTTGCAGCTTCGACTCAAACTTATGATTTTTCAACTGGAACGAATTCATAGGCTCATTAAATTCCTATAATCATTTCTCCTTCAAAATTATATATGATGTATACCTAGATATAACATTTTTACGAATGCGCAATAATCACTAAAACATTGAATTTTAACAGTGGTCTATGGATATTTCATATAATGAAATCTCCAATTGAAGGAATATTTCTATCGATTTTTCCATAAAGTGGACAAGAACAATATCAACACTAATTAACTAATGAAACACAAAAGTTAGGTACCTCAAAGCAACAAATGATATTAATAAAAAGTTCATAATGAGGAATAAGCACCTGACTAAATATTTACTGAAACAATCGGATTTCGAAATCAAACAGTAACTTATTCATTGAATTGTTCAAATTGATGTCAATTTTTCCTAACACACAATTGACACACTATTTCAAAACGTCTCAATACAGTAAGAGGCACAACAATCTTGAAGACGCAGTTTTCCAGAAATAACAAAAACATCTTTTGATGATTTTGATTGCATAGACGTAGGTGTTGTGGAATTGTGTGAGGGGAAAAGCTCATCAGTTTGAACAATTCAATGAATAAGTTACTAAATAATTCCGAAATTCAATTTTTTTAGCAATTTAGTCAGGTGCTTATTCTAAATTTTGAACTTTTTATTACTATTCATTTGTTGCTATCACGTAACTAAGTTTCGTGTTTTATTAGTTGATTAGTGTTGGTATTGTTTTTGTCCTCTTCATGGTAAAATCGAGGGAAATATTCCTTCAATTGGAACTTTTTTATATGAAAAATCTATCCAATTTGTTTAAAATTCAATGTTTTAGTGGTTTTGGAGCATTTTCGAGTTTTTTATATTTATACATTATATATCATTTTGGAGGGAAAGAAAATAGAAATTCAATGAGCTGATCAAATACAGGGTGTTTCAGTTAAAAAATCATAATTTTGAGTCGTATCTCCAGAGCGATTCCCCGAAAAAAAATTGGGTGCGCCACTGGATCCTGCCTGAAATTCTCTATGGGCTAAGATTTCAATTCGACATATTTGCTCAGAATTTTCGAAAATAAAGAGGGGGTCCAAAAGGTATGAATTTTCAAAATTTCCCTATATCTCAAAAACGGAAACAGTTATGCAAAATCTGATTAGGCCATCCTGAGTTTCACAAAAAAGTTGCATGGACCTGCGTGAACCGCAAGGTTCTATCTCCAAAGATAACGCGGATGCATCGAAAACTGGACACACTGTACACTGTCCGTAAATATCGGAACATGCTCTATGTCTACACACAAGTATCGGTCACTTTCAGTGAATTCTTTCGATTTCGGAATGAAAAATCAGCAGAATTAGTACTGTCAGTTGAATTAGGAATATGCAACAAAAGGCGACAATCACCAAATCAAGAAGATGAATGGGAAAATTTCACATCTAACATTTTCAACAAATTGAAAGCATGTATTTTGTATTGTTACCATAGCATTTGAACAAATGAAATGCAATGAGCTAATTTCTCTGATATTGAATAGTATACTTCGAGTTTCTCGTGAGAAAATATATTTCTACCAACTTAGGTAAAATCAATTTGTAAAGCACTGAGAAATTGGGCTACTATCAACTTATTTTCTGTTAGTTTGTGCAACCTAAGTAGGTCAATTATTTTCAATTGTCATGTTATGTATATGTATTATATTAATACTGTCAAGTTCCTTGTAACAAAATATATTTCCACCAACTTTAGTGGTACGAAAATCAGTCAAGAATAATAGTTTGAACTACCATCACCTGCTTTATTGATATTCAGCGTAACTAAAGTCGGTATTTTACATTTCATTCAGCGTAATCTCACCCTAATATATTTTGTTTCAATTCGGTGTGGAATTGTCCAACCGAATATAACTCTATCCCCAATCAAAAAAATATTTTGGAAATTCATTTTCTCGAATAAAATGCCGGTAATAATAAGCTCTCGTGGAATTATTATAAGTGAAGGTGGAAATATTCGATTTGGCTCCCCATTCCATCTCAAACGTCCTAAAGGATTAAATGTCAATAAACGCAGTTATCTTGGAAATAGTGCGCTTTCTGATGTTTTTCACGTGTAACTCGTTATTCCTAATTGACAGTTAAAAAGAGAATATTATACAATAAGCGCATACTGATGACTGAAAAATGCTGTACCTACGTGACGAAGGTAAGTGTAGGTAACTACTGTAATCATCTGAGTGGGTAATAGCCATGCATTATACGTACGCGAGTAGAAAACTGAACTTTAGTTTTAACATCCCGATTCATTAGGTAATGTGTTGGTTCTACAACTGTTATGGGACTGACGCCCTTTCAAACATAATATCTGGCTGTTTGTTTGGATGTAAATGAAATATATGGAAATCTTATCTGAGCTTCTTCCGACGACAGCTGCGACTGTTACTTCCGGTTGATTGTTGCTCATTCGACTAGCATGATAGGAAAACCGCAGCAAATCATGATAACATCAATGTACGAATCAATCCTGATAATGGTATAATGATATCTTACTCATATACAGTGTCATTCATGAATTCGGCATCATTTGGGAAAAACTGTTAATAAATTTATTTTGGAATTCGACTTGGGCGTTGAGTTTTGCTTTTAAAAAGATGAAAAATGGCCTACTCGGTCACACTGAGAGAACCTGGATATTAGAAATATCTACCAGCTCTGATTGTAATAACCATTATAAAGAATAAATCTCCTGTTCCTGATCATTTCATTATTACAACAGTATTCTCTCCATTCTGTTATTACTAAATCGCTTACTTAAACCATTTGTAATACCTTTGAATGGAAATTTGCTACCATCATAACGCAGGTGTGTTATCGCATTATGAGAATTTTATAAATTCTAGTCTATTTGAATTTTTTATGCTGGTCTTGTGAATTATGCTTATTGGTGAATTCAGATGATGTTTTTGTTCCAATAATTATAGCTGTTTGGGTTCCTAGCATTGTACGTTTACGAATAACTATAGCAATTCACATGTATGACGGTTATTAGACAATCATTCGACAATCGTAATTCGGCTCATTTCGCTCGAATCAATTTGTAATTCATGTTATCTAGACTAACATTTCCCTTCAGTTTTTTTATTTCTTCAGGAATGGAATAGGTGGGAGGGCGTTCAATTCAAGAGGTGCACCCTGCAAGCATGATTTTAGGTTGATGTTTGTTGTTATTATATTGATGTGTGCAAACATTTATCGAATACGGACAGTTGATTGAAGAGTGATTATGGGAATGGCTAAAAAATAATGTCCAGGTGATTGAATCAATGGCCTGGGTTCATCGATATGATAACTGCAAGTGATTGGTCGATGTACAATAAACATTAGTACAATGCTTGATATTTATGTACTCATGGGATTGTATCGATGAAAATGATGATTGACTAATACACAATTGACAGTAGAAGTATGTTCATATTTTATAGCTCAGATGATCAAATTAATGCCTCTACAGGATTGATATAGTCACTTGAACGTCAGGCAATCATTAACAATACATCAAATCAATGAATTCGAGCATCGGTTGAAAATTGATGTCGAAATACATTTTCACGATCATTTTTTTCTTCAATTAAATATACGTTCATTTTTGGTTCTGTGTACGAGATTTTCTGGAACTGAGACATGTTAATTCGCCAATATTTCGAAAACTGTCGAGTGTAGGCATAGATAACCTAAGTCAAAGTTAGCTTCATTTTCGATGCCGAATCGAATAGGAATATGAAAATGAAGGGTTTCCATTTGAAACAATTGACTCACAATATTTCTTTGAACCAAATCTATATCATTTTCTGGTGAACGCCCTGTATAACTGTAATCGAATTGATATCGAAATTCTACTGAACTAAGTCCTCTCCTACGAATAATTCGATACACAATCTGAAATGAATGATCATGTCCAGAAATGAAAAAATAGTTATCTATACACCAAGGTAGTAAATAATATCATTATTATCCAAGGACCAAGATTATATCCAGAGGCTTCAACCGAAGGGTATAAGGTCCCGTGGTGTACATTAAATGGTGTATATTGAAGTTTTCTCACCACATGCAATATATTTCAATCATTATTGACTAGTGGTTCATAATATGACGAAAACTACCATGGTAGTGAAAACACACTTCACGCTTCGAAAAGGAGTATATAATGGTAGGTTCTACACTGAGAGAATCTGGATATTAACAATATCTACCAGCTCTGATTGTAATCATCATTATAAAGAAATCTCCTATTCCTGATCATTTTATTATTACAACAGTATTCTCTCCATTCTGTAGTTATTGAAATCGCTTTCATAAACCATTTTGTAATACCTCTGAATGGACATTTGCTACCATCAAAACGCCAGTGTGTTATGACATTATGAAAATTTCATAAATTTCAGTCTATTCAGATTTTTTATCGACATAGCCCGTTCAGTGAATTATGCTCGTTGGTAAATTCAGATAATGTTTGTCCTAATAATCATAGATGTTTGGGTTACTAGCATTGTACGTTGACGAATAACTATAGCAATTCATATGTATGACGGTTATTAGACAATCATTCGACAAGCTCAATTCAGCTCATTAAGCTCTAGTTTTTCATTAGTTTTGGGGCTGACAAAGCTACAGATCGCGTTCATTTTCACTTCTGTTCTCGGTCATGGGTGCCCGTGTTCAATTATTGTTTAATGGTTTCGATCGTCCGAATCGATAGAGCCGTGTCTTGTCGGTGAAGGTGTGTCATGTAGCAAAATGTTGTTTTAGTGCTGGCTGTGAACCGAGCTGTGCTTTGCATTACTGCAATGAACAAAGTATTCTCCATATCCACTTTTCACGGCCTAAAATTGGTTTATTTCGAAAAACGAAATGATCGATGAGTTCCTGAATCAAAATATCTGGGTTTCTGTGAAAAAAGTTTTATCGACAATTCTCATCATAACTTCGTAGGAAGAGTAAATGTAAGTAAGGTAAGGTGGGGTAAATGGGCCCAGGGTCTAACTGGGCCATAGGCTTTTGATAAATTAGACTTATGAGTGATGGCTGCGATTTATACAAAAAACTTTAGCATTTCATGCCACAGAACTCAAACAACTAAGAATGATTTCGTGATTTGACATTTTGTTGTCATAATGGCCGCCAACGTGTGAAGTGGAATTTTCGAGGTAAGCAACAGCCGTCTATATTAAATTTGATTTGGTGTAGGAATGACTGGAACTGCCTCAGGTTTTTTTTTCATGTGCCGTCATCTTATCAATGTATTGAAATATGATATGTATTGATTGATTGATCGAATTTTATTTAAGGTTAAGTTTAATAGGGGGGGTCCCAGTTCGCCCAAGAAAATCGCAGTTTCGTTTAACTGGGACCACACGTTCCGGGAAACTGGGATCGCCTGGCGGTCCCAGTTATACGGCATGTATAAGGTGCCTGCCATGGCTGATTTTTAGTGCACAGCAACCACTAGTACAAGAATAATTTTAAGTTTCAAGTACCTGCAATGGCTGTTTTATAGTACCTACCTTGTGGAATTAAGAATATTTTTTAGTTTTACTTGCCTGCAATGGCAGTTTTTCTGTACCTGCAATGATTACTCTTAAAGCTTTATTTTACTTCGCATAATAAAACATGTTATCTATAGTTTTTCTGTTTTTACTACTAGTCGAGCTACTAGTTGAGCCTCATTACAAGTCATAAATAAAAAAAACTATGAATGCGAGACACTTCATATTTTTTCCAGTATTTATCTACACCCAAATAAGTGTCCCTGTTACCCACATATCATTCTGACCGATGTTGTATTAAAAATAAATGGGGGGGTTCCAGTTACTCCAAATTTTCCGGTTAACTGGGCCCACCGACAAGAAAAAAAAAAAATTTTTCTGAAAAAGGATTAATCTTTTTCATTTTTCTGATTATGGTATTCGATAGTGAATACATTGATGAGTATTCAGGTAAAATTACAACGTCAGTGAATGAGAGGTATCGGAGAACTGAGCATCTCAAGTATGGATATTGTAAAAGTAGGTCCCACTTACCCCACCTTACCTTATTCAACTTATCATTTCTCAATAAATTCGTCAATATGTATATGGATGATATTTCTCCGAAGAAATCAATGAGTAATGTCAAAAAAACTTCCAGAGAAACCCAGATATTTCAATTCGGAAACCAATAGTATTTTTTGTTTTTTGAGAAAAATAACTTTTGATCATGAAAAGAAAGTGTGAATAGGATATTTATTTTCATTGCACTAATTCAAAGCACGGTTTCATAATGCATACCATCGAACAATGTTGATTGGTTTGATGAATATACTAGAGTAGAAAAATATTTGGATGACTGTTGAATATGAGCTATATTATAATAGCATGTCAAAATGTCAGGTTTCATTCAGATATCAGATAACAATAATGAATTGAAACGAATAACTGCGTTACCTCAAGTTGGTTGTGCCAGTAATAAGAACATGCTGTTTTATGACGATAGTCTAATAACCACTGTAGAGTGTATTAGTTACTACAACATTTATAATTGGTATAATTCCTATTCGACACTTTGTGTTATCATAGAAACTAGAACAAGTTGTATCTATTCAGCTGCGGTGTTTATACAAGTTTGCAAAGCGAATATGCTGCCATAACTACAAGCCATGCACCTGAAAATTCACTTCATCTATGGTAGCAAATGAACACATCTGTACTCTATTTATTGCAGATATCGTAATAAGGATTATCAGATTTCCAATTATGATAACTCAGGTTTTCTCCCAGTGTACAGCTAGTGGTGGAAAAAAATATTTTTTGGTCTGCAAACGCAATTTTCAACTCAATTTGAAATATTTCGAAACGGTTAGACTTGGGAATAGAACATTATACATGAAACATGTTCAGAATCATGCGTAAAATCTAAAACCTTGATGATAAACAGGGTTCCCCATTTGAAATAACGAAGGTGGGGTCCACTTCTGGTACAACCGGAAGTGCCACAAACTTCAAAACATTTCAGCCGGATAGCACCTATCAACAATAGTGAACTCCCAAATATTCAATTTCGACCCACCTATGATTTTCTATATATTTATCGATGCAATTCCCAGAGGGACACCCTGTACAGCCTTCCAAATTTGCAAATGCATTGTCATTAACATGGGTGTAGATCAATCTCTTCTTCTTTGAATTCCGTGGCCTCAGTATCGTTCCTATCTACCTTTGATATCTGAAACACATCCACATTTGCAATAATTTTTTTTTCAGTCCAACAATAAAAAAGAAGCTGAGAAACTGATCAAGAACATAATCAAAGTTGTCATCAAATTGGGCGTCCTCCACAGAAACAACATGCTCTCCGACGAGGAAATGCAACTGGCCGAGAAATTCAAAGGGAAATTCCGCATAGCCGGGATGGCCATCATATCCTTCTTCGAGGTGGATTTCAGCTACGACGCCAACTACATCGTACGCGCCCTTAGGGAAAGCCAGAAGTGCCTTGAGAGCATCGTCTCGAAACATCTCACCGACAAGTCCGTGTCGAGAATCGACAGCGTGTTCTCCTTTTTCGCGGACGAGCACTTCCTGGACGCGGTGTTCAAGAGAGAATCAGAGTACAGGGAGGCTCTGGGTAGGGTGGTGGCCGATCTGAATAAGGCCATCGACAACGGGGACCTTTAGTTCTTCTTGCGTCTCTTTCGGCCTGATCGAAAAGGTCAGTCATGATGATTCCAAAAGTTTTCAGTAAGAAAGATCGGGAAGAGTGGAAAATTGTATACAGTGTGACTCACTTCTATTGGAAACACCTCTGTATCTCACGTATTCGTTGGGTAAAGATCCTGAAACTTGCTGGAGCGAGAGATATACCAAAAATGCACTCTATGACCAAGTGGGGTCATATTCAGTGATATACACTGCTCGCCAACAGCCATGGAACCAGCCCGATTTCCGGAAAATGATATTAGGAGTCAAAATAGGTTGACAATCTCTTCGAATCATGACGCCCAATACACTAACTATTTATATTCTTCTGGAAACATTTTCAGCTCTGACAATTTCATTTTTGTCTCACTTTTCATGAAAACACCCCTCACTCAAAATTTCACGGGGAAAATCTGAATCGTTAGTGTATTCGGCGTCCTGATTCCGAAACCAAAGTGATTCTCAATCTAGTTTGCCTCCTAATATCATTTTCCGGAAATTGGAGTGGTTACATGACTGTTGGCGAGCAGAGTATATCACTGAAAATGACTCCACTTCGTCATAGAGTACATTTTTGGTATATCTCCTGTCCCAGACATTTTCAGGTTCCTTATCCGACGAATATGTAAGATACAGGGGTGTTTCCATTAGGAGTGAGACACACTGTATTTTGTTTCAATACTCGTATCGTTGTTGAAAAATTGCAATACATGGAAGATTTGTGTTCATTCTTGAGGAAGAAATACCAAATGTTCTGTTCTGTTCTTGAAGTAATGTGAGATATTTCATTTTATTGTTAGATTTTTAGCAAATCAGAAGGTAGTCACGAAATATGTTTTTCATTGACTACACCGGGTGGAACAAACTCATGTTACACTTCTCTACTTTGCTTTTTCAACTATATATCTGAAATGTTGAACATCGAATATGCCACTAAACGGCATTTTCTTACTACCTCAGATTATTTTTCATCTTCCGTTTTCCCGGAACATGATATCAACTTTCGATTTTAAAATGAAACACCCTGTATTTTGTTCCATAATTAGTTAGGGATTATCATGAAGAATTCAACGATACTGGGTTTGATAGTGTTATTTCAAACAATAACGAAGATATTCGCGTTCGAAGTTCACATATTCTTAATGGTTGTGACGGCGCAATATCGAAATTTTGATCGCGAATATCTTAGTTATCCTTTGTTCAATTCGTCATAATACTATCTAACCGAATATGGGATAAAATAAAGGGTGTTCCCTTTGAAAATCGAGAGTTGATGTAATTGTCAGGAAAACTAGGAGATAAAATCCGAAAATGTTAGAAAGTGCCCAGCAAACATTAATACATGGATCTTCAGAGCAAAGTCACATTAGTGAAATACTATTGGCGTATTATTGGCATTTTTCAATGTTCAATCACAAAAGTTGTCTACTGGCCGACTTAACGCGAATATTGGCAAAGCAGTTTCCCATTAATTGCTCATTAATTGTTGGCGCAGTATTTTGAGTGCATTGCCAATGGACATTGAGTGGTTTATTCTTGCACAGAGGAATTTGGAGTTACGTATAGGGAATATTATTTTACTGATACCAATGATAATAATAACAATTTCTAGTATAACTACTATGAAACTCCTTTGTAATCAGTTATATATCCATATCAGATTAGAGATTAACCCGTCGAGATGAGGCTTCGCACCCCTTCGTGGTCACTTTGGAGACCTGCAGAACATCTCTTTCCAAAGACTCGTTCATCCAACGAACAGCGAGGCTCTGGAACACATTGCCGAGGGAGGTGTTAAAGATGTTCTCTGAACATTATAGGATATCTCTTTTCGTTGAAACCAGAACATAAATAAAAATATCTGATCTGGAAAATCGGTCAAGAGTTCACCAATTCCGTTTATGTTGATTGATATAAATTGTAATTTGTAGGCGTCGCCAACTTCTTGAAAATTTGAAAATCTTGTCTTGATCTTGCCTTGATCTCAAGACAACAAGTAATTTATGGAATAGATTTCAAAATAAGTCAAGAAATTTAATGTCAATACGAAGAATTCTTGCAGAGGATACAAGAAATCTTGGAATTTCTAGACTGAGAATAAAAACGCTAAAACGTTCGTTTATCACTCATGATGAAATAAGAGATACTTAATATCACTATGAACTGGCAACATTGCAAGTGCGCGACGTCGTTTGCTCTTGTCATAAAACAAAAATACCGATCGGGGAACCACCAGATTGCTGTGTCAACACGCCACAGGATTGCCAGTTCTACTGAATTTTTAGAAGATCTACCGATTTGCATAGTGATGTACTAATCTATTGGAACATTCCTAATCTACTGAAAAGAATAATGACACTCATTTATTATTATAAAATACTCATAATCTACTTGAAAAAATTGTGACACTCATTTATAATTATAATCACCTATTGATATTGATCCCGAGTTGATCACATATATCCATAATATATTGTTGTTATTTGGGCACGCTCTGTGAAAAAATATTCTGGCGCCACTGATAATGAATTTAAATGCGTCTAGGCGCTTGATATGTTCGTGAAAAAGTACTCACTTTCTTCGCGGGAAAAAAGTAATTTTATGACATTTTGTTACCTGTCAACAGAAGAATACATATATTTTCGACGACATAGGTTCATTTTATTATCCTGAAATTTGTATAGCATAAAATAAATTTACTGAAATCTTCTGAATTTCTGACAAGGTATATATATTGATGAAATAAAAATCGTGGAGGCGTCCATAGCACGCAACGCTATAAAAAGTTCGCCGGGAATCACGATGTACGGTGTCACAGGTCAATCAATAAATTTCAAGATCTTGAAATTTTTTGGGTCAAGACAAAAAATGATATGTCTAAAAAACGTCAAGACAAGATTTTTCGAAATTTCATGACTTTTTTTCCAAGATGAGACAAGAAGTTGTTATCCAGACAAGCATTGTTTTCTTGGTGACCCCTTGTAATTTCTGGGATATCAGGAAGATGGCAAAAACTCAAGAACTAGAATTCAATATTTATGAATTCCAAATAACGTATGAATCACAACTTCATATTCCTGGCCTGCTGCAACAATAGTCAGGTGGAAACAAAGACTCGAGTCTGAGGTAGAAGTAGATTGCTATCAGAATTGAAACTTCAAGGTATAGGTACACAGCACGATGGATGTTCTCGAAGAGGAATATCAGTTCATACAACTTTTTATTTATTCACTTGTTCACTTCACATCTCACAATAAGAATGGCTGAGACGGCTTCTACGTCAGAGGAGAAAAAAACGAACAAAATGGAAGACCTATTGAAAACACATCAATTGTCGATAACCATCGATTCCCCAATGCCATGAAAATAGTGTAATTTTTATCCAACATTCGTATTATATGATTGAAACAGAAATGAACGTGTACTTCATCATCACCGGAAAATATTGCCAGCAGTATGCCATCGATCAAATCAATGGGCCATTGAATCGCCAGCTATGTCGTGTTTGCTGGGTGCCTTCTAGCGAGCATATTCGATGTTCCAAGTTTCAGAAATATAGCTAGAAAAACAAAGGGGAAAAGAGAGTCACCCGGTATACCTATTCTAGTAATGTTTTTTATAAAGACCAATCAGAATCGAACACATTCGAATTTGTAAAAACATTGATTCAGAATCAGTTATTTGAAATATAGAATATGAAAATTCAATTTGATACTAACCATCTTCACAATCAATCAATCAATCAATCAATCAACACATCACATTGGGCAACGATAACTGCAAATTGAAATCTTTGATACAAATGTAAAAATCAAAATCGATATTTAATTTGTTGATTATTCATTATTCAACTATCATGAAACCTTGATGAAATGTATCTCACATGCAGAAATTCTCATACAGTGTGTATGATTCAAACTCGCAACACCCTCCTAATTTCAAACTCAATAATCGATTTTCCAAAACCAAAATTTTATAATATAGTTCGCAACGAGCTCTCTTCGAGGATGTGGACAAATCTGAAATATTCAGATTCTCAAGAGCTACTAGCTAAAATATCCCTACACAAAATTGTAACGCAATATCTACCACAGGATGTTATTCATAGCAAATTTTAACATTTCTGTTTTTTCAATTTATCCTGTATCAAAATTTTATCAGTTGGTATAACCGGTAAAAAAGTCATTCAATGGAAAAACGTAATTACGAAGTTTTATCGTTGTAACTTATACAGGAAAGTCTGTTTAAGTCAACCAAAAATTAAAGAAATCGAAGTTGAAATGTTTCCATTGTGATTATTATTTTTTCCTGAAAATATGTACAATATAGTGACTAGAATTCAAGGAATTTTTCTTTATACTTGCTCACTTGCTATATTTAACTTCATTCAGTTCCGATATTGATTATTTCAAATTCGAATATGTCTATTCTGAATTTGGAGTCGTTTAAATCGATTTTGCAATATTCAGTCCTAAGTGGAAATTGATTATTGCCATTTTGAAAATGATGAGTCTCATCAATTCGAATCAAAGAATAGGGCAGGAGGAAAATCTTACAGTCAACTCCACTAAAACTATACTTTATTTAACATTGGGATTGAAACATGTTTCATAGCTTCAAAGCTTCATCAGCTGAAACTATTTGCTACAGAGTACTACAATAAAAAATACGAAAAACTACGTCAGATGATGAAAGTCAAATAATCCTCACCTGTTCTGGGGAAAATATATTCACATAATCAAAAACCAAAATTTGAATATAAGAAATTGTCAGATTATCAATATCATCATGATTACGAAAGTAGTAAGATAACTTTCTGAAGTCAAAAAATTTCCAACATTGCTCGGCTCGGACAGTCGGACAGTGTATAGTTAAAACAAGGCAAATAGTGTCTAAAATGAAATATCCTTGACGAAGTGAAGTATGACATTAAACATCTTGACGGTGGGGTTATTACTTACTAATGTGTATTAACTATAACAACTTCCTTGATCATGATGGAAATAATAATTTAACAAAGGTGATCCGCAATCAACTGCGGATCCTTCATTTTTATTGGAACAATTTTCAATTGGTAATTTACATTTTGGTTTTTCATCATGTGAAATATTTTTCCTCAGAACAAGTGAGGGTCATTTGACTTTCATCATCTGAATGCTCAGCTTCTTATCTTTCTTATTGTAGAACTTCCTGTAACAAATAGTTTCTGCTGATGATGAAACTTTGAAGCTTCGAAACATGTCCCAATTACAATGTTGAATAAAGTATAGTTTTGGTTGACATGACTGTAAGATTTTCCTCCTACCCTATCATCTTCACTCCACTGCAAGATGGATCGACTCAGATGGTTGAATTCAAGAAGGTATAGTATGCGGCTTTCAACAAACACATCACTCCAAGTTTGCAAAACTCGAAAATATAGAAAAAAATTGATTCGAATGTATTGAACATTCAAGGACAAGATGGACATTGGAATTTATTGTTTCCCGTTATACCAACGAGTTTAAGAAGCTGTTGGAATGATTAATGACTTGTCTATTCGTAATGTCTGTAATGACTGGCTTGAAGATGCTAGTTTTGTTTTTCTTACAGTGTGATCGCAAGGGTGTCTCATTCGAAATTCAACATCCTATATAACTGTCAGTAATAATCTCATGCACGTTGACGATTTCTTGATTTTGTACAAAATCTTCATGTGAAGAGTAAATTTTTTAAATTACAGTTGCTTTCATAGGAGAATCACTTATGAAGTATTAACCATTTTCTTACTTTGATATAGCATGTTTTGTTTTGAGTGAACAATCCAATGAATACTCACTAAGTTCAGCATTTTCAGCAGCGATATTTCGTACAGGCCCCTATTATTGTGATTTCATAATCATTTATGTATTCTATGGGTATTCGTTTTTTAATCGATAGAGATATTATATGTGATAGATATTATTGAATGTTGGTTAACTTGTATAGAAAACAAAAACTTCAGTTGCGTACAATATGAGCTGACAAAAGTATATGTATCTGTTTGAAGTCAAGTGGGTATTTTTTTTATGAAATTCAGCGTATTAAATAATGATCATGGAAACATTTTGACTTGTGGCATATGTATGATTCCACAATCATTGTTAACCAGCCTTAATGTTTTTATTTTGATAATTTGTCATGGCAACTGAGAAAATGTCTGATGGAGATTACACTGGTGGCGAATTGAAAATGGTTCGCATTACTGTAAGTCTAATGACATTCGTCAGTTTTGAAACAAATGATTCACGAAAAAGAGCTGATCATAACATGATCACTAGAATAACAGATCCCTATCGATGCTAGAGTCATTGTACATATTTGAAATATAGATTTATCAAAAAAGCTTTTTTCAACATTCGCCAATGAATCAAGATTTATGCATGTTTCATCAAAAACTAATCAAAGTGCTATGTTCATTTGCTATTATTTCCTCATGTTGCTTTCCCTATCGATACCAGAGTCATTGTACATATTTGAAATAAAGATTTATCAAAAAAGCTGTTTTCAATATTTGGCAGTGAATCAAGATTCATGCATGTTTCATCAAAAACTAACCAAAGTGCTTTGTTCATTTGCTATTATTTCCCCATGTTGCTTGACTAAAATTTGATTGACGACGTCAGTTTGTCGCCATATTGATTTCTAAAAAAATGTTTCCTGCACCGGAACAAGGACAAGGTTGTATTTGAAAGTCTCAACCAAGGTCTATTTCCGGTTACACCAGAAGTGATTTTCGATTATTTTTTATTGAAAATACGGTTTTGGAAGAACTATAATATATTATATTTATTCAATCCAGATATCAAATCTATCATAAAAACAAGTGAATGACGCCCTGGCCAAAGATTTCGTTGTCACCCGGTATAAATGATAAAAGTTAATGATATCAGAGCAAAACATTACCCTTGCCATCTTCATATCTATAAAATTAGAATCAAATACAAAATATATCCCAAAATATACCATAACGATATTTGGGAAAGTCTATATACGTATTTGGACAACTATAAGTTGCCATCCTCAGTAGAAATTAAAAGGAAATAGAGATTAGCTGACTCTATATTATTATCTTCCGAATTATTCCACAGAAATTACAAGTGAGGGTGACTGTCGAAATTGACGATATCTTAACTATACTGTTGAAGAAGATTGAGAAGTTTGAAACTAGGAAGGAGTCCTAAATCTTGATTCATCAAATGATTGATTAATGTAGATACTTTCCAAACTGTTGGATTCTCTATTGCTTATTACATGTTCAGACAGTCTTGAATTATTGTTGTGATCGGATCTGCTGGGCACCATTGGCTTGATCAAACCGATTATATTCGAAGTGAGCAAGAAGTTCTTCAAATCTTGGGCCAATGCTTCGACCTAGCCGCCCAATATATTCCACGTTACAGTCATTACAATATATCTCATTTATATCTGATTAATGATTACTATCGATATAATCATCTGTTCTCGCCCAGAAATGCGATTCATCCTTTTCAATTGGCCAGCAGACACGAAAAATGCCATATTTTGATGAAGTCATGAAAGATGATATATTTTCACAATATCGAAGTTCTCACAAATAGTTTCATAAATATAGTGTATTTATAGTGCACCTATACCCAGTTGACTTCAATCAGCATTTGAATTGTTAACAATTCCGAAAAAATGGGGCAATGCATGCGTTCGGTTCAAATGAACCTTAGCTGAATGATAATTTCCCAATTCAGTACATACAAAGTACTATATATTTCAATCAAAACTATCATTTATGATGAATACTGAATATTTTTCAGAAGTTTCTTTCGAATTCTAGACCAATATTGTTGTTGTAACCATATATATGTATAGGGCACCATTCACTGAATGTTACAGCAATATTTATTTTTTTAATGCTCAAGTGTTTTGAACGCTGAAATTGAAGAAAACGATGTTGTGGTAAATGTACATATAAAAGATATATATCATATCTTCAATGATAAGTTATTTATTCCTTCGGTAATAAGAATATAGCATATTTTTGCACGAAAAAAATGTTTACACATTACTAAAATTGATGATCATAATTATAGATTCGCTCACAAATATACAATTATATCATATCATCATTGTTATATAATAGCTATGATCACGCCTTTCATTTCATTACATCACTATCGACCAAATTGCATAATCAGGGTTATTCTGTTAGTTTTTCGTAGGTGAAATTATATCGGGAAGACCATTCCTCTGCTTTATGGAAAGAGTTGCAAATTGTGACCAATCAGAGAATTCATTGATATAAATAATGAATGTCATTCCTTTACTTTTACGATATATGATACAGGATACTTTATACACTACAATCCATTTCCTGTCTGAAATTTTTTCACCATTTGCAACGCATATGATTCCAGTGGGCTGTCCTAAAACAATCAAATACCTATCTTTGAAATCAATGTTGTAAAATAAAAAAAAAACTTCTACCTAGCGAACCAACTAATATATTTCTCTGATATTTATTACACATATTTTCCTTCCACTACCCAAATGACCAACCTACTAGTCACAAAAAAAAATCCAAGGTCTTCATCATCAAATATTCTATAAGTTTCTGTGATCGAAAGTTAGCAAGAATTTTGTGAAAATTCTATCGTTTGTGAAGTTTTTACAATTCATAAGTGATATTTTTGATACTCTCAGAAGACTACACATGAAAACAATGTGCAGGCTGACTGACCAAAAAAAAACCCAAGCCATAGCGTCGCCAAATGAAATGACTCATCAGGTAGGTAATATGAGTATGCTCTGATAATTATTTTTTCAAAGTTTTTCAGTTTCTGACTTTAAATGGCACCAAATTTTTTTATTCCTTTCTGTTCGAGATTTTCATTCTAAATACCTACAGTGAAATAGATATTCCTAAAGAATTTTGAAATCTATCATTGAATGTGGCAGTAAATGTGTCTGTTGAAAATGTCACTGAAAAAAATGTCACTATTTCATTTGTCGATTCTTCAACACCCCATGTGTTTCTAAATTATGTGCTGTGAAAAACAAATCAAATGCTCAAACTAGTCATTTTCATCTTGAACACACAATTCACACCTACTGATTGCTTCGTGACTTCAATTTGAGATGAAATTCATATCTCGTTTTATTTGTGAAGGGATGATGAATTAATATCTCCATCATATTAGGTCATGAAGCAATCCATACGTTTGAATCCTGTTTTCAACATAATTTGAATATTTCGATTGTTTTCACATCCCACTTTGAAATCTCAAGCGGTGTTGAAATATCCGCCATATGAAGCACTGATATTTATCTCAGTGACAGTTATTACCGTATTCCAGAAGTATTCATTTTTTATTTCAACTAATTTTGTCCACAAGTGAACTTGTTATACATCACTATATTCAGAAAAAAATATGGATCAGAGAAACAAAAGAAGTACATAATATTATTTGGAACAAAGTTGACAGTCGCTGTGGTAATAGTTGAAATTTTAATAATGATTATAGATCCTACTTATGCTTTTTTGTTTTCCATAGCGGATAATAATAGTGGCGCTATGGCTTATTGGGACGTTTTTTGTCAATCAGGCTGCATTCACTATGGATCAGTCCACTGTGTGCCAACATAGTCACTATGCTCAATCGTTGTCAGGTGAACATAATAACAGACAGATACAAGTTGAATTTCATAGCTAACCCAGAATCACTTCACGCAAGTGAATGGTCAATATTTATTATTTTTTGTTTGGATATCGAATATTGCATAAAATGTTTGTATTGAGAAAGCTCTCTATTTTACTTTAGTCATCCATCTGTAGAAAAAAAAACTAATAGTGTTTAAGAATACTGTATATAGTTTATTCAAGAAGAAATATCAATTTCTGGGGATTCGTTTGGCTTTAGTCTCCACTTTTTTATTCTACCAATGAAGTGTTTCAGGAAAGAGTTACGTTGAAGAGCGTTTTCAATATAGTGGATTCCGTTAATCAAATTTGTTGTTAAGATGATATGGAATTGGCTCAATCATGAAGTGATTTTTTTGTTTTTTTTTAAATTCTCCTGATATGATTGAACATTGAGTTATTTGGACAAACTTGGCCACATAACTTTATAGAGCTAAATGATATCATGGATCATGTGAACGATGTCGAACCCACCATAGAATTTCTTTTGGAACTGAGTTTGATGATCAATGACTATTTTCAGATGTTCTTGATGAAAAAATCAAGTAATATTTTCGTATTATGAAACATGCATATATACTATCTAGATACTGTAAAGATACCTCGACTTTGAATAAAATCATCAAAGGACTATCAAAAAAGAAATAATCAAATGACTTTCATCTGACCAACTAAATTTCTATAACTAAATCCACCACATCGAAAACGTTCTCCAACTCAATTCTTAGCGAAAAACTCCATTGATAGAATTGAAACGATAGGATAGAATCCAAAGGAAACCTTGAGAATTAAGTACCTATTCAAGAATCTTATACGTTACACAGCATTTATAATAATTGTTTATACCCGCTATGATTCATTATCAGCACAACACACAAGTGAATACCTACGAGTAATATTTTAAACTCATAATTTATTAGAAACTGTGAAAGCTAGTCGTGAAAATATCAAGTCAAATCTTGTCATTTAGGATTAATGGTTTAAAATCGAGTGTCTGTCAAATATTCCGCACAGGCCAACTGATACTGAAAGTATTCATATTTCCTTGATGCAAGTTCATCATTTCATGAAACAATATGATTCAACAGACCACTCCGAGAATTTGTTGACGTACAACCTGAAAATATTTTCAAATGACTTGAGAAAACCCCAGCCATTTGTATTTGTAAATCAAAACATTAAATTGAAATAAGGAGGATCATTGAAGAAATAAGGAAATAACAAATTGGCGAGGGCGGAAATAACATCCAACAACCATTGAAGTCATCATTAAAATAATAGTATTTTATTAGTTCGCTTGTATCAATACATTGTATATTAATTGGTGGATGCCATAGATCATAGAAAACGAGGCACCAGTTTCTGAACTAGCTATTCCATTTGGTGAACATGATGACATTCCAAATGTCGTTGAATAATATCCTGAAATTTTATTCATTCAAAGTTTTTACAAAATTCGTCCCTAGATCGTAAGTTGTTTTGAAATATTCTCGATTCCAATTGGTTAATATTGAGAAAATTATTAAACAAAAATTGTTGATGTACTTTTCCATCTATATGATTCTAGAATGAGCTATAATGCCTTATTGAAGCTGCTGATTTAGGTACGTTTTCTATGATCTTGGTAGTATTGTTTTATATTTAATAGATTTAAAATGAAGTGAATTCCAGACATTTTCATAATAAAAATTTTTTTCACCGAAGACAAAATTTCATGGACTCTAAACAATTGGAAATTGCTGCGAATGGACTGGAATATCATTTATCTTCAGTTACTATCTGAACACAAGTTTATTCCAGATAAGAGTAATGAAGATGGCGTACAAAGAAAAACCTTAATTATACTAACAAACCTGCAAATGCTAAAAGCATCGTGATGTACCCATTTTCAGATAATTCAGGATTATTACAGCTGGAAATTCTTTATGAAAAATTCGAATGATGGGAAGGTAAAGGTGGTTTTTTATTTAGCATTATCACTTAACCGTTTCAATCTCACCACATAATTTACTCATATCTGGAACAGATTATGAAACTTAGTACATACATACATTATATATGAAATATGCATGAGGACCACAATTGGGATCTTGATGAGCATAAGAGGAAAGTACGAAAAATGTTGAATTGTGGTAACTTTCAAATACAAAAACTGACTATATTCAGAAAACGTAGGAATGAGTCATCATAGATTTCATTCCAGATTATCGTATTTTTTATATAGATGTCGAGATCCTAATGGGGCCTTGAATTTGTGACAGCATGCATTTTTCACATCTGAGATCATCTCACGATCAATGTTTCATAAAATCAGAAGTTTCAGTTGAAAATTCAAAGTTTCTTGAATACAAAAATGAAATTTGTAGTCTCGCCCAAAGTTCGCACTATTTGGTGATATAATTTATTTTGGAATGATTGATTATTATTATAAAGCCATGACATAAATTAACTCTCATTATTATTATTTATATTTTGATATTTTCTCATCATGTTGAAATAAAAATATTACATTTTATCATTTTATTTCATTTCCATTATGTGAAGAAACGGCAAAATGTCAATGTTAGATGTTTGCCGTAGGACGTCACTTCTACGTCTGGCAAAAAAACAGCATAAAGTGAAAATAGTAATATTTATGAACATATTTTCAGCGCAAGGGCGAGTATGTCACCGGGAAGTTCGGTGTGGTGCCCGAGGATTCCGAAGCCTTTTCAAACAATGTGCCGTGCAGCATAAGCACAAAATTTTCACAGTAGGTAGGTACTTCAATCCCATAACGTTATAAAAATTACTTATTGTGTATGAAGAGTTTCAATAGGAATTTATATATACTATTAGTATTAGTAGCTGTCGATTCATTTCAATTTACTTATGGAACGAATTTTTGCCTATATGTATATTGTCACGATCCTGGTCTTCCTGATGGAATAAGGCCACTGGATCATCTTTGAGGGTAGCTCAGATAGAGTAGATCATATCAAATCAGACACTAATAGTTTGAGAGGTATGAGAAGTAGTAAAAACCATGTTAAAACCACAAATACATTTATTACATCATTGATATAAAAGAGGAATCATCCAAATGCGATACAAAACAATTAAGTGGTACTTACAATATAAATAGAGCCATTTCGGAGAGGGTTGTCTGGTAGGATGCACAGAGACCTAACTAACTCGTTAACGCGACGACCGACTCTGCGAACCCCTAGATTCCACGACCGACGGCAACTACCCGCTAATCAAGTGTCCACTATCAGCTATCAACTCCCTCTTGAATAATCATAATCTGTATTTATCTGAATTCTCAAGAACTATTATTGTTTAGGTTATTCTCGGTACGTTACTAATGGAGGTTACTCAGTCGTACAGGTTGTTTAAGAGTCAATGTCAAAACGTGTTCGAAATGTTTATAAACTTTTCGGTTCAATGAGAAAAGCACGATTTATACTTTTATAGAAATGTTGAATTATTGATGACTCTGATTATGATTTTGGAAAAATTACTTAATTGTGACAATATTATGTTACCGGACAAACCCGATTTTAGCATGAACTAGATTTTCCTAGTCTAAATCAGTAGGGTGAAGTTATATAGTTATTGGCCACTTAAGGCAGAACTATATCAGATTTCGCTTCTTACGGATGATATTTCCGTTTGGAGATATCGAGTACTCTTCATTCTTCGAAATTGAGGTAAAACAAATCTGATCGAATTAACTATGCAACTTTGAATTTAAATTTTCGAGAAAATTTCTGAAAACATAGTGATTGGCCATTTTCATATTATTATTTTCCCGGTTTTGGTCCAGTCATTGATTAATTAAGGTGAAACAAATCTGATCGAATTAACTATGCAACTTTGAATTCGACTTTTCGAGAAAATTTCTGAAAACATAGTGATTGGCCATTTTCATATTATTATTTTCCCGGTTTTGGTCCAGTCATTGGTATATGGTGTGGGCATACAAAAAGTCAAGTCACACTTTCAGAACATAAAATTTTAATGTCATCAATATCATGACCATCATGAGGAGGTATACTCTCTGTAAAACAAAACTTAACACAATATTCTAGGAGGAAATGTAATATGTTTCATCCTTATTTCAATTTGGAGCAAACAGGGCAAGAAAATTGTTCAGGTAATTCCTTTTTACCTGAATGTTTTAGGACACATAAAATATGGTAAGTACGTCTACGAGAAGTACATCTGATTCCAGCTCTCGATTTGTATATATTCTTCACACATGTATAACAAAGGCCATTGTAGTTCGTCTCATTTCCAAATGAATTGGAGTCTCCATCAGCATCACAATTTTCTTTGTTTTCAATGGAGCATTCATATTCGGGTCCAATGCGTGGATCAGTTCTTTCAGAAAGTTCATCCCTTTCAGGATCTTGTGATTTGTCAGGTACGCTCATTACTACTTCAGGTACATTCAGTGCAGTCTTAGTATCACAAAATTTCGCTGATACTTCCACGTTGTGTCTGTTATTTGTTTTATAACCAAAATTGAGTCTTCTGAGAGTAGTTTTTGGAACGACTACAGTTGGGGTAAAAGCAGGCACAGATTCATGTTCATTCATTGTCATTTCAAAACTATTATCATCACTCCGAGAAGGTAATGACATATTCGATTCTTCTCTATGTTGTTCATGTTTTCCATTATTTGTTATATTTCAAGCATTCCTCGTTATTCTATTATCGGAACACTTTTTTTCTGCTGCTCTTTGTTTTCCTTCAATGCTTTCTGTATTTTTGACCAAGATTTGACCCTTGAGGTACCCCAGATGTAGCAACGATATTCAACTGACCTATGACCACGGCACTCAACATATGCTTTCTTGATGATAGCTATGACTGAAACAAACCAACCAGATGAGAGGAGTAACCAATTTTGTACAGTTTATTCATTAAAATACTGTGATCAAGTCTGTCGAATGCCTTGGAGAAATCTGTATAAATTACGTCTGTTTGAAAATGTTTATCCAGGTCCTCTGCTTTATGCTGAGTGATATGTAATGAATTAGTCGTTGTAGAGCGACCTTTCATAAAACCATGTTGATGAATAGAAAGGCTTTTCTCAACTTGAAAGTGAATATTTGTTCGTAATAGGATTTCAAATACCTTACAGAAATTACAGATAATACTGATAGGTCTGAAATTAGTAACATCAAGTCGATTATCTTCCTTGTATATAGGACAGACTTTGGGAATCTTCTAACCAGAAGGAACAGTTTCAGTTCCCAAAAAAATATTTATTAATGTTGTTGAAGGAGCAGCAAGTACCGTGGCATCTGATTTGTCCCACTACAAATATATTGAAATAATACGCATATTTTTATTTTATAGAAACGAGGAGAGAAAATCCCAAAAAATCAAGTAAAATTAATTTATATTCATTCATTCATATCATATATCCATTTATAAAAAGATATATTCAGAATATGAAAAATGTCATAAGGTAAGTAATTTTTCCCTATCTCCCCTACATAAGAAAAGAGGAATGAGCACGTGTTGTTTATCAAAGAGACCCGCCTGACATAAAAATCACCTCGTTATTTATGTTCTATTTTTTATGTTTCTTATATCTATTTGTTGGACTATACTCTACATCGAAACATACGCTGATGCTCTCAGATTCCATCCAGAGAAGAGCCATTCGCCTGGTGGGTGACGCCACACTCACTCTTTGACATCATTGGAATACCTTAGAAAGGTCGGCGACCTTTCACTTTTCTATAGATACTTCCACGGGAAATGATCCCAAAAAATCAAGTAAAATTAATTTATATTTATTCATTCATATCATATATCCATTTATAAAAAGATATATTCAGAATATGAAAAATGTCATAAGGTAAGTAACTTTTCCCTATCTCCCCTACATAAGAAAAGAGGAATGAGCACGTGTTGTTTATCAAAGAGACCCGCCTGACATAAAAATCACCTCGTTATTTATGTTCTATTTTTTATGTTTCTTATATCTATTTGTTGGACTATACTCTACATCAGAACATACGCTGATGCTCTCAGATTCCATCCAGAGAAGAGCCATTCGCCTGGTGGGTGACGCCACATTCACTCTTTGACATCATTAGAAAGGTCGGCGACCTTTCACTTTTCTATCGATACTTCCACGGGAAATGTTCTTCGGAAATCTCTGCTATCATCCCTTCACTAGCAATACCAGTCAGACGAACTAAACAAGCCCAGTTAGCACATCCTTCCGTTGTCAACTTCGAAAGATGTCGAACAGCACTTTATCAAAACTCCTTCATCCATAGAACGGCTAGGCTCTGGAATTCATTGCCTGAGGAAGTATTCCCAACAATATATAATTTCCACGAGTGCAAAAAAATTCCAATACCTACCTCCTGTCCCTATCCTTCCTAGGAACGCACGATGTTCTTTGAACGTTATAGGGATTTCCTTTCGTGCGCTCCAAGCGATAAAAAAAAGAAAGAGTGTAATGACAGGAGCCCTTCAGGAGCCCATCAGTGGCAAAATTGTTCAACCAATAAAATGTCAGTTGCCTATTGATTGGCCTCAATTATATGTTCAGTGGCCCCATAGTGGCCTGATATAGTGGGCCACTGTCACCCTAAAAAAGATGGCCAACACTAGCTTTCATAATGAATACCTAGAAGAAGATATCAGATGCAGTTCAAAAATGTGTTTCATAAATTTGTCCATAATTGAGAAAAATGAAAAAAAAAAAAACAAACAATAGATCACCTTGTATGACGTATTTTTCTGAATTATTATACTGATGAAATTCTCTACCGTAGGACCAACCATGTTAAATGACCAGCTAAAATTTAAATCTCAAGAAAGATGAGGTAAACATATAGCACGAGGAGAAGATTAATTAGAACAATATTGAAATTGCAAGATGATTCGATATGGAAATGGACACTAGAGCCATTCTCAAATCAGCTTGGAAAAAAACACAAATGAATAAACGACTCAACATGCACTGTGTCTCTTTTTCTCGGGTAATTAAATTGGGTTCGTTTGTTCCAGAAGAGAATAAATAAATATATCCTTATACACACGTACAAATACTTTTATTGTATTAAGAAAATATTCAACTACAACATACAACTAGAAGTAATAATTCTTGCTAACAAGCAACAGAAACACTAAGACTATAACAAATTCAGTACGTGCCTGCCCTTGGGCGTACAGAATTCGACTGACTCTGCTCTCTGCACCCGCTCTCCCCTCAGCTTCTGTCGCCCATATACACTGCACAACACAATATAGGACCGCGAAACCATCTCACCACCCCTCTAACTAAATAATACTTACATGTGACGGCTACTTAGGTTATAAGAAAAGAAAAAACATCCCGAGAGGAGCACAGTTGTTTCAAATTCCGTCTGGGAATAATTTAAATCCCTTTAAATAAATGACGTTCTGCTTGGATAGCTCGCTACCCCCTTCATCCCCATAATATAGGAATTGGGTTCGGCCTGCCGAATGACATAAAATGAATCTTCATACAGCAAGAAGAATTTCTTAATGGTTTTACCTTCCGTGGATGATTGATAATGATTGCGCACGCGATCTCTCATTAGTTGATTCGGTCGAAAATTTCAGATATTTTTTAATCACAATGTTATTTAGGCAGTTTACAATAAACTCCAACATATTCGCCCATCCAGTATGTTTTTCAAAGCAAACCTTGGGGGAAATATACTGATATCAACTTACATTTAATATCAAGTTCAATAAATTTGTTCTTCTATATACGACTCGTGAACTGGGAGCCATTATCCGACAGTATACGTTTTGGTTTCTGTACCTGAACGATATAATGATTTTCGATACGATTCAGAATTAGACGAGCAGTCGCTCTACGCAGAGCATAAGGTTTGACGAACTTCGAAAAAGCGTCGACAACTACCAAGACCCCGTCCTTCTGGCAATGGTCCTATCATGTCGATACATATACACGAGGTCTGCTGGTCTTTTGACAATTATTGGATTCATCAATCCTCTACTAGTTGGTGAACATTGACAGTAAGACCCGCTCATTTTAACTTATAAAGCACCTCACCCAAATGAAGGAAATGTGTTCCAATATTTTCGGAATAAACCAACAGATCGTCAACATACACGCAAACAAAGTCGCGACAACCATTTCCCGAAACCATGTTCAAACACCTAATTAGGCTAGCCATAGACGTGCTTAATCCAAATGGGAGCCTATTGAAAGTATAAGACTGACCCTCATAAGTGAACCCAATACACTTAGTATGGCCACTTTTTATAGGGATTTGCCAGTAAGCCGCGGTCAGATCGATTGTACTTATTACTTGTCCTTGTTCAAAGTTACAGAGAAGTTTATTCGGATTCGGTGAATTAATGACATCTTTTTTCATCCTAGCATTCAAAAAACGCGCTTCTAAACAAACACGTACGCTTCCATTCTTCTTGGTCACACATACCAATGAAGAAACGTATTCAGTCCTTTCCTTTTAAATTATACCCCGAGCCAACATCTCCTCTACTTGAGCTAACACCTCCTCCCTATATTTAAAAGGTACTGGGTACATCAACGCGTTGAATGCCCCATAATCTGATAATTCAATTTCATGTGAATAGCCCTCAACACATCCCGGGCCTTCCGAGAAAACATCACGATATCGTTTTAGAATCTCGAATAATTTTACTTTATTTTATATTTTCTTGGCTTGTACATGCTTTATCTGCTGCCTCCTGCAGATCACCATTCGAATATTTATGTTTAGTCACTGGAAACGTATCTGAATCTTCAGTCACGATTTCATCAAAGTTTGAATTTTCACGAGAATAATTAGCAATATTATTCCTGAATAAGTTAATATGAATATCGGGCTTGAATTATATATCCATAGAGAAAATTCAATCTTCCACTCGGAATTGTAAAACACATTTATCGAAATCGATCACGGTACGGTATTTGAGAAGCCAATTCGATCCAAACAATATTTCGCAATTTAAATGTGGCACCACTGAACAAGTTTCATCAATTGCCTGACCCGCAATAATGGCAGGCAATAATATTTGGACCTTCACTCGTTGGGTTTTACTCTCCAAAGCGACGGCAATGGTGACAATCGTAACTGGTAAGATTGGTATGTCAATATTTTCGTTTACCAATTTTTCATGGAAATTCTCGGAGACGGCGCAGACATCTGATCCACTATCCAAAAGTGTTTCTATTTCTTGCGTCCCCATTGATACAAGAATTGTAGGTGTCACCAGTTCGCTAACTTCTGACTCACTGTCGGAATCAGTTGAAATATTCTCAGTGTCCCGATTGAAATGAGTTATATAATTTATATTCGGTCGTTCATCACAAGGTTCATTATCACGGCAATTTGAAGAAAAATTTCGTTGGTTCCTAATAATTGGAGGATCCCTCGGGATATTTCTAGGGTTCGCATTACCCCTACCAATATTGCGGTCGAAATTTTGAGATGTTTCGTACTTATAAGTATCGTCAATTTTTTGCAGATAATCCTCTACTGCCTCAATTTTCAAGAATCCGTTTGTGATTATTCTATCAGCTGGGTAAGGCTTTGCTATTATTTTAATCAATTTTGTAATAGGAGTTTTTTTGTCAAAAACCCTGCCTGACTGACACAATTCAAAAGATATTCGGCTCTACTACCTGACTTGAATCTACTGTAATTCAGGTTCAAAAATAAATCACGTTGCTTTCCAGTGCTTGAGAAACGCTCCTGGAATGCTCTTTGAAATTCATCATATGTGATCAAAGTGCTGTCTTTCATCATGGCTCAATCTGCAGCTGTACCCCTTAAACACGCCACTGCAAGAACACGCCACTGCAAAGCCATTTGATGCAATTTAGAATTTGTATAAAAAACCAAGTTGTTACCCCCATAGTTCCTTTCAGTTCGATATGTAAGATATATCTTCAATAATTGGTTAACTACTATTTGCACTCGTTTTTGCATAAGTTAACTCAGAAAGAGGAATTTCTGACTCAGAACCTGCCTCCGACTTGGTTCTCTCCAATATTTTCAACATTTATAGCTAAGTTCCCTACTGTTTCTTCCAAAGCTATCTTTCCCTTAGGCAATTCATAAAGCATTTGTTCTACGCCTTCCCTATCATTCACTGGCACCTCAGAGCTATTTTTGCTTCTCTTACTTCTTCGTGAACCCATGTTCGAGCCGTTTATATTTACTAAGACTTAGCAATTACTAGAAGTAAATACATAACGAGTCCAAAAACATTCGACCTTTAGATACATAAGAATAAATGCGTGAATTCATTTTTGTCACGACTAAAAACAGACTCAATCTGTCTTTTTCTGTGCAAGAAATCGTATGAAAATTCATCCAAAATAAATAAATACGGAACCGCCTCCTGTGTGATAAGAATCTTCTAGTCTGCGCTAGGCAGTGCGGTACGAGCTAGGTTGTCTTCATTGGTTCAACTAGAAATTCAGAAAATTTATCATTTCAATCATAGTGGTTTTGTATTCTGGAGGCCTTCTGAGGAAGTCAACGAAGTGAGTGATAGTGATTCGAAGGAAGAGCAAGCGGAGTTCGCCAATAAAGTCTCACACGTTCAAACGCAAAGGGTAATTTAGAATATCTAGTCGCGTCTCAAGGACGAGAATAATGATTCTTCAGAAAACCAACTTGAGAAGGGAATACAGTAATTAAATAAAATAAGTTATACCACTATATACAGAGTTATTAGAACAGGAGATGTTGTAGATCATGAAGTTAAACGAAAAAGAGTGGGACAAATACTCAAGAAGCTTGATGATGCTTCGAAAGAAGTTATTCGTCGAATTGTATATAGATTGTATAATGCGAATAAGGTGCCGACATTGCCAGATATCAGGAATAAGTTGAGTGAATACGCGAATTATAATTACGAATCGTTAAGTACGTTGTGATACGTCTTACTAGATTGCGGGTTCAGCTATGAAAAATTAGATGAAAGGATGGTGATTATGGAATCAAGACGCATCGTAGACCATCGGCAAGCATATCTACGTAAAATAAAGGAATACCGTGAAGCGAATAGACCTATCATTTATCTAGATGAAACGTGTTTTGTCACTCATGACGTTGTTCAATACGGTTGGGTAGATGATAGCGAAAACTGTAATGTGAATGTTAATTATTCTCTTCGTATGATTTTAAACCAATCATAACAACGTTCAATTGAGTAAGTTACCTTGTATAATCTCGAGTAACTCTACCAATCAGAAATTTAGAATTTTTAGCATTTCCATAGTTGTTATCTTATTCAAATTGTTACATACATCTTGAAGTTCCTTATACTACTGATAATTTTTATTGAGTTTGATGTTTTAGTATTATTTCATTTTGTTGAGACTCTTCTTTAAGTTCAATGTTTCATTTTTATTTAATTTCGTTGAGAATTTTTATTGAGTGCAATGTTAAATTCATATTTTATTTTGTTGAGAATTTTGATTTAGTTAAATTTTATATTCATATTTCGAATGTGGGACGATAGGGCTATTGGCGAACACCCATTAAAAATAAGTAACCAGCCATGGGTGCCTCATGAGTGGTCTGGAATCTAACCAATATTCGATACTCGCATGTTCCAAAATGGATATATAGGTTATTTTTGAACGAACAAGAGGTCATTCAGGGGCAGCTTCAATTTGTGGTAATGAGAACAATATTTTACCCGCCGCTGTGACCTGCGGCTTGTCAAAGGATTTGCCGACATGCAGGTGGTTAATTTTTTTTTGTTTTTTCAACTGACTCCGTATAAACTATAGCTAATCCACGTCGAGCGGTGTATACTTGTTGCCTTTGATTCCCGCGTCGACAGGAACTTCTCCTCCAGCGTCTGTCGGCTCTTTCGCTGTTGCGATGCGAAGGAAGCACGCAAAGCTAACTTAATCGCGCGGCAAGTCACCAACCGCCGACCTTGGGAGCCGAATCCGAATATCACACGACGGCCAGCCCCTGATTCGATAAGTTCGCCCTCAGTAATGTGACGACGAATAATTCGAAATAAAGCGTGGCTTTAACCCAAGCACGGATTTTATGTCCACCACCGGCACCACCTATTCCCAATGCAACAATACACTGTCGCACTGTCCAAGTGTCCAATGTCTCAAAGAACTTCTCAAGATACTTCTCAGTTTTCCACTACTTCCACTACGCTGTTCCGCGAACACTACTTAATTGTTCCCTTTCACTGAAAATTTGCCTCGACTTGGTCGCCAAATGCACTCTCTCTTTCTCGGGTAGGTAAATGTTCAACTTCAGTATTTTATCGTGTCGAAACTATGCATTATTGGTCAAAACGGCTTCAATGTTCCTATCTCAACTTTTGATCCACTATCTACTGAAATTTAATTGGAACATATACAGTGTGGTTCCAGATTCAGAATTCTGATCACACTGTATCTGTTTCAATTATTAAATGTCAGTAGATAGTGAATCAAAAGTTAAGATACGGACATGAAAGCCTTTTTGTCCGATAATGAATAGTTTCGTCACAGAAAAATCCTAAAGTTGAAAGATCTCGATTTTGAACACCCTATATCTCTGTAATCATTCTCGCTAGTAACTCAGGTGTGATACATTGATGAAATCAACTCTTCATAGAGAATCTTAAAATACATTGAGAAATAAGGTGTTCCATTAAAAAAAATCAAATAGTACCCTGTAGATCGTTTTTTCCGAGAATATTGTATTTTCTGATATTGCGGAAAAAACCTCTATGGAAAATCATTTCAGATGATCTTCAAAATTTGGCAATCGGTTCAAAAATAACTGAGCTAGAGGAGGAGGGGCATTTATGGTCGATCACCCTGTACAGGGTGATTGACTATGCATATCACTGATTCAACAGCTTTCAAAAATAAGGGAATTGAGTGAAAAAATCAGAGATTGAAAAAACAAGGTGCCATTTGAGATATTTTTATATTTCAAATATATTTGAAATATTAGCTGTTGAAAGTGAAATCTGTAATCAATCACCTTATATACACATTCATGAGCTGTCATTTCCTCATGAATGGGATGTGGGAATATAAGCTATATGCTGATATATAATTTAACAAAGTAAGAACCTCATAGTATGTCACAGTAATATATGTCACATTCAGAAGAAAACAAAAATAAAATTAAAAACTATTCAGGTACAAATAATACTGTATAATGTCGTTTTCAAAACACGCTCCTCTCCTTTGCACTTCTTAAATATTGTCGAGCTGCCTCCCCAACAGTCCTATCACAACTAATGCTGGAGTTATCAGCTGCATCTAAAAGTTCATTATACACCACTATATGAATACTAATATTGAAGTGTGAATTAACAGTTATGACCAAGATCCAATTTGTAGTCTGAATAATTATAAATCGCAGCTCACACAAAAAAAATTCAAGATATTCAGAGGAAACTGAATAGTATGCATTGCATTTTCAGTTTTCAAGACTGGTTGAAATTGTGAAATTTATATTCAATTGAACTTACTCAATAAAACACGTGCAAGGTTGGATTTCACTAATGAGTCTTTAGATTTAGTCCCAAACCATGTGAATGATGACGCGAAATCATTAGACATTATTTGATTCATCAATCTTCTCACAAAATCGTACACGGCAATTCCACCAATTTTATAAAATTCCTGAACCTAGAGAACATGTGAGTCAATGAAAATGGCATCGAAGACAACTGTGTTATAGGACATCTGTTCTAAAGTCACAAATAATTTGTTCCAGGATTTTCTTGTAAGACGTACATAACATATCCTTCACAACATGTCCTTCACAACATCAAATCAATTCATGGTCAAAATAGTAGAAAATATAAATTCAAATTATTGAATAATTATTTGTACTTATAATATATGGACAATATGAATCATATATGAATAATCAGATATCCAAAGTCAGGAAGAAACAATGGGAGAATTGCATCAATTCCTATTGCTCAGGATATTCATAGCAGATACATCATCACACTATATTCGAAAGCATAAAGATAAATTTGTTTCTTCAGACCAGAAATTTTCTGCATTTTGAATTTTTCCATAGTGTCAATCGGAAACGAAAAAATATTGACTATTGATTATTTAAATTCACTTTGAGTTTCCCCCATTTTTATTGTTGGATTCCTTCAGGAATTTTCTGTATGTCCCCAACTGCATCTGTTACAATATTTGTTAGAATATTTTGTTTCCTAATGAGAATCTCCATATTCTCAGAAATAGGACTTTGCAGAGTACAAATCAATGTTTTCTAATGCTCCATTTCTGTGAAGGATTTATGAAATACATTTGAAATCCCAATCCATGCCCCCACTCATTACCTTCTTTATGGATAGGGCAGCAGATACAACTATCAATGAAGTAATTTGTAGGTCTATCATCATCTCTGTGTTGCAATTGTTCTCTGTGATTCGAAGATGTAGCATCACTCATTTGACCTGGAATAAGAGCATCAATAAATAATATTCCAAAAAAAATGAAGCATACCTTCACTTGACAGAGATAAAGAATTAGTATTGTTATCCTTTACTGTCACACTTTTGGATAAGGCAGTATTTTTATAACCGGAAAACAAGCAAATTCATCTATAAAGAACATTTCAAAAATCAACTGAAGCATACCACCACTGGACAAGATCGGACTTTCTATCCATTATTGTCACACTTTTGGATGGGGCTGTATTCTTATGATTTCCAGAAATAGTATCCATTTCTGTCATTGAAAATTATGAAAAAATCACAGACTCAACAAAATATACGGTGTGCACAAGATAAGGATAAACAGCATGAGGATCGCAGTAACTGTTTCTTCAAAACAAAACGTTGGGAGTTTTGTGAATGTCATTTTGTAGAGACGAAAAAGTGGCAATGAGAAAGTGCCTTTGATTTTTTCGAAACTTCAAATAACATCAGAAAAAAATAAAAACCAAATCACCAAACTCGGTAACTTCAAATATCTCCGGAAGTGACACTATTTTTGGGTCGATCCAACATCTATTTATCTATCTTTTCATTACACAACTTTTCGCTCATTTGACCTACTTTGTGAATCTTATGGTACCAGGAATCTCATGCTGTTCATCCTCACATATAATATTGTCGCGAGCCGGCCTATTCATTAATACCCCTTTATTTGATTATTATCCAATCTCCATGAAAAACGATCAATCAATCCTTTATTGTTCATCAAAACTTCACAGTTTTATAACAATGTGAGTTCAGGCAGAGATAAGAGACGTAACGAAAAATATATAATAGAAAGAACATGAAATATAAAAAAAATATATATAATCTCCGTGCAATGCATACAGTCGTCTTCTTCAGAAAACATGTATCAGATGAACGACGATGATACTCCTTATAACTTCTGTAATATCTACGCAGACCTCGTCCAATTATGACATGTTTTCCAAAGCTACACACTTATACAGTAACAGAAAAACTGAGCCACTCTGATACATAGTTGAGTCTCAAAAAGAAATAAACAGAAATAAGAATTACAAGTTATTCATTCAATATGAACGAACGCAGTTTCAAAACATTCCATATATATGTAGCTGTAGCTTTTGCTATCGAAGGCGTAATATTCTCGAGAGCATGTAGCAATGCGTCAGGGCTGTTCAAATAAGGGCAGTTTGAAGATCTCATAGAGCAAAAGATTGGAGAATCTAACATGAGGTGTTGGATTGTTTCGTTTGAGTGGTGATTACAGGCGGTGCATAGTTCATTGGGATTTTTGGTTTAGAAACTTTGACACCTTGATTCCTCTTAGGAGATATGTCTTCTTCCCTGGGTCTTTTGAAGTTGTCGTTGTCAACTATTTGTGGAGTTCTATTGACATATTTGATAGTGATGTTTCTCTCACCAGCTTCAAGTCTGGTTTGCAGTTCTTTTCTCAGCTCCGATAGGTGTTTTATTTGTGCAGGAGTTGAGTCGGGCTTAATGGAAATGGTAGGAAACGAATCACGGGGTAATTTCGATTTGTTCCTGAGGACACTCAACACATCTTCAAAGGAAGCTAGTGTTACTTTGAGTGGGCGTTTTTTCCCATCTGTGGGGACCTTGCCTAAGCGCTGAATATTATTTATTGCGATCCCATTCGTAATCTTGCTTAAAATATCATTCGCTAATACCAGATCCTCAGCGGTATTGCCTTCGACCAACCCCATTATTAGGATGTTTCTTTCTCTACTGATTCTATCAGAAATTTCAGCATGGATTTGATTAGCATTAGATTTCATGTTTAGCAGTTCATTCTCGAGGGTCACAATTTTTGTTTTCAGGAATTTATTGTCATCGCGTAAGCTGGCTATTTCAACGACGCAAGATTCAATTCTTTCAGAGTGGGCTGTAATTGTTGCAGTCAGTTCTTCAATTTTATTATTGGTAGTAGTAATCGAGTTGTTGAGTGTCGAGAATTGAGCCAATATTGCATTGAATCGTTGTGTGCTGAGATCTAATGTGTCATGAGAAGGAGCAGGGCATTTCTCGCACCTCCAATTCGAAAGCGTATCTTTTTCGACATCTACAGGTTGCGGGCGAGCACATACACCGTGCCAGCGGGAACGACATACTGAACAATTGATTGCTTGTCGATCTGTAGTGGGGATCGATTTCGTGCACGCGTGACAATTAGACATGTTCGATTGCATACCGGTATGAATGTTTTTTGTTTCAACTTATAGGTTAAGCGAAACCTTTTGATGATGCCACTTTTATTCGAATTTGACGATAACAAATATAGTCAGTTGCTCAATCAGAGTCTAGCACTTACTTACTAGTTCCTAGTGCTTTCAAAAACTCACTGCCACTGAAGTCAACACGGAAAACAATAGGTAAATTCGCACTATCACTTTATAGGTGGTCACTTGTCGAGCGGCGGAACTGAACTCCAATCTCCATGAAAAACGCCTGGCTCACGATCTAGGGGGTGAACTCAGATGGTGAAGATTTAATAAATAAGATCTTAGATAAAAATGGAACATGTTCATTCAATAATTGTTAAGGAAATAAATCGCTTTTGGGTGTATGATAAATTGACATTCATCATATATATCCATTCTTGTATGTTCATAATTTATCTGAGAATATTCCTTTTCAACACAAATAAATCGCCTTCAACAAGAATGTATGAGTTACAAATAAAATATTGAAATTATACTTACCGGAGATTCATTTTTAGAGAGGTGGTCGAGGTGTGGTCTCGTTCGCAGCTAGGTACAATCTGATTATTCCGCTCCCAAAGGTGAATCCATTGGAAGTCGCGAATAATATCCAATTCAGCAAAATTGGCATTATTTGATGATTATTGCAATTCCTTATATTTGGATATCTGAATAAGTTATTCGTTATAGTCTAGTGAATAGAAACAATATGGAATTTAGAAATAATGTAGTATAGTATAGTTAATGAAGATAATAAAATTCGGAAATATTGATGTGTTTGATTTGAAGGGAATATTGATTTGACATTTGACACGACCTTGCCACCCTCTAAAAGCAGACCCCGCTTTTTAAACAAGAACAACCTTCCACCAATTTTCCAATGAATTGTGGAAAGTTCTCATTCATACTGGAAACTATTCAAAATATTAATCGATTAAAAAAATTGAAAAAGTGTATAATTGTTATTCCTCAATGTATACCTACGAACAAAACTTTATTTCAGAAGAGAAAAAGAGAAAAAAAAACAAAAAGGTAAATCGTATTACCTAGTTATATTATATGGATATAAAAAGAAAAAAAATGAGTCAGTTATGTAAAATAAGAATGAATACGAATTGAATCCAACCACGTCAAATGTCACTGACACTGCACATCACCAAACAAATTATCTTGGAGACGGTCCTGTCCCTTGACTTCCAGTCCCACACACGCCGACGATATCAGCCGCTGAGCGTGAGTAAACTGCAAAGTAAACTGTAGTAGCCGACGGGATCCTGACGCGACCTACTCATCATTCCGGTACTCCCATCGCTCTCTGCTACGACGTCATGGTTTTGTTCATCATCAGGTAGAAAGCTGAAGTGGATAGTAGACTGGTAGAAACTTGTAGACTAGTAGACTAGGAGACTGCAAAACTGCCAGACTATGATACTGAACATCTTTGAAGCTAGTTGACAGCAAAACCTTGAAAATTGGAGACTGCTTGAAGGTGGTGATCTGTGGTCAGCCAGCCACATGGAAAATTGGGATGGCCCTTGTGCAGCCATATCAGCCCAATCAAAGCAAGACCGAGTAATGAATAAGCCCATACGTAAAACCCTAAAATTGATTAGGTAGGTATCAGAACCTGATCTCAAAAAAAATGAGAGTTAACTCTCGTCGTGAATAAAATGAAATAACTCACCTCGAGGGTTTTACTAAATCAGAAATAGAGATGGATGCATGACTTCCAGGAGTTCCAGGATGACCGGTGGAGCAGCAAGGGTGTCCATTAAGTACTTCTTCGAGCACGTGTCTCGAAAAATTCTCCAATAGAGACCTCCATCCTGAATACGATTAAAAATTGTACAACGATATTGAAAAGATAGTTTGAAATCTTACCATCACGCCGAAACATAATTTTTCCTAGATGAGGCTAGGTGCCTATGCAAAATTATCAGGATCTCCCAAGAGCCTGACGAGCCAACACGTTAAACAGCCAGCAGCAAAATGGCCCAAAAATGACCTCTCCGGAAAAGAGAACTTGACCCTGACATTGAACTTGACCCAGACATTGAACTTGTCAAAAATCGACAATATCACGGAACATTAAAAGTTGGAATTGGAACCAAAGATCGGAACTGTCAACGAATGAAATGTCTCGTAGCAGTATTTCTAATTGCACCTGTAAACTGAGGCTGTTGGTGATGTGACCTTGAACCATACGACTCTGGTTTGCCTCGAGCTAGATACTCACGAACATAACAATAGACCCGAAGCACAGTTTATTGCTTACAGAATCAGTTCGCTTACTCTGTGTCGGCGCTTTTGATCTTCATGGTCATCTTTTTCTACTGCGCACCTTGAATTTGTTTCCCACGCGCATGACAGCCATGAAGAATTATACAATGCTCGACAGAAGATCGTATACACTGCTGAACATAATAAAACCCTATGACGCTGTGATGCTCCAAATAACTAGGAATAAATGTTTCAGTTGTAACCACATGACAAAGACACAGTTGATACTTATTTGTTGAACTGATTCAAAATATTTGTGATATATGATGGAATTGGATGGAAATTTTGCAGGAAAATTGAAAATACAATAATTTTCATCACAATTATATATTAACATGAATATGAAAATAAGGTGGACATGTGCATAGTCTATACTACAGAACATACAAAAATAAAATACACAACTAGGTAAAAAGACTGCCTGTAAGTTAATCGAGGATGTGGCATAATCTATGGATTCACTATTCCAGATTTTTTGGGATTTTCTCTCCTCGTTTCTATAAAATAAAAATATGAGTATTGTTTCAATTTACGTGTAGTGAGGACAAATCAGATGATTTGCCCCAAAATGTCACTTCGTTTAAAAAATTCTCCGATCAAACAAGATTGAGTTAGGCTCTGACATTTTGGGGCAAATCTTGTGATTTGTCCTCACTACACGTATATTGAAACAATACTCATATTTTGATTTTATAGAACGAGGAGAGAAACTCACAAAAAAATCTGGAATAATGGACAACTAGGTATGTTTCAGAATTCTCAATTTCAGGTTGGGCTTTCTCTCTTTGATACCAGTTTTCAGATCTAGATTTAGGAATTTAATTGTATAATAAATCCTTACTCTAATGAATAATGATATCATATATTCTAGGGGAAAATTTTCACAAGGCTTATTGAATTGAATTTTCGAGAGAGACACTTTCAGATTATTCCCAATTCCCTGTTTAATTGATGAACTTGGAAAAAGTTCACAAAAAGAGTTCTCAAGGGCATGAATGTATGTTAAAAAATTCATGTTTGGCATTTGCAGGTTGCCAAATGTATCATTACTGGCATTTGGATATGCCCTGAAAAAACTGTAAATAGTGGACTCATCCAACTCAGCTACATCTTTTTCAAATTTGAAGCATGCATGACACTGGTGTTTATCCAATATTTTTTTGATGAAATAACCCCCGACATACACAAAACCATTTTTTTCAGTTATATTCATTTGGGTATAGTCCCTTGTTGTAATATCACTGAGAGTTTTGAAGGGTGATTGTTCTGCTAATAAAATCTGACAGCTTTGAACAACTTCCGGTGTGATACTTGCTAAGATTTTATCAAATTCGTCTAGGCAGTTTGTTCCCTCGGAATTGTCCAGATAAGTAATTCCAAACATTTTTTTGAAAGCTCTCTGAAATTGGATCGGTGTAGAATTTCTACAGTTTCCACTTTGCTGTCTTATTTTGCCAAAGAAATTCTCGAGACAGTCTTGATTCAGTCTCCTTGTATGAATTTTATGACTTTTTTTAAGCTTCAAAACTTCCCACAAACCCAAAAAAGCAGAAATTGACAATCTCCAGCCAAAATTAAATTTCATTCTTTTTGTAACATCCTTAGTGCCATTCATAATTACCAATGTTTCAAAGAATCCTAACATATCTTTCAAGAATTTAATCTGTGTTTCTGTCCCCATGAAAGGCCTATTGAAAGATTTTGCTTTGTTGAATCTAGAGGAATTGAATATGTCAAACAGATTGTCCATTTTTTCAATAAATTCGACAGTTTTTGAAGCTGCTGAAGGAAGTTTATTAAATGATATGTAAGCATTCATTGCTGCTGAAACAGAGGCACTGAAAACTTGTGCTGCATATTTGACTTTCATTTTTTGAAAATTATTTGGAAAAATGTGCATATCTGTGAGTTTGGGAGCTAAATGGAATTTTTCTTTTTTATCTGATGCATAAAATATTTCTAAGTATTTTTCATCAGTCATGCCATCTCCAAATTTGAAATTATAACTAAAAAAATTATTTCGTGTTGACTTCAGTAAATGAGGTATGTCTACCATGTAAAATACTCTCATATTATTACACATAAAGTAAGGTTTTTCAACTGATACCCCTAAGTCTCTCATTAATTTGAAAAAATTACTTCCATGATCTGATATGATTGATAGAACATTGAGTCCTATAGTCTTCAATTTTCTTATGGTGTCAAAAATAATTTCCTTCAGATCTTCAACAGGACAACTAGAATTAACAAAAAAATATGCTAGAGGCTGTTTCCAGTTTCCGTGGATACCTCTGGCGATCAACACCAAAACATTTTGGGCTGGCTGAAATGTTTTTTTTGATGGAGTTTGATGGAATCCAATTATTTCATCCTGGGATAAATTATAATATAGATGTGTCTTCAAAGACATTTCATCTAAGCATAAAGTACAGTCTCTTGTGTCATTGTCCAACATAGATACTTTTATTTTTAGAGCCTCAAACAAAAATTGGCTGAAACCTGGTGTGATATTCCATTTCGCAGTTATCTTCTGAAGAGTACTTCTTGAAGGTAATCTAAACATCAAAGGAACTTATAAGCTTTTGGACCCAAGAAATGAACAGTTAATGCAAACTGCTTATATTCGTTCGAGTATCTAGAACCTTTTGGAGATTTTGTGGCCAATGTCAGTTGTGTTTTTAAAAAGTTCGAAAGATTTGGTGACACATGCTCTTCCAAGAATTCACATATATTCTCTATATTCATTCCTTCTGATGTAGGAATAGGCTTTCTAGAAGATTCCTGAGAAGTACACAATCTCCTTTTGAGGTTTTTTATGGTTTTTCTCATTTCCATTTTCCTAGGAGTTCCATGAGTCAAAGACTTAGGTGTTTGAATTTCTGAAAAGAAAATATGCCTTTTTTTATTTGTGAAGTTATCTCAGTTAAATGAATAATAATTGATGAATGATAAATGTATTGATTAGAAAATTCGTCTCATGTGAAAATAAATACTCGAAAAAGTAATATTCTCAAGACATACTTTTGGATTGATGGTCTTCTTGGCTTATGCTCATTTCGGGTTTCCTAGAAGTACTAGGACTATGAAGCTCTTCTTCATCTGTTTGTGTAACTAAAAATAAAAGTTGAAGTTATGGGTTCCTTGTTTCGAGAACTAATATGAGTGAATGATGTATCGGCGAAAAGGTACCTACCATTGAATTCATTGCTCTTATATCCATGAGAAGTAGTTGCTGACTCTAGTACATCTTCCATGGTCCTGTAAGTACAGTTTCATTATCAGTATCACTTCATTCACCAGGAAAACATATGAAATTTCAATCAATAAAAAACATAGGATCTAAATATGCAAAATACAATGTAAATTCCTCACTATTGGATACTAAGGAAGTTACAAAGAAAACATACCTTCTAATAACTCAACTGGTAGTATCACAGGTGCTACCGAGGGTGCTACTGCTGCTGGTTGTATAGGTATAGCACTTTTTTTCAGCCGATTTTTTTGCATACTTGCAAACATCTTTTCATCAAAATGGAAACTACAGATTCTGAAGTGGTCATAGCAGTATTGAGAGCTATAAGAAGCTATTTTTTCCAGTTGTAGAATAGCTTTCCATTCTGCGAACCTAGAAACATACCTTCAATTAGTATTTATTACTTCAAAATTAGAGTATCTCATTATTTACCTTCTTTCATCTTTTGGAAACCTGAAGAAAGATATGTTTTTTTCATGTCTGGAATTTTTATTGCATACACAACAGTAATGCACAGTTTTGGAAATTTCAGCCATGGTTGATGGTAAAGACACAAATTATATCAGTTCACAGTATCCAATAAACAAACTCAAATCCTCAAAAAATACACAAAAACGATCACAAAAGATTAATAACACCAGAAAATCACACGAGATATCCAAGAAATAACAAAGACTTTGAGGTTACGGTCGTCTCTTCCCAGTGTTGCCATATGATTTTGAATATTATGTTGTCAATCTTGGGAAACACATTTTAGTTATATTGAGACTCATAATGATGTAAGTTTTTGTTTATTTTATCGTGAAAACCAATGAATTGATACTTTTTCAAAACTAGATTAGGAGATTTTGAAAATAATTGATTAATTTAGATGTGATGATAGGCACATATTAGTAGTGAATGTGAGTTTATGCTTAGAACAATTAATAATATTGGTATGCCTAAATGTCCGGTAGTTGATTATTAACCTTCAGTCGACCAGAAAGATAACGTTTTTTTGAAAATCCGTTTTTGAGAGAGAGAAACATATGAATCCAGCTTGGGAGACTTGAATACATATTGCAATATAAGACAACAGTGTAAAATACGCAACAAATCTTCTGCGCATCCACAATTTGTGTCCCAGGAGTAGATGTGAAATATGACCATTGAATTTGACAGAGTAAGCGAACTGATTCTGTAAGCAATAAACTGTGCCCGAAGGGTCTCGTGCTGATTGGAAATTGATGTCATAGCGAATGAAGAATAAGAATGTATCGAAGCAAGAAAAGAGTGACAATGGCTAATAAAGAAGAATTGGTAAACCATAACCAAGACGTGAACATTGGATGATTTCATTTCAAAACAAAACGAAAATAATTGGATCACTTGAAAATACCTAGGCCCATTCGATTCTACAATATGTACAATTTATTTGCAATAGAGGTAGGTGCAAGCAGTTTTCTAATCAAACATATATCTGATCTTTATAATATTGTTAAATGGCATTCTAATGGTAACCTTGGTAATTTCAGTGCCTGCATTATTGAAAACAAGTGGACTATAGAAAACAGTGTGTATTCGAAGAAGACAACACTGTGTATTCAAACGAGAAAGGTAAAGTTTATTCAAGTACCTAGAATTTATTGAATTAGGATTGTGTTTGTTTTCTAGTTATATTATATTACTGACTAATTCATTATTTCTTTCTGTTTCAGTATACTACCTGTGCGCGTTCTGTTGGATACAAGATGAGCAGTGATATACAGGGCGCTTTAATATTAGATGTTATATTCTGAACTATGTCAACTGAATTTATCAATAAAGGTTTATAAATTCGACAATGTATATCTCTAGTGTATATTCTCTAGTGTTTTAGTAGAAAATACCATGAAAAAAGTAACGTTTGATATAGGCAAGTTATATTAGCAAATGAAAACGTTACAGCGCTGTTGCTCATTAACACTGAGCATGGAATATCTGCACTGGTTCTGCACTGGTTGTTGGGATTTGATGAAAACGAAGTGGCCCTCAACTGTCTAATATGTCAGCCATCGTTCTACTCAGTCCGAACGATTTTTGACACCTTCGAGGTCTAACGCCACACCTCGTTTTTCGCTGGAATTTTGGTTGAAAACATCGATCAACAAATCGATAAATCATCCAATAGTGATAGTAATAAGCAAGCAGTCAAGTCTCTGTTGGAATTTTTGTGGAAGATGTATCATTAGTGGGTATGTTTATTTTCGTATCCACTTACTTGTCCCAGTGACCTAGTGTTCACACCAACTCCTGGTGGTAGGTGTATATCAAATTTCAAGGTATAGCCATGCCGGACAAGGTGATTAACTCCGTAAGTATCTCATTCCCATTGTATGAGAATAGTGTTATTGATGTCATTCTGCTCTATTGGCATTTTTGCTGTAGATCGATATGCTATGGGATGCAGAGCGTTATGGAATAGACTTCAGATTGTTCGTTTCGCCTCTACAGTTCTACTGGGATCCGGTACTGGTCGGTCTGGACTCTGGGATCCTCCCATTCCAGAGAAAGCAATTCTCCAGGTTGAATGGATTTCTAGGGCAGCCATCTGTCTCCTTGCACCAGTGTCGGCCGTGGTTGGTTGCATTCTCTCACACATGAAAAGAAAATAACGAAACGCAAGTAAATTCTTCATGATGAAATAACATTTTTACATTTACTTGGGTAGATATATATAAGCTACTATGGGTGTTTATTTTCAAAAAGTAGAAATTGATAATTATGTATTGTGAGATTAAAAAAAATAAAACCATATTTTCGAAGTATTTATCATTCATTTCTGCTTCTTGTTTCATAAATATTGCTACAGTGCACTCAATAAGGTTATCTAAATAGTTCTATATCTGCTACCAAACCCAAAAAATTGAATATAACCTAAGCTCATTCCATTTGAGCATGATGAGATACTAACACAAATATTCAATAGAGAAATAAAAAACTAAATAAAAATCAGCGAATACCCTCCATCCTTTTAACATGAAAAATTCTCAACCTAGTGTACCTATACATTCTTAGATATGTTTTTATTTTATTAATAACCTTAATTTTCATTTCTTCCAATCACCAGGGGCAAAACAACATCAATCAATTATTGATACTTCTATATTTCACAAATATTTCTACCTTATATTTTCGTTACTCTTCTACCTTCTATATAATTCAACTACAGGGAATCTCATGAATACATCATTGATTTTTATTTTTCCTCTTCTTCTTTATTCTTCTATCTCCCTTACTTCTTGATTTTTCGTATTGTTTCAAAACATATTTCCTCCATATGTCATGTTTGACTGGCCAGTCGAATATCAAACTTTGCTGCATAGTGATTTCTCAAGCACAGTTCTGGCCGGTGAACTTATAGAGTACTTGAAAAATTACCACTTCAACGATATTTGTTCTACATATCTATATTCACTATCCTGATCGGAGTTTACTCTCATTTCCACATTACTTGCATTTTCTTCATTGCTCACATCCTCTAATCTTTTCAAAATACATCTTACGCTTTGCCCTGGTTTCATTAAAATGCTTGGATCTAATTGGATGGTGCTTAATCCTAAGGAGGAGGTATTCGCTCTAGGTGAGGGTGCTGGGGTCGAATTATTATTATTTTTGTTTTCAGATTTGGTATGCTGGCAGCATTTCTTCAGACACAACCAAATTATGTACAAGAAGAACAAAATTGCTATGGTGCATAGGAAACCAAAAAAGACATCATGCTGTACTGGATTTACTGGGTCTGCCCTTACTTGACCAAGAAGATTCGGAACGATTGCTAATGGTTGGTTACCCCTGAAGAACCTGATCCCCACTGATATGGATAAGATTAAATTCCATATAAGGAATATGGTGTCACTGTGAAGTCCGTAATTACTTGAGTAGAATAGTTTTGTATGATCCCGTACTTGCTCCATAACTTCCTGAATTGTGTCATGAGTGGTTGTTAGATTCAAATGTGGAATGTCAAGTGTCCAGTTTGAATTGAGTGTTTCTGAGAAATTGAGATATTGTGGTGGGTTAGGGATGTGTGGATCTAGTAGGAATGATTTGAGATTTGACCAGGCTGCAGAAATAATATAAACTACGGAGGGGTATAAGGTACTGAAATCTGAACAGGGAAATCTTATAGGTATTAGCACTTCGTCATTCGTTGTGAGTTTACAATTGCATGGTATTTTGAGCTTGATTGCGCCTGGGAATGAATATGAGATTGGTGGTAAAGGTATAACTCCAGATGAACAGATTATCTCTGTTGTTCTCTTTGGATGTGTGAGGACGTATGTTTCTTCCTCAATCTCTGATATGATGGTGGATGTTGATTAATGACATTGCATTGGGCAAATATAATTGAGTTCTTCAACATTTGCCCCATTATACAACCTTTTTGCACATAGTGGACCTTTGAGGGAATCAGCGGAGAATCTGGGTATGAAACAGAGCTTGTCGTGGAATGGATTACAGTGTCTCAGTCCTGAACCTGAGATTTGGCGAGTTCGACTAGATAGTTAGAGGTTTGGCTTGGAGACTGCTAAAAATAAAATTCCATGTTGAATCATACATGTTTGATTCTTCCAAGAAAAGGGGGTAGTAATTAATTCAAAAAGTTGCCAATTTTCTGATTGTTGGATAATAGGTATGCGAACATGAATGAATATTTTGTTTTTTGTGAATGTACAGTCGCATATAGGTAGCTGAAAATATTTGGAGATGTCACTGGGATGTATTGCTAACTTTTGTTCAGATTTTTGTAACTGTGTTGTAGCAACTACAAGCTGAGTCAGAAATTGATCTTGGTAAACTACAAACTTGGCTTAACCACAATCTATTGAGCCTCAATGTTAAAAAAACTAAATTCATATCATTTTCTATCTATAAAACGGAGCAACCACCTTACAACTCCTTAACAATACATGGTTGTGATAACACACAGCCATGTAATTGCCCTTCTATAGAGAAAACCTCAAGTATCAAATACCTTGGTATAATTCTCGATCAGCATCTGAGATGGGATGATCATGTCTCCCATGTTGTCAAAAGATTAAGACAATTGATTCACAAATTCTACAGCATCAGAGAGATCTTGAGTAAAAAAAAACTTAATGATACTATATGATTCATTAGCCGAATCAGTTATTAGATACTGCATTACAGCGTGGGGAGGATTATTCAGTAATATGATGATGAAAATACAATCAATGCAGAATACATTACTGAAAATAATACATAAAAAAAATAAACTATTTCCTACTGAACAACTTTATAGGGAAATTCAAATATTAGATATAAGAAGCCTTTATGTCTACCAATGTTCAATTTGGATGTTTCACAATAAAGACAAATATGACACTCCCAAATTGAGGCACACCAGATTTGTCGAAAATAATTCAATTGTCTTACCAATATTTAGGAAAACGCATACACAAAGATTTATTTTTTTTTATGGACCAAAATTACATAATTTGTTACCAAATCATATCAAAATCACTAACCGTTTGGCAAAATACAAAATTGCAATCAAACAATTCATATTCCAGTATAAGGATGAAAATATATTGAAAATTTTTTGATAATAAAAAAAAATTGTAATAAAAAAAAAGCTGAAATCTCTAGCTTCACTTTCTCACAATAAATCCCAGCATATGTATTACTCTCACCTCTCGCGTTCGCTATATAGATTCCTAAAGTTGTCGTTTTATTGTATTTCTTTTTTTTTTTTCTCTTTCTTTTTACCATTTTATCTTTTTGATCTTTATTCTTAAATCTTGATAAACTGACTAATTTCACGATCTTTTCGCTTACATCGAATTCATCCATAGACGACTCAAAAATAACGTAATGCTACGATACAAGCATCTCGATTGCTTAGGTGGATTACTTGTTTTTGAAGTGGAAACATAATGACAACATTGTATCAAAATATTCTGTAACTTATGGTATCTGAATAAATCTGAATCTGAATCTGAGTTTGATCAAGTCTTCAAAGATTACCGTGGGATTCAGGATTGCGATTGGGATATGGTTATGACGGCAGGAACTGATTATTCCCTGTTTTTTCAGTGCACGAACAATTTGCACATTATGTCTTAGATTTCGAAATTGTCTTTCCAGGATTGCTAGTGTAACCTCTTTTCTACCTTCTTCTCCCTTTTTGAGTACTTTCCCCATTCCTGAGATATATTGCTCTGGTTTATGGATTCTAAGTTGTGTTGCGTTGAAGGTTTTTGCGACTGAGTCCTCATATTTTGCAAATTCTTTAGAATCCTCCGCGATATTTGAAATTGTCTTTGAGAGACCACGATAAATTCTGTCTACTTGTTCATTAAGGTTATTTTCGTTCATCACGAGAGATTCTAATTTTTGTTGTGTGGCCACTCCACAGCACCATGCTAACCCTTCCCCCAAAAAATTTAGTGACCTTTTATTCCTTACATTATGAACATTGCTGCATGAATAGGTTTGTAAAGAGTTGGTACTCCAACTGTCTTCAAGAGAATTTAATTTGTTCTGAAAGGCCTTCTCCAGTAAACCCAGATTTTTCATGATGAAACATCCCCTCGTCCTTTCTTTTATCCCAGGTTTCTTCTTCATACCATTCCGATTCATACAACAAAGGTATTGTTGCATCATATGGTATCGTTGACGGTAAAGGTCGCCAAAATGCCCCAGCGGTTATTTCTAGTATTTGGGGACGACAAGAATCTAGTAACACCCAAACGCTTAAGAATAGCCTGTGGGTTCAAAATTAAAATTTAACATTCTTCGCCTATATTAGTTCTTGGGAAGTGAAATCAGAAGGGGAATATAAACAAACAAGTTAACAAAAAAAAAAAAGAAAAAAAAATTAACATTAGCATATATAGCACAAATCTAATCTATTGGCTCTACTGGAGGGGTCCAGGGATCATTGTTAGGCAAAATTCTAGCAACGTGAACAATTTATCGTTTCGCCTTTCCTGAATTCCCCCTTTTTACCTCATAAGTTACTTCACTAGTCTTTTTGGTGATTGTATAAGGGCCATACCACCTCAGAAGAAGCTTTTCACTCCGTCCTACTTTTCTTGTGGGGGTGAAGACCTTCACTTTCTCCCCTACATTATTTTCAACATGTCAATGTTTTTGATCATATCGTTTGTTATCTTTCAATTGACGTTTATTCACATTATCCACCGCCAAACTCCTGATAGCTAGTGCTCTATCGCGGAGTTTCAAGGCATCCTCTGATTTTACCGACTGCAATAAATTTGCTTCCGTTGGCAGGACGGGGTCACGGCCATAAACTAAGTTGAACGGTGAGAAACGGGTGGTATCCTGGATGGAAGTGTTGAACGCAAATGTCAGAAGGCTAAGGCTTTCGTCCTAATCATTTTGTTCGGTATTTGTGAATATAGAGAGCATATTCGCAAGGGTTTTGTTGAAGCGTTCAGTCAGACCATTCGTCATGGGATGATAAGCAGTGGTAAACTGACTCACTGTTCCCATGAGAAGCAATAACTCTTGGAATACTTCTGAGCGAAACGTCAGCCCTCGATCACTCAATGAATATCTAGGTGCACCATGTCTAGTGATTATACTATTGAGGATGAATGTTGCCACATGGGATGCCTTACCGTCTGTAAGAGCAGCTGTTTCGACCCACCTCGTTGCATAGTCGGTGGCTACAATTATCATGGTTTTTCCACTTCTACTACGTCTGAAGGGGCCCAGCAGGTCGATACCTATTCTCTCGAACGGCAGTCCCACCGGAATTGGTTGTAGTAGACCTGACGGTTTTCTATTTTCTTGGCCTTTTCGCACTTGGCAGTTTGACAACCCTTTACAAATTTCTCTACATCCTTTTGTAGCCCCGTCCAATAATATCGACTGCTAATTTTATTCAATGTTTTCGTTATTCCTAAGTGGCCTGCAGATGCTTCAGAGTGGTGTGAGTACAAAATTTCTTTTTTATTGCATTCATGATTTCCTTGAGTTCTTTATCCTCTTCTTGTTCGTTGCCCAATTCCTGTGATGTAAGTAGGAAAGTTGGTATGTCTTCCAGTTCTGGTGAATCTGACCCCTAATTTAGTTTTGTTACAGGGTGCCTGGAAAGACAGTCTGCATCCCTGTGTGCCGAACCCTGTTTGTGGACGATGTCATAATCGAACTTCGACAGTTTCAGTGCCCAATGAGCCAGCCTACCCCTTGGATTTTTGAATGTATTGATGCAGCATAACGCATGATGATCCGAAAAAATCATTATTTTTCTGCCATAAATGAGGTGCCTCAAGTATTCAAGAGACCAGACAACTGCTAAACCTTCTAACTCTGTGATCGTGTAATTCATTCCGGGTTTGGAAAGACTCCTGCTCACATAAGCTATGGGGTGGGGATCATTGTCAGAGCAAACCTGTAAAAGGATCGCCTCAATTCCTGCTGTAATGGCATCCACTCTCAGTTCACAATCCTTTGTTGGGTCAAAATGGTGTAAAACAGGTGCTGCCGTCAATTTCTCTTTCAAAATGTTAAATGCAATTACCTGTTCGTGTCCCCAATGAAACTGTCCCTCATTCTTTTTTGTGGCTTGATGAAGAGGTCTGGCGATCATCGAAGAAATTTTAATAAATTCACGGTAATAATTGCACAATCCTATGAAGCTTTGTAGAGATTTGACTGTTTCTGGTTTGGGGAATTTTTTGATGGCCTCTAGCTTCTCTTCATCTGGTGCTATCCCTTGTTCGCTCACGATGTGGCCCAATATTTTGACCTGGGATTGTGCATATACACACTTACTGGGTTTCAGCGTAAGTCCCGCCCACTCTAGCCGTTTGAAGACTTTTCCTAGTTTTTCCAGATACTCCTCCTCTGTCTTCGAAAAAACCACGATGTCATCCAGATAAATGAGCACATCTTTCCATTTCATCCCCTCAAATACTTTGTCGTCAAGGAACTGGAATGTAGCAGGGGCATTGCAGAGGCCGAAACTCAAAACGTTGAATTCGTAAGACCCATGTCCCTGTGCTATAAATGCAGTATATTGCTTTGATGTCTCCTCTACATTCACCTGATGGTAACCGCTAAACATGTCCAGGCAACTGAAATATTTCGCTCCTCCTAAATACGTCGGAATATCTTCAATGTTTGGAATGGGGTAGGTTGATTTTCTTGTGACATTATTTAACTTGCGGTAGTCCACACAAAATCTCACTGTCCCGTTTTTCTTCTTGACTAGAACTATTGGACTGGCCCATGGTGAGTGGCACGGTCTGATGATGTTATTTTTTAGCATTTCCTGTATTTGCTGGTCGATTATTCTCCGTTCTTTATGGGACACCCTGTATGGATGACTTCGTATTGGTTTCGTGCCTTCTAGCATCTCTATTTCATGAGTAATAAGATCTGTTTGTCCCATTTTTCTTGTAGTTTTCGGAAACACATGCGAATATTTGAGAAGGAAGTTTTCCAGATTTCTCTTAAGGTTTTCGTTTTCCATATTGCTCAAATCGTGGTCACTTAGTATAAATTCATCGTGATCTTGGTGTCCTTCATCCAAATATAAAAGCATTGCTGTTACCTAAATTTTTGTCTTTTTCGTATAAAAATCCCAGAGTCGTCCCCCTTAGAATTTTTTGGCTTTGTATCCCAATGTTAGCTATCTCCCAAAAAATGTCATTCTCTTGGTAAGGGTAGGCACAAGGCAAGAGTTTGAAGGCAAAACCATTGCAATCTATTCAGATAGCCAGGCGGCAATCAGAGCAGTCAACTCTATGCAAGTTAATTCAAAACTAGTATGGGACTGCTTAGAAACCCTAAACGCACTGGGCAGTCAGAACAGATTGACTCTAGCATGGGTACCAGCAGATACAGGGTACGAGAACAATGAAGAGGCAGACTCACTTACCCGAGCAGGAGCAAACAAAGCTCTTAATGGCCCAGAACCCTTCTGTGGTATTGCGAAAGCTATACAAAAGACTAGTATCGAATCATGGATGCAAACCAAATCTCAAGAATGGTGGAACAACTCGCCAGGAATGAGACAGGCTAAAGAGTTTATTGAAAAACCATCGCCAACATTCACAAAAAATCTACTTAAAGTATCCCTCTGTTTCCTACTTGGTCGTTTTAAACCCATTTAAATGAAAATATTCCATAGAAACAATGAAAAACTCTTGATGATGTAACGAAAAATAATTTGGTGCTCAAGGGGGTGATAGTGTAAGCTCTGTACTTACTGTATAGGATATTCTTTGTCCCAAATTCTAAATAGGTACATCACCGTATTATGCTTGTTTAAGTTAAACATGCAACATAAGCCAAGATGTATAAGAATTTTTCGATATTTGGTTGTGTCACCAATTCCCAAATACTCTGGATATTGTGCTTGTGTAAGTGAAACACGCAACAAAATACCAAGATCTATGAAGGAATTTGTTCATAGGATTTGTTATATTTTCAATGACACAGCCTCTTTATCTAGAATATCTATAGCCTTCCTGAGATCTACCCAAAAATTTAATGAAGTCAAATCACAGTAAAGGGAATAAAAGTAAAAAATACATATGGGGAAGAATAGAGAAAAATGAAATCACTTCACTTCATTAACAGAAACACCATGTATGTACCCATACATTGTTGAAGGCGTTTAGCAAAATTCAAAGAAACAAAAAAACATTTGAATGGAATTCTCACGGAAAAATCTAGTTGAACAATGCGAGAGGAAAGAAAAAAAATCATTGAAATTACTCGAGAAATTTTGCGGAAGGCGCCTCCACCAAAATGTCGCGAGCCGGCCTATTCATTATAACCCCTGTTCCGACACCATTTCATTTTTAGTATAGACATTTATATTTTTCTTTGAGTCTCAAATCGCGATCATGGTCGTGCTTTTCCATACTAATCTCAAGAAAGAAGAAAATATGGATACGGCACGTGGCAACGCTGTAATTTTTTGGGACGGGTCGTCTCGAATCCACCTAGACACTCGAAAATTGATCGTGATCGATATCGATTCGGAATACCAGACAATTCGGTATTCTCTCGATCATATATGAAAATTTCTGCCGGTCTCGCGCGCGAGTGAAAACCTATCGATTTCCTCATCAGCAATCTCCTTTTATGTACACCTGGATTCACGATTCAGCAAATACTCAGTCCTGCCAGACGTCAGAAGGAACATCGGATCAACCAGGTAGGGAAATCACGGCCTCGTTTTTCTTTTGTTTATTTGTATTCTCTCTAAAAGCGTATTTTCGCATTGCTCAAATTCAACTCCTCACATCTCACATACAGTCCACTATCATTATCTCCAAATTATTGGTCCTTCGACAGCCGGATAACTTGTAGCGGTTGTAATTGACCTAGTGTAACTACTCGATATATTTTTTATTCTTCTCTAGCAATTTGCATTTCACCTCACTCTTCCTCAATACAAGAATCTCATCGGTCGAATCGGTCCCTTTGGTTTGTTTAATAATAATTTATAGTTATTGTCGCAACTCAGATGTTCGACCTCCTACGGATCGCAACTTGGCTACTCGCTTGGCTTAATGAGAGGATTTTGATCATTCCACCATCCAACCCCATTCACCCCCAAATAAAGAGACCGGACAGTTTTCATAGAAAAATAACATTTATTAACTGAATGAAAAGTTTTATGAATGGATGCTGCCACATGGCAGGTTAACAAAAGAAAAAAAAAGATCAACGCAAAACAACATTGGAAAAAAACAGCACTTACATTATTAGGTCTAGCAGGGGGTTGACCAGCAGGCTTGAAGTTGGGAGGACGGCGAACATTTTGATTTTCACTAGAATGACTTGTGTCAATAATGAATTATGAATAGTGAATAATGAATAATGAATACTGAATAATGAATGATCGCCTCATCGATTCGGGTACTATTTATATTCGGAATCGATGCTAGGTTCGCTATTTTCCACACGGGGAACGGTCGATAGCTTTTCGATACCGCTTACCTAGGTATTATCGCCGCGGTAAGCGATTTCTTTGCAAATTATAAAGGAAATGATGTCTATGAACTCCGCTGGCCTGATCGAACTGCAATGTACTGAATGTTTTAATTTGGAAAAGTTAATTAATGATAGAAGATCTTGAAACGAAGGAGAGTTTGAGTGGTGTTAATTCCTAGGCATTTAAACTTCTTGACACAGCTCCCCCCTTCAAGAAAACTGGCCCCCAGTTTTTTCCAAGTACCTATCTACTTTGAGATACTTACAACTACTTACTAACAATGGTGTAAAAAAAATGATGAGAAAAAATGTGAAAATAGATCCTAAATATAAATATGGTACCAAAACAAAAATATAATAAAATGATGCAAGTATTGCTTATTCAAATGAACAGCATTTGAAGAAAAAATACTCCTTTCATGAATGTGAAAGTCAATGGAATCGAGAAAAAAAATATAAAGAACAAAAACCTTGTCGAACTGTCTACTGTCTATTGATAATGTCTTCTAATTTTTCACCGCGCATGTGAGAGTTTCGAAGAGAACCACACTAAATATTACTTGGTCCGGCACTGCACTTTAATTGTTTATTGACACTGAACTCTGTCCTTCCAGTCATCTGAGGTTGCAGTTCCATTTTCCATATGATCGTAATGTAGGTCAGCGATGGTCTGTTTTACTTGTAACTTGATACATCCATAACATCGATATCATTACATGGTAGGATTGATGCACGAGAGATCTGTGAGATGGTCTGATGGCGTCCAATCTCGCCTGGGAGGGGACACTAGCTCTCTGATGAGACGTTTTCTGTGGCAGTGTACGGTTCAGCTTATAGACTGCAATTGCTGCGTTCTTTGGATGCTGCGCTCTATCGTCTCTGGAGAAAAATCGAGAAGAGATTTAGGAGAGTATCTCTGTTTCTTTATATGCAGATAACGGGAATTGCTGAATAAGTAGTTTGTCGTCCATTGCTACTAGTGCTTCGTTTTCGGAATGATTTCGGTAGTTCGGTACTATCAACATACTTATAATCGGCGTGATTTTCGTATAGTGAGTAGTAGTGCGAACTTAATTGCTTGGGAATATAGACATTACTTTGGTTACTGTATTGACTTCCTGTAGTCGGGGCTCTGGTAAGTTTTGTCTATTCTGCACCTTTCCATCTCAACCTCGTGGAAATTTCGTCTAGGTTTCGTGGATTTTGGCTGTATTTTGGGCTCCTGTAGCGTCAGAAAAGCATATCGTCGTGCGAATTGGGCAGCTCTTCACGGGGCAGCGTTTCTACCATTTCGAGGCACATCAGGCGGGATATAAAGTAAGTTGCTTGGGGCATGCATCCTATAGTTGCGATATATCGATTCGGCTTATTCATTCCGTGATAACTGCATTTTCCAATTTTCCAGGGCTCTCTACCATTCGAATTTCATCTACTAGATGACTCCAGGAACGATGGAACTTCTCATGGACCAAAACACCTTTGACGTGGTATATGGGCCTATGACTGTTTGTGGTTCAGGTCGACTTCTTGGGCTGCATCTGAGTGGTGCCATCAAGTGTGGTTCTTCGTTTCACATGTAACAAGAGAGAAAAAATATCGGCAGTAAGTTCATACAAAAGAATACATATAAAACTACCTAACTAGTTATAAAATAATTGAATATTATCGACGTAACTTTCTCGAGTAATGATCTCTAAAAACTTCCTAACTTAGTTCAAACAAAATTATTTTCTCATGATTTTCCTGTTGCTCATCTTGAGTTAATCAAAAAGATAGGTCTCAGTACAGGAAAATCAAGATATACCTTCTTCTACTACCCCTTTGAAGAATCTCTTTTCCACTCTGTATGAAATTGTTTGTGTTGCCGAACAATTTCTGTTCAAATTATAAAAAAGAGATTATTTCTTGATTTGGAATATGAATGACACACCCGTATTATTGATTTTGATTTTAATGTTTCATTCATTCAATTAATTCTCATTCCTATGTTATCTCAATGTTACCAATTTTTGTTTTCTAATATTATAAATGGTTTGTCACCGAAAAAAAACAAATCTTCCTAAATGATATTCATCATAAAACAACTACACTCCTGGCTAATACCTAACGACGAGCATTGAATTACATATGATGAATATCTAGGTATTTTGTGGAAACTTCATCTCGTACATCCTGAATATCATTAACCTTGTATCTGCCATTATTTACTCTAATCTGACAATTTACTTTGTCCCTATTTCTCTTCATATCGCGAGAAAAACATATTATTTTATACATCTATCGTCTCACTTTGAAACGAATACATCAATTTGCACTTTCGAGTGCCTTCACGTCATTATATCTCTCTCTCTCTTCACGCATCACATTTACTACGTGACAATAACAAAATAACATCTTTACACTTATTCATACGCCATGGCTTGACAGCTGATTTGCAACTATTGTTGTTATTCATCTTCGAGGCGTCCCTCTTATCTTGCATTATCATCTGTCATAAGCGTATCATATTTCAACATAATTCTCCATAATAAATCCTACTTCATCAGATACAACTTTCTGTTATGTTCTAGTAATTCGCATATTCAGTATTTTTCCCGAGATTCCATTTCCAAGTACATATACATATTTGATCACTTACATGAAAAATTGAGATCTTGTCTTGGACATAACAATACATATACATAAAACAAACTATATCGACAAAAAGTATAGGTACGCATACAGGAATAGTTAGGTGGTAGTGTGGGTGTGTCATGTCGATATTCGCAATATGTTCAATATTTGGGGAGTGAAACTCCACTATTCTTTATACTTGAAACGTTTGAACATATTGAATTGAAATGTTTTATTACCAAATTTACTCATAGCTGCTTGCTTTTTTTTCCCAGTGACTCAGTATTTTTAATTATGACTATATATATCTTTTTTATTCAAATTATTCAGTAAATTAATCTTGAAAGATAATATTTCTATCTCTTAAAACTTAGTTGCTCTTGCGTCATAGTCATCATATCCATGCAAAGTGCATGACATGCTTCTTCCTTCAGTCAATGATAGGGGGTTTTCATCCAGCTCTAGAACATACTTATTTCTTTGAATTCTTGTTCTTTCTGCTGGTACAGGGGTTTCTGTATTTGTTTCAGGTTTTCTGCAGAAAAATGAGAACTTGGCACTCAGTCTGTAGCAGAGGTATAAGAAGAAGAGTAGGAAGGCCGTACACAGGAGGGAGAATAAGACGTCGTGGTGAGTTTTACTCTCACCGCCGGCTTGTACCTGTGCTGCCATTGGAAGAAGTGCCAGGTTTGGGTGATTTCGGAAAAGGATATACACCACACAAATTGACAAGATTGAATTCCAAATAATGAAGATGGAATCACCATGCATACCGTTAGTGTCGGAGTAGGACCAAGTAGTTTTATCTTCAATCAATTCTAGAATTTCATGCAAGTTTTCTTCAGATGATGTTAAATTCACATGGGGAACATTCAATGTCCAATTAGTGTTCAGACATTCTGTGATGTTACTGAAGGTTGGCACATTCGATTTTGAATTTGGATTAATGATGAAGGATTTCAGGTTTGACCATGCAGCAGGGATTATGTGGGAAATAGTGGTTGTGTGAGGGGAATCTTGATAACATGGATATCTTTTGGGGATTATTACCTCATCATCCATAGACAATTTACAGTTACAAGGGATAGTTACTTTTATTGCACCAGGGGTATCATAAGCTACTTCAGGGAATTTGGTGAATGAGTTAGGGCATTGGATATTTGTGGGTTTTTTAGGGTGGGTTATTATGTAGGTTTCATCTTCGATTTCAAAAATAACGGTTGTTGAAGATTTGTGGCAACTCAATGGACAGTGGTGATTAATGTCTTCTACTGTCGCTCCTGTAAATAATTTTTTAGCGCAGGTTGGTCCCTGAGTGGAATCAGCTGAGAAGCGAGGTAAATAACAAAGTTTGTCGTGATATGGTTTACAGTGCTGAAGGCCTGTTCCAGATATTTGTCTCAATTGTACCGAATCTTTTAAATTAGAGATTGCCAAAAAAACCGTATCATGAATAATTTTGAGAGTTTGGTTTTGCCACGCAAAAGGGGTGGTTATTAGTTGGTAAAGGTCCCAATGATGGGAGACTTGAGTTATAGGTATGCGAATGTGAATGATGATGTTTTCCTCAGTGAATGGACAGTCACATATTGGGAGTTGGTAATATTTAGAGATTTCATTGATTGGAATAGCTGGTACCTGCTTCGAATTTTGTAATTCCCTGAGTAGATTGCTTAGATCATGTAAAAGTATAGAGGGGTCCAAAATTGCTATGGGGATTTGATGTTGGCGGCAAGATGTCAGGATACCTTGTCTTTTTATGGCCCTACTTACTCGAATAACATTTTTCAAATTCTGAAATTCGTTGTGCAAAATCGCAATAAGAACATTATTTTGCCTGTGTTCTTCCGATAATATGTCATTTCTTAAACTGCTGATGAAATTTTCTAGATCGTGAGTATGTTTTTCAGTTGTCTTAAGTGACATCGTGACTTCCTCCTCATATTGCTTGAATTTTTCTGAATTTTCGCTTATGGCTTTCAGGGTTTTCGTTAGTCCTTTTCTGAGATTGAAAAGTTGTTGTTCAAGTTTGTCCTCATTCATAACTAGACCTTCCAATTTATTGTCAGTGGCAACCCCACAACACCAGTTGAGTGCATCTCCCAAAAAGTCTAATGATCGTTTGTTTAAGAAATGACGTTTCTCGTACTCTGAACAATTTTTTAGGTAACGTGGGCTCCAACTCTGTGACAATCGTTGAAATTCATTGTTGAATGCTTTTTGAAGTGAATTTAGCGTATCTATCGCTCTGCATTCATTTGAAGAGCGATCGATCTTCTTCGTGCAAATACCTATATCGTTATTTTCCAAATTTTTTGAGTCTACGTCCTCGTGCCAGTTAGATTGGTAAATGAGAGGGATTGTAGCCTCATAACTCACCGTTTGGGGAAGGGGCTTCCAAAAGGCGCCAGCTGTAACCTCTAAATTGTGAGTCGTACTGACGCTTGTTATTACTAGGCAGCTGAACCTGAAGGATTATTTAATTACTGAATTGTACTGAGTTCAGAAGAAGCAAGGGATTTTTACCTTTGGATACGTTTTTTGGGGGGCTAAACATATTATTTTGAGGTTCTGACGCAAAAAGGGGAAGGGGCAAAGTTCGTGCATGAAGATGGTGTATGTTCAACTTTCTGAAGGTTCAGAGGGGTATGAATTCAGTTACTCACGGTTGAAAAAACTTGACTTTAAATATAACTATATATACATAACAAAATATTGATCTATATTACAACTAAAAAAAATCCTTTTGAGACAAAATTAGTTTCCCGTCAGCTACTATCTTCCGGGTTATCATCATGTTTAGGGGTCCATGGATCGTGGTAAGGGAGTATACGACCTACGTGGACAACTTCCTTTTTAGAGTTCGCCGCAGTACCTTTTTTGATTTCATAGTCCACATTGCCTATTTTTTTGTTTATAAAATATGGACCAAACCATCTGAGCTGTAGCTTGTCGCTTCGGCCCACTTTTCGAACTGGGGTGAAGACCTTCACTTTATCTCCGACGTCAAACTCCAAGTGTCGGTGTTTGTCGTCATATCTCACCTTGTCGTTTCCCTGCCTTTTTCTGATATTTTCGACTGCGTCGCACCGCACAGCAAGGGCTCGCTCCCTTATTTCCATGGCATCTGGAGAGCTTATGCTCGACATCAGGTTAGCCTCAGTGGGAAGGATTGGTTCTCTCGCGTATACTAACATAAACGGTGAATACTTCGTCGTGTCCTGTCTAGTGGTGTTGTATGCGAAAGTGACATGAGGTATGTACTCATCCCAATCGGTTTGTTCCGTGTTCGTGTACATCGACAACATGTTTGCCAGGCTCCCATTGAATCTTTCTACCAATCCGTTGCAGCTAGGGTGGTACGCTGTGGTGTATTGGTTGACGCTTCCCATTATGGTTAGAAGTTCTCTTACCAGTTGTGACATGAAAGTTTTTCCTCTGTCACTTAGCAGATGCCTTGGGGAACCATGACGGGTAATTATTTTTTCCAGAATAAATTTCGCAACTGGGCCTGCTTTACCGTTAGGTAGGGCTTCAGTCTCTGCCCATCTGGTTGCGTAGTCAGTCGCTACCACTATCATGGTTTTGCCATTCCTGCTTTTATGAAAGGGGCCTAGAAGATCTATTCCTATTTTTTCAAAAGGGGTACCTACCGGAATGGGTTGTAAAAGTCCCGCTGGTTTCATGTTCTTCTGTCCTTTTCTTGCTTGGCAGTCGGTGCATCCTCTGACGAATTTTTCCACGTCTTTGTACAGGTCGGTCCAATAGTATCTAGATTTGATCTTGTGCAAGGTTTTTGCTATTCCTAAGTGGCCAGATAGTGGTTCACTGTGATTTGTTACTAATATTTCACCGATTAGGTGTTTGGGAATCACTAATAAATTTTCTCGTCCTTCGGGATTCGGATTCGACTTATACAACACACCATTTATGAGTCTAAAATTTTTTGCTCGCTTCTTTAGGCCTATTGTAACGCAATTGTCAGTGGGGTCCTCTATTACCTTGATTAATTTTTGTAGTTCTGGGTCAAGTAGTTGTTCTCTTTTTATGTCTGATGGTAATAGTAAAAAAGTGGGGATTTCTTCAATACTGTTATCGTTCTTGTGGTCCATGACCGGATTTCTTGATAAACAGTCTGCATCACCATGTTTTCTCCCGTTCTTGTGAACAATGCAGTAGTCATATTCTGATAATTTCAATGACCACCTGGCGAGTTTTCCAGTTGGGTCTTTCAATCATTTAATATAGCAAAGTGCGTGATGATCTGTTACAATTTTCACTGGCCTGCCATATATCATATGGCGGAGATATGAAAGTGACCAAATTGCTGCTAGTCCTTCTAACTCTGTGATGGTGTAGTTAGTTTCACTTTTAAACATGCTTCTGCTGATATATGCTACTGGGTGGGACTGTTTGTCTTCACCTTCTTGTAGCAGTATTGCGCCAATGCCTATGGTACTTGCGTCAACCCTTAGCTCGCATTCCTTATTGGGGTTGAAGTGTTGTAAAACTGGTGCTGTTAAGAGTTTTCTTTTAAGTGTCTCGAAGGCTATTTCTTGCTGTTCTCCCCATTTGAATTTTTCGTCTTTTTTGGTTACCAGGTGTAGTGGGCGAGCGATTTCAGCAAAATTCTGGATGAACTTTCGGTAGAAATTACATAGGCCTATGAAACTTTGGACTTGCTTCATGTTTTTAGGTTGGGGGAAATCTTCGATCGACCTGAGGATGCTCTGGTCTGGTGAAATACCATTATCGCTAACAATGTGTCCCAAAACTTTAACATTTTTTTTTTATATAATTACATTTACTCGGTTGTCAGACCTGCATCGCGTAATCGCTGAAATACATCTTTCAATTTTTTCAGGTTTTCCTCCAGTGTGTTTGAGAATACTACGATATCATCAAGGTAAATCAGGACATCCTTCCATTTCATCCCTTCGAAGACTCTATCAGCAAGCTGCTGAAACGTTCCTGGTGCGTTGCATAAGCCGAAGCTCAAGACGTTGAACTCAAAAGTGCCGTGACCTTGTGTAGTGAATGCAGTGTATTGTTTAGAGTTTTCTTCTATTTTTACTTGCCAATATCCGCTAAACATGTCGAGAGTGGAAAAATATTTTGCTCCTCCGAGATATGTTACAATGTCATCCATATTGGGGATTGGGTAAGTCGATTTTTTTGTTACACTGTTCAACTTTCTGTAATCTACGCAAAAACGAATTGAACCATCTTTTTTCCTGACTAGCACAACGGGACTTGCCCAGGGTGAGTGACAAGGTCGTATTATGTTGTATTTTAGCATCTCAGATATTTGTTCCTCGATTATTTCTCTCTCTTTCTGGGACACTCGGTAGGGGCGACATTTTATCGGTTTTGCATCTCCTACGTCTATCTTATGCTCAATGATGTCTGTCACACCCGTATGTCTGGTGGCCTTGGAGAATACATCCTGATATTCCTCTAGAATTCCCTTTAATTGTGTTTTGAATATACCTTCTTCTATGTGGCTCAAGTCGTGATCTGCCAAGGTAACTTGTTCATCACATTCTGCTGTGTAGAGTACCAGGGCTGTATTTGATATTTCATTTTCTTCTTTTCTCTTTCGAGAGCCATCCGACTGTGGATCCTTGGAACAGTTTGATTTGTTGGTGTCTTAATGTACACATAAGAATTGATGGTTGATCTGGAAAGTGAGGCTTTTTGATGCAAATGAGGCCATTTTTCAAACAGAATTCTTCGTTAAGTCTGAAGTAGTATTGATGTGTTTCATCATATTCCGAACCATCCTCAGTGTGTACGGGCAAGAAATAATTATTATTAGGTAGTAAGATGAAATCTTTGGAAATTTTGATTTTTATCTCATGTTTATTTTCTGCATTGTTGAGGTTTTCGCATTCATGGTCTATTTGCATCATTATAGAAGTCTGTTCTTCTGCTTCAATGTCACTATCATCAATCTCATGGCAGAAATCCTCAGGGGGTGGTAATATGGGGTAGTCATTAAGTTCCGCCCATTCCAGAGTGTCTTCTTCCTTGATTGGATATTCCCCTGTTGCGTAACTGGTTGCCGGCATGCTGAAGTTCATCACTGGCTGGCTTGTGCGGTTATTTTCGTCCTTGAGAGTTATTTGCTCTTTGGTGGCTACTCTGGGTGTGTCTGAGATTGCTTCGATGGTCTTCATACTGCTCCTTATGCTGCTTATACATTCTTCCTGGTACAAGTTTTTATAGGTTACAGAGTTATCTGGATCGAAGAGGGTGTAAGTCATCTCTGGTCCTGTGCTATTCCCCTGTGGTAAATTCAATATAGGTATGATATTTTTCTCCCCTAAAGTAATGGAGTTGTTTTCGAAGTTGATGACAGCCTTGTACTTTCTCAGGAAGTCCATTCCCAGTATAAGAGGGTAGGGTAACTTGTCAATCACTATTGTTTCACATGCTGTGTCCCAAATCCCGATTCGTACTGATACCATGACCTTGCCTAACGTAGGAATTCTTCTGCCTCCGACTGCCAATAAGAATTTACTGTTTAAGTTTGGAGTATAGCTGCTAATCAGTTCCTTGCTTACAATATTTTGTTCCGCCCCAGTGTCTAATATTATTTTAGTTGCTTTATTGTTAACCAGTCCGTCAATCGTCAAAATATTATATGGTCTAGTTTGATTGGGCACCCCGTTTATAGATAGGACGACACGGGGGTTTAATTGTGGCGTCCATTGACGTTTGGGTTCTGTCTGCTTCGACAACTAGCAGAAAAATGGCCCACTCTCCCACAATTGTAGCACTTGGGTCTGCCATCTGTAGTTCGTGTATTGGGGATGTTAGGATAGTTATGCTGATTCGTGTGATTCTGCCTGTTATTTTGAAAATTATTCCTAATTCCCGTTTGGTAGTTTTGTTGAAAATTTCTAGGGTTATTCTGTGGTGAATCATTGTAGTTATTGAATCTTTGCCCTGAAAATTGATTGTTCTGATTCTGATTATAATTAGGACGTTGCTGATAGTAGAAGTTTGCCCTTTGGTTTCCTCGGAACTGCTCATTTTGTTGGTTCCTGGGTTGATAATGATTCGAATAATTAGTATACCTGGGTTGAAAATTGTTACGTTGGTTATACTGGTTTCTTTGAGGACTATTCGTCGAATTTTGGTGAGTAGGGTCCATACTAGATCCTGTATTACCTTGTGTGGCTAGTGGAATGGAATTCAGGGATGATTTTGACATTATATCGTCCAATTTGTTTATGATGTTTTTGAAACTATCCATATTCATGTTATCTGGTCTCACCAATCTGTAGGCTGCATAAACCTCTGGTTTGATTCCGTTTTCGAAAAACTTGCGAAATTCATCAGGGTTCAATGACGGATCATATTCGTAGAACATTGTCTTCAAATCGTAAAAGTAGGACTTGACCGATTCGTTATCCCCTTGTTTCCTATGGAGTAAGCGGCTTTCCAAACTTCTCTTGTTGTCCTCGTCTCCAAATTCATTCACGAAGTCGTTGCTGATTGTCGTCCAGGTGTTTTGAGCATTTCCCTGCTGTTCACCGTAAATTTTATACCAGATATTCGCTGCACCTTCCAGGAAAGTTCCCAAGTAATAAATCTTCAGCTTGTCATCCCAACCGTTTGCTATCGCTGTACGCTCATAGCTTTTAATAAAGGAATTGGCATTTCCTTTGCTTGGGTTGAAGGTCTGGGGTGATATAAAACTAGGGGTGGCCGCTGTCTTCGCTGCCGAGAAAGCTTCACTTAAGGTAGTATCTGCCATGATTTTTACAAGGGGCTGTCGATTCTGTGGTGCGGTTTTTATTGGGGCCTGGCTTCTTCCCACTCAGTTCGTTTCGTCCTCGTCGCTACCTGAGTCGGTTTTGTCCTCGTCGCTACCTGAGTCGATTTCGTCTCTCTGATTTCTGAGCGGAGTCTCGAAATAACTGTCTTTTACCTCGAAACCTTTGCTAAGTTCCTCTTCGTTATGCGGCTGGCTCGAAGACTGATGAGCTTCGTCGTCCAGGCCACTAGCCTGCTCTATGCTATCTTTAGTAGTTTTTTCGTTGAGGGCAAAATCTTGAAATTCTAGGGGAGGTTTGTTGTCAGGAAGCACAAAGTTTACCTGTTTGTTTATAGGACTGGGGCAAACTCTAGTTGGGGAGCGCGGGGTCTGTGCAGATCTACCAAAAATGTTCAGGGGGGGGGGTTTTCGGGGTTGCTGAATAATTCTGTGCTGCGATGATTTGGCTGAAAGTTTTCTGCTTTCTGCTCGTTTGTTTTTACGTTGAGGAGAAATTTATCACCACGAGTGAAGGGTTTCTGACCTGGCATTCCTAAGTGCGCATCAGGGTTACTAGCCTATTATATTATTGTAGATACTGTATATACTCCGGAATAATTTTTTTTTTCTTCCCACATATTTTAACGTTTAGGTATAGTTATAGCTTAGAGTATTACTTATTCATAATATATAGGGTGATATTCATAAGGTAATCTATTAGGTTAGCAAGTAAGGATTAATCTTAAATTTTACCAACTAGAGAAAAAAAATCGTACCTGTTATATCTCTTGTCTTTAGTGTTTTGCGTCAAAGTTCATTGGATATCTATCAACTTACTCGAATTAAATCGTCTTACTCAATTCCCGATGCAAAAATCAAAGAAAAAGAAGAAATAAAAATTAATAAAACACATATGTGAAACCTATATTTACTAGGAAATAACTTTTTCTTTTCCAAATGTACCTATTCTTAAGAATTCAGTATTCACCAAATAATCTTCTCATTTTTAACTGTAATTTTTCTTCGTGGGTTAATTGAATTGTGGGAGTTACAGGGCGTACTGGCATTTCTTCAGTGGGGTGAAATATATCGAGGTTTTTTCCAAAATTTTCCACTAAACGTGATAAGTCAATGCTTACTATACATTTTTGAGATTTCTGCGTTCTTTCCAATAATTCCTGTTGAATTTTTCTTGCTTTATTCAGTAAACGTTGTCGACGACTAGGATTTTTTCGAGCCATTGCAATGAAATTTAGGCAAAATGAACAAATTAGTAGGAAATCTATAATTGAATATCGTGCCCACTGTATGATTATAAATCAGAGTGAGCTGAAAGTGGACAGTTATCCTCTAATCAGGCAATCATTGACCCATTTATGATACACAATCCCAAGTTGATACTGACGAGACAGGTATTGGAATGTATGTACCATCAATAAATCAGTAGGTTTGATTCAGGGTGGCTCTAATTGTACACAATTCTCAAAATATGTTATTGGTAATCGCTTAGAAGCTGGTACTGACGATACAGGTATTCTTCACGATTAGACAATATCAATGATATCTTTCCAAGCTGAAGTGAGACAGGTATTGGGCAGAATCATTCATAACTCAAGAATTGTGACGTACTGAGAGAAAAGAGAAAAACAAAAAAATAAGGAAATATTAAAATTGAACATAATTCGTATTATTTTTGCATGTATCTCACTGAATATTGTCAAGGACGCCCTGTATATTGAAATATATAGAAAAAAATTAAAAAACTCTAGGTACACCTGGATGTTTAGTGAATGAGGGTTGATAGTGCGCAAACAAATTATGAAATATGAAATGAAATATATATTAAACGAGGGTAAAAATGAGGTTGTGCTTCATTTGGATTGAAAAATTGTACTGATTTGTTATTTGAGAAAAGTATATTATATTTATATCACTTGAACTGATAGTGGATTGCTAAAACGAAACGCTCTGTATATCTCTGCACGAAAATCGAATTAGTTTCACAAATACCCCACTTAATAAGAAAAATTGCTTTATAAAACTCACTTATCTAAAACCAGAACTAAAATATTTAATGTTTCCCAGAAACTTCGTAGAATCACACCCCGTAAAATGAAATAAAATACACAAATTATCACCAGAGAATATTTTTCTAAATCACTTATTATACCAAAATACCAAAATTTCCCTGAATTTTTAGAAACAATGGTGCATGAATGGTTGTTCGAATGATATCATTATTATTTTGCCTTTCAAGTTACGCATCAATGGATAAAAAAAGAAAATAAGTTATTCAGAAAATTCAAAAGAATCTATGGTCTGATAATAGGAAAAAAGTTGAGTTGATAGTGAATTGAAAGCAAGTATTAAAAAACTAATTATTGAAATAGATCATTGAATTTACGAAAACTTCCTATTTTGAGATGAATCGTGGTTGGATGGGTGTAATAGCTTTATAAAACACAAAATTGACTGGAATAACGAATATTGATCACAAATCAGAACTTAATAGATTAACTATGGAGAGTTAATCTGTAGGAAAGAGCAAGGCGCCTCCACCACGTGTCGCAACTCAGATGTTCGACCTCCTACGGATCGCAACTTGGCTACTCGCTTGGCTTAATGAGAGGATTTTGACCATTCCACCATCCAACCCCATTCACCTCCAAATAAAGAGACCGGACAGTTTTCATAGAAAAATAACATTGATTAACTGAATGAAAAGTTTTATGAATGGATGCTGCCACATGGCAGGTTAACAAAAGAAAAAAAAAAGATCAACGCAAAACAACATTGGAAAAAAACAGCACTTACATTATTACGTCTAGCAGGGGGTTGACCAGCAGGCTTGAAGTTGGGAGGACGGCGAACATTTTGATTTTCACTAGAATGACTTGTGTCAATAATGAATTATGAATAGTGAATAATGAATAATGAATACTGAATAATGAATGATCGCCTCATCGATTCGGGTACTATTTATATTCGGAATCGATGCTAGGTTCGCTATTTTCCACACGGGGAACGGTCGATAGCTTTTCGATACCGCTTACCTAGGTATTATCGCCGCGGTAAGCGATTTCTTTGCAAATTATAAAGGAAATGATGTCTATGTACTCCGCTGGCCTGATCGAACTGCAATGTACTGAATGTTTTAATTTGGAAAAGTTAATCAATGATAGAAGATCTTGACAAGTAGATCATCTTTCAGTTCATTTCCTACGCCAATCTCCATCTCAACAAACTTCTAACTCTTTTAATGTAACTCAAGGTCAAGCGACCGTGCCTTCAAATGCTCATTCATCCTCTAATCAAGTTCACACCTCTCTCTTAGCCTCCTCCGATCAATCAAATGCTGTTAGTTCACATTCTCCTCCTCCCCTTGATTCTGTTCTTTCGGCAACTGCTCAGATAGAAATTTTGGATGAGAGAGGTAACTATCAAACTATTCGAGCTCTTCTCGACTGTGGAAGTCAAATCAACATAATTAGTAATAAATGTTGCAATCGTATGGGACTTCATCTACAAAGGTCTGTATCAATTCAAGGCATTTGCCACATGGATTCTCTCGCTACCAAATCAGTCAATTTTAGGATTCGCTCATGCCACAGTCACGCACACGTTTATAGCGTTGATGCAGTCGTCTTGCCAAAAGTGTGTAACAAAATGCCCAGTTATCCCGTGTCTTCGGGATCTTGGTCCCATATTTCGAACATTCCTCTTGCTGATCCAGGTTTCAGTATTCCTAGTGACGTTGATATCCTCTTGGGTGCTGACATTTGTTCGCAAGTACTCGAAGGTGGTAGAATTCCTGGAAAAAAAGGAGAACCAGTCGCTTTCAATACTCCTTTCGGGTGGATACTGATGGGAAATGTGAATTCCTCTTCTTCAGAACTTATTCACTCTTTCCATTGCTCCTGTGAGTATCAGGCAGATGAACTCTTCAAAAACTTCTGGGAAATTGAAGAACTGCCCCGAGTTGTGCATTTCTCCAAGGACGAACAATCTTGTGAAGAAATTTATTGTAAAACAACATCCAGAGAAAGTTCAGGTCGATACAAAGTTTTATTACCTTTCAAATCTATTGAATCAGATTTTCCTGATTCTCGCTCCATAGCTCTCAGACGGTTTCTCTCAGTAGAACGGAAATTACTCTCAAACTTCCAACTTTATGAACAATACTCAGAGTTCATGAAAGATTATTCAGAAAAGGGCCATATGTCCCTGTTGGACAAACCTCAGTTCAATAAACAGTCCTATTATATTCCCCATCACTGTATTCTCAAACCCGAAAGCACTAGTACTAAATTGAGGGACGTTTTTGACGCCTCCGCCAAAACTTCTGATGGCTTACCGCTCAATGACTGTCTTTTTCCCGGCCCGAAATTCCAAAAAGATTTAGTTACTATTCTCCTCAGTTTTAGAATCCACTCTGTCGTTTTAACTGCTGAGGCCAAGCAAATGTATAGACAAATCTTGGTATCCGAAAATCCCTACAACGAACACGAACTTCCAACGAATCCTATGGGGATTTTCACCTAGCCTCTATTCAAGAGTATGTGCTCAATACCGTTACATATGGTATCAGTTCAGCACCTTTTTTGGCCATCAGGAGTCTACTACAACTTGTTGACGATGAAGGTTCTAGATTCCCTCTTGCTTCTGAGGCTATCAGATCGGACACATAAGTAAACTATATCGTAATAGGTTGTAGTTCTCTTGAACGAGCCTTAGAGTTGAAATCTCAGCTCATCTCGCTATTTAGATGTGGTGGGTTCGAACTCCATAAATGGAACAGCAACCATCCAAATCTTCGTCTTGACGAAACCTCAATTTAGATGACTCACATGTGCTCAAGGTTTTAGGTTGGCAATGGAATTCAGGATATTTTTTCATTTCATGTTTCCGTTCGTGATGCTCTCTGTACAAAAAGAAATATTCTTTCTTATTTAGTTCGAATATTTGATCCTCTAGGGTTCGTTGCCCCGCTCACCCTCTTCACAAAAAGAACGATCCAACACTTATGGACTATAGGATTAGGCTGGGACGATGTCCCACCTATAGACATTATAAATATATGGGATCAGTACAGATCGGAACTTCCCCAACCCTCCCAAATTGTTATTCCTCATCAAATCATTTCGGCTTCAGTAGTTTCTTGCGAACTACATGGATTCGCAGATGCAAGCGAAAAAGGATACGCGGCCGTAGTATATGCTCGATTTTCTGACTCAGACTCCATAAAAACTGTTATAATTTGTGCCAAATCAAAGGTGTCGCCGTTGAAAGTAATATTCATACCTCGCCTGGAGCTTTGTGCTGCAGTTCTTTTAGCGGATCTAATCTCATTCATCTCGCAAATTCTATCAGAAAAAATTGATATCACTAAGGTGGTACCCTATTCCGATTCTTCAACGGTACTGGTCTGGATAAAATTCCCCCCCCCCCCCCCCCTATATAAATATCAGACATTTGTGAGCAATCGCGTAGGTTAGGTTAGGTTGGGTTCCATGTGAGTGGGGCGAACACCTCCCCTCCACTGCGACCCCAGATGGGTCTATTGTGGCTCACCCCTAGAGGTTACAGTTCACCGTACAATCCACATCTTTTTACAAAGTTCATGGTTGAATTGGGTGAGATTTGTCTGAAATTGATAGGTTCTAGGTTGGTAAAGCCAAATGTGTCGAACCTTAGTCTTTCTAAGCTAGAGCATGAACATAATATGTGTTCAGCCGTTTTGTCTTCCACACAACAGAACCGACAGTCCGTTTGTTGGTTGAGACCCATTCTTCCCAGGTGGTATCTTAGACGACAGTGTCCCGTAAGCAGTCCAGTCAGAATTCGCAGGTTACCCCTGCTCCATTCTAGGATCTGCCTGGTTATTTTTTCCGATGGTTTAGGCAGGAACGCCTTCGAATGGGTTGATCCTGGTAATTCGGACCAGTACGTGAGTGTTTTTCCCTCCGCCCAGCCCGAGATAGTTGTTTTCGCTGCACTTGCGGTGACCCCAAAATATGGTTCTGGTCCTATGAACACAGATTCGGTTCCCCGTTTGGCGAGGATGTCGGCTTTCTCGTTACCCTCCACCCCCTGGTGTCCAGGCACCCACAGCAAAGTGACTCTGTTGTTAGCACCCAGGCTTTCTAGGGATTCAATGCAGCTCCATACAAGCTTGGAATTTATCTTGCTGGAGCTCAGTGCTTTAAGAGCAGCCTGACTGTCTGATACAATACTGATATTTTTGTTTACTAGAGGTTTATTCGACAACTCTCTAGCACACAATGCAATTGCGAATACCTCCGCCTGAAAGATTGTAGCATATTTGCCGAGATTGACGGAAATTTCCGTCTTCGGTTTTCTGCTGAACACACCGGCTCCCACTCCACGAGGGGTTTTCGAACCATCTGTGTAAATTACGTGTTCGGTCTCTGGGAATCGGACTGATCCGCTTGCCCATTCGTCTCTCTTCGGGAAGAGGACTTTGAAAGACTTTTTCACGTGTGTCTGAGTGGCCAACATGTCGGAAACCATTCCTAGAGTTTGGTGATTTTTTGTTTCACACAGTATCCCGGAGTGGTCCAGCAGTCGCCCCCCGCGTAGCTCAGATTCAGGATAAATTACCGCCCGATATCTGGAAGTGACTCTCGTGGGTTATCTCCTTCACAGCTTCTCCACCATCCTCTATGGTGGGCGGGGCCAGATTGGTTGTGTAATACATCTGGAATTCCCTCATTTGATCCTCCTACTGTTTCGGAAGAAAATATTTCCAAAGAAGAAAAACGTGTTGTTCTCGTCACACAATTTGTAACTCATCCCTATGATCAGCTCATCACCAATGTTCTATCGCTGTTGAAAATCCAGCGCATCATTTCATACATGTATCGTTTTGCTACTCATTCAAGGCCTCAAAGTATCTCTATTAGTAGCAGAGAGCTTCAGCATGCTCTTATATCCCTAATAAAATACGTTCAGTCTACCACATTTTCTGAAGAGTTATCACTAATACGAAGTGAACAACTCACTTCTAAACATATTCGGCGATTGAACCCGTTCATCGATGGAGAAGGGGTTCTGAGGGTGGGCGGTCGTTTAACTCATTCTAATCTCTCGTATGACAAACGTCATCCTATTTTGATTCCCAGTAAATATCGATTCACTCAACTCCTAATTGAAATGACTCACAAGATGTATTTTCACCCTGGTTTTCAGAACCTTCATTTTTTGTTGCTGCAAAAAGTTTGGATTCTGTCAGCCGAAAGAACTAATCGTAGCGTTCTGTCAAAATGCCATATCTGTTGGAAGCAGAATCTCACAAACTCACAACCTCCCATGGGTGCTTTGCCCCCTCTCAGAGTTTCCCAAATCAAGCCCTTTCCCTGCGTTGGCGTAGATTTCGGCGGGCCCTATACTATCACTCTAGGAAAAATTCGAGGTGCGAAAACTCACAAATCATATATTTGTTTGTTTGTGTGTTTTGCGACCAAAGCTCTTCATATTGAGTTGGCCACCGATTTATCAACTGACACCTTTCTCGCAGCTTTAAGACGATTCATATCTTGAAGGGGGCGCATGAGCAATATCTACAGTGATAATGCCACAAATTTTAAAGGTGCATTCAAACAACTTCAGGTCATGATGAAAAATGCTGTTGAACAGGAATCTTTGCAAATGCACACAATTCCTCCTTCTAGTCCTCATTTTGGAGAGCTCTGGGAGGCAGGAATCAAATCTGTGAAATTTCATGTTTCCAGAATTCTTGGCGAGCAAATTCTCACGAAGAATTCAATACCCTTCTTATTCAAATAGAAGCAATTCTTAACTCGAGACCTCTTTGCCCAATTAGTTCAGACCCGAATGATCTCTCGGCACTGACATCCGGTCATATTTTAACCCTGGAGCCATTGAACAGTCTTCCAGCTGATGACTTAACTCACCTCAAACTGAATAAACTTTCCCGTTGGCAGTTAATTCAACGATTACATCAGGACTTTTGGTCGCGATGGAAATCTGAGTATCTCCACACTCTGCTGCAACGTGGAAAGTGGACCAGCTCATCTCCCAATATAAAAATAGGGGCTCTTGTATTGATAAAGACTGACAACGTGCCTCCTTCGCATTGGCAACTTGCTCGCGTGATAGAAACCCATCCTGGTACCGACGGTGTAGTTCGAGTGGTTACACTACGGACAAATCAGGGAACTTTGAAACGTCCAGTGGTTAAGGTTTGTCCCTTACCATTAGATGAACCTCTTGGAAATTAAAGTGCCTTCTGCACTTTAGGTGGGCGGTTATGTTCCGACACCATTTCATTTTTAGTATAGATATATAGTTAATTAGTTATTTTGAGTTACATTTATATTTCCCTTTGAGTCTCAAATCGCGATCATGGTCGTGCTTTTCCATACTAATCTCAAGAAAAAAGAAAATATGGATACGACACGTGGCAACGCTGTAATTTTTTGGGACGGGTCGTCTCGAATCCACCTAGACAGTCGAAAATTGATCGCGATCGATATCGATTCGAAATACCAGACAATTCGGTATTCTCTCGCTCATATATGAAAATTTCTGCTGGTCTCGCGCGCGAGTGAAAACCTATCGGTTTCCCCATCAGCAATCTCCTCTTATGTACACCTGGATTCACGATTCAGCAAATACTTAGTCCTGCCAGACGTCAGAAGAAACATCGGATCAACCAGGTAGGAAAATCACGGTCTCGTTTTTTTTTTGTTTATTTGTATTCTCTCTAAAAGTGTATTTTCGCATTGCTCAAATTCAACTCCTCACATCTCACATACAGTCCACTATCATTATCTCCAAAACAACCCCTTTATTCGATTATTATTCAATGTTCATGAAAAACGCCTGGCTCACGATCTAGGGGGTAAACTCAGATGGTGGAGATTGAATAAATAAGATCTTGGATAAAAATGGAACATGTTTATTCAATAATTGTTGAGGAAATAAATCGCCTTCACCAAGAATGTATGAGTTACAAATGAAATATTGAAATTACACTTACCGGAGATTCATTTTTAGAGAGGTGGTCGAGGTGTGGTCTCGTTCGCAGCTAGGTAGGTACAATCTGATTATTCCGCTCCCAAAGGTAAATCCATTGGAAGTCGCGATCAATATCCAATTCAGCAAAATTGGCATTATTTGATGATTATTGCAATTCCTTATATTTGGATATCTGAATAAGTTACTCGTCATAGTCTAGTGAATAGAAACAATATGGAATTTAGAAATAATATATAATAATTATAATATTATATATACTATATAATTATAACAAACCAATAATCAATATTCAGCGTCTTATACCTCTGATGAATTCTTGAGAATTTGGTAGATTTTTCTTTGGAAGATCTGGAATGCTAGACTCCTCTTCTGAAGAAGAAGATGAGGAAACGATTTTTTTTCTTCCTACACTCGTACTGGCCTCATCTTCATTGAGATCGCTTTCGTATCCGGCAATTTTACTGTGTTTCCTGGCATCCAGGTAAGAGTCTGAAATAAAATTTAATTCAAGCAAGTGGCTCATCTAATCCCTATCATTCTCTAATTATCATTTTTACCAAAAGTTCCATTTCGAAAATAGGAAACTGGATGTGATGGCCAACAAGTATTGGGTTCTTCTTGCTTCCTGATGGCAGCAATGACCTTCTCTTTGGTTAACGTAGGCCAATAACAACTATTCCCTAACACCCAGGAGGTTGGAACTGCCTCAATAGTGTCCTCTTCAAGGAATATCACCACGGTCCATGACATGATGAACTAATATATATGATATTTAACTGAACCTAATAATATACTAGTTGCAAATAAAAAAATCTACAGAAATTCTCGGATTTATATTTACAAGGTGTTTGGTTTACCGACGTATATTTGGTAGGAGGTGGTGGTGATTTTGAACATATCCGAAAATATCCCAATACTATTACACAGTGTTACATTTTTCGAGAAAATGGCGCTCATAAATTCGAAGTTGGGTGTTACAAAAATCGCTTATCGAATTCTAAGGAGCCAGAATATCTTTTTATCAAATTCCGATTCAATTATGTGTTCAATATCAATGAATTATGTATTCATATTCTCAAGAAAAAAGAGATACAATCACTAATCAGATAAATGTTTGAAGAAATGATGATATAGGGTTCAATATGTTTGAGATGTTCTCACCATTTCCCCCTCTTTCATATATATGTCAGTGAACAAAACACTATGACCCCTGCAATATTTGATGAAAGATTCAGCAGGGACGTCACAAATAAAAGCTTATATTCTGATGCTATATGAAGTATCATTATAGTTGAAGCCTGAGTTCATCAAACTCACAACATTATCCACGAATAACTTCAGAAAACAATTTGCATTTTTCGGTTTTTCATTTCCATAACATATGCCAATGACCCCCACTGTATTTTTGTTTTTGGAAAGATTACATAAGTTGAGATATAACTGGCTTCCTAAACTTTTTGACAATGGTAAACCATCAATATTGAAACAAACTTCAGGGATGTTCGATTTCAATAAAGAAGTACTATAAGGGTCAATTTCAACAAATTTTTCAGACACTTTTTGAATCCAAAATGAAAATACTCTCCAGGCTCTACTGATTCCAGATTTATATATCTTGGAGTTTGTAGGAGTGTCCGAGAACTCAATGGATGATCAGGAACTACAGGTTTCAAAACATGAAGCAAATCAGTAACTGCAGAATGAGAAATATTATGTTTCAATGCCCACATTGCCAACTGTTGAGAAACAGTAATAACAGTATCAGATGACTAGTTACGTGCTTCTAAATTTGCTTGATGTGATTCCATATCACTCTAATGTTGAAAGTTTTCATCAGAACTTATGGATGATGAGAGGTTATCATCATCTAGCACATTGAGGACATCCCGAACTTCTGCATAAACATTTTCTGGAGTTAGATGAAAAGAACAATTAGGTTCTTCTCGTGCATTCGAATCTATTGTGGTTGAAATGTTTATATCCGGAGATTTCATCATTAGTGAGTTGATCGGTGATACTGAACTATCAACAACCACTGTTAATAGCATGATGAAATTAATTTTCTTCAGCCATAGCTCTCTTGTAATATTGACTAGGAAATGATTCATTTCTCTTCATGTTATCACTCATAATATAAACTGGAAAAATATCTACTTTCACTGAGAAATAATTATAACACAGGTCAACAAATTATTGTATGAAATAATGAAACTTGTTCTTACGATAAATGAAATTCACACAGTACTGATGATTGGATTTGCACAACACATGGAAACAAACTTGTCCACCTTTTTTGCAACAAAAGACAGAAACTTGGGTTGGTTGGGTTGCTTGGGAACTCCAGGAACAAAGAAACAAGGACGCTGCTACACGCTTTTCATTAAAATAACCCCACTTTCTTGGTATGTGGCTTCTGGCTTATAGACTGGTGTAACCACTTGTCAATTGTTTTTTTCCAAAACGTGTAGACCGCGAAACACCGTAGCAAGGCCGCACCAGATTGACTGTAGATGGCGTACGGACTCTATCGGTAAAATCGATTCCGCTATGCTCGACAGTGACACAGTTGATGATTGACAGCATTATATTGATTTTTGTGTGACAAGGAAAAATATAAACGAAGCTTCAAATTTCTATAATTCCATCATCAAACCAGAACTTTTGACTAAATATTTTACACAAAAAATGGAGATGAGTGAATTAGTAGTTTGGTGTGTGTAAAAAGCCTGATGATGGTCGTACAATATTGGAATGTGAAAATGATTACTGTGATTCACAATGGTTTCATTTTGATTGTGTACAAATTTCTGAAGTCCCAGATACTGTCTGGTTTTGTAGAAATTGTAAATAAATTCATGTTATACTCAATATATTGTATTTCATTTCAGGTATATATGTTATTTACTCTAAAAATATTTCAATTCCCTCAGAACATTAGTCATGAATATACAATAATGAATCCCAAATCAGGTTTTCTTCTTTCATCACAAAACAATCTGAAAATCATGAAGGTACCAAATGAGGATTACAAATTATACTCAGAATAGATTAAAAATTGGATTGATCTTTTGAAGGTTGAATAACTAATATAACTCAAATGGTATTAGGCAAGAAAAAAAGCTATATTTCGAGTATCTCCAAGATCAACTGGATGGAGCTGATTTTCACCTTTATATAGTAAACGCTGGTATTTCTAAACGTGACATTTCAACTGATTCTTCCATTGTGAACCTCCCATCTGCTAAGATTATTTCACCTGGTATAATAAAATCCAGAAATCCACAATTTTCTATGAGAAATTCATCACTGGTCCCCCCAAACCATGCTTCTGATACATAAGAAATAGTACCATGAGAATTAATTCCAATAAGGAATTTTACAGTTTTATAGTGTTTATAATCAGACCAGCAACGAGCAGCATTCAATAAATTTGAAGGTGTTGCTGTGAAAACCTCAAAACAATCTCTCACAACTGCTACATGTTTCCTAAATAATTTCCTAAGACAAGAAGGTACATTTTTCTGCAAAGCCATCCTCTCTGGCCAATACACAATATATTTGAATTCATTGTACAATTCAAAAATACATTCGTAGAATGTAACTGAAATAGTTGTTGGAGGAACTGAAGATCTGTATGACAAAAACTTAAAAGGTAAATTCAATTGAAGCTTCATCAGTGTTAGAAGTAATTGTTGGAATTGTATTAAAATGAGTTGAAAGATGTGGAGCGCGATTCTGTCCAGTACAGTGAAGACCATTCCTGCCTTTGAGAATATAGTGAAACAGTTAGTGTTTCATCATCATTTTTGAAAGAATCTTCGTTCAAATCTAGCTTTGATCTTAATGAATAGATTCGAGTGCTTGAATAATTCAGATCTCTGAATAGGCTGCAAAACTGTTCTTCTTCTTCTTCAGTCAAGTCAGTTTGCACAAAAACACTCATTGTATGCTCATGCACTTCTGCAGAAAAAATTTCTTAAGGCAAATCTTCATCAACACTCATTTGTACTTCATTTGCTTCATTTGACGCATTTATGATATCAGAAAGAATTTCTGCATTGCTCTGAAATCAATATATCACATTCAATGAATTTCCATCACCTTACGTATGAAAATAGACAAACCTCTGTGTTATACTCCACTCTTTTCATTGATGTTTCATGCCTGGAAGATGAGGCTCGTTGGGGCTCATTCTCAAGATAACCCAAATCTTGATTGGGTATCCAATCTGGGTTTGATCGATCTTCCAATGCTGCTTTTATGAACGATGTTTCTTATCAAATCCAAATTCAACAATGCCTTTCCAAATATCTAATTATCTACTAGTTATAAAGGGGCCCAGTTTCAAAGCTCTAACCCAAGCTCTCCGACTTCACGTTGAAAGATCTTCTGAAAAGTTCCCTCTGCTTTTCGGAATAGCCGGAAATCGAAAAAAAATTACTTGTTCCCGTTCTGCACTCGAAGGACAGTTAATGACTGAACAAAACGATGACATTTTTAAATAATCTCAAATCAAAACACAATCGCATATGCGATTCCTATAGACCAATCAAAACGACTTTGTCAATGGCGGTATATTCGAATAACATTTTTCTATACTCATGTTGAATTACTCGGCTAATTAGGATTTCGGAATCTGATAATAGGATGTGTTGGATCTTTATCACCTTATATAATGGCCATGTTATTAGCTCGTGACCCACGAGTCCTGAGACTTGAACCACCGATTTTATTATTCTATGCTCGAATTTACCGCCATTGCCAAAGTTGCTTTGATTGGTCTACAGGAATCGGATTTCGGATGCTTGGGCGGAACGGGTTCTTGGTTATTGCACAGGTTAGGAAATATAAACCATTTTGTTTTGCAATAATAATACATTTTTCAGGAAGTTATAGGAAGTGTTATAAGATGAAGACACATCCTAACACGCACTAGTTGAATTATGTTCACGAAATTACATCAATCATCATCAATTCCCACGAATTCGAACTCTTCATCAGACACTCACCTATATTTATTCAAATATTTACTTACTTGTTAGTATTGTCGCCCTGTTGACTCATTTTATTTCATCACAGTTTACACTTTACACCTCAGACACAAACTATACAATAATTATTCTATTAATAAAACAAACAACAAACATGGCGTCATATCTCATGCAATGCCATGCAAAACAATGAAGGTAAGAGGAGGAGAGAAGGTCACGAATGAACAGCGCATGCGTCTATTATCAAGCGGTTAATTGTTATGAGCCATTTGAAAGCCCAAAAGTAACTGAAAGTATTGGTGGGCATATAGTTGATGGCGAATATAAAACATCTTCTGACATTTGGTTGATATTTTTTTGATTCAGGAAAGTCACTGGGCCACCTGAATATCATTGTCATCGTCACTGAGCCTTCACAAAATGGTTTGGGTCAGCAGTTCGCCGTACTTCCGTTGTTAGCTGGGAAATGGAACACCCTATATATCATGTGATTTTTTGAAACTCTATTGAAGGCTGGATTCAAAACTATTATAATACAGAGGGGTTTCTATACAGTGCGTCAATAAAACTGAGTACTCTTGTGAAGAGGTGGATACATTCGTTAAAAATTTATGGGTGAAATGGGAATAAAATAAGAACAGCTTTGTTCTAAATGAAAAATAGCTACTGAATTTGATGGCAATAATAATTTCAACTTACAATTAGATCAAATGTTCAAATTATGTGCCGTTTGCTGTCTTACAGTAGTCAAGACGATGAATGAATTCTTTCTGAACATTGTCAATAACTTCAAGGGGTATACATTCTATCTCGTGACGAATTCTTGGTTTTGAATCTTCTGAATTTTCCGTTGTCAAATCGGGAGATCTAGGTGGCCACTCAATCGGTCCTCTTCTCCCTGTTCAACGATTCAGAAATACGACATCTAAATAGTTGCGGACAGCTACTGCATAGTGGGGAGGTGCGCCAACTTGTTGAAAATATTGTGACGTAGGGGGTATGGGGTCGTAGCTATGGTAGTTCAATAAGTAGAGCAGTTCGGCAAAAAGGGTGTATTGGGGAGTTGACTGACAGATGTTACAAGTTATGTGGTAGCAGTAAAACTACTTTTTAATTATACCAAATGCATTCACATTGCAATAAAATAATTGACGTGGGCTTGAACTGCGTGGTCTCCCTCCGTGCCCCGCACGCTGAGAATCCTGCTAACTCAGGACAGCACACCGCCGTTGGTTGAGTGAAGGTGGAAGCATGTATGGATACAGGGTGTTCTGCCTAGGCGGGCGCTCTCGCGACACTCCCGACCATTGATAAATGTCGACCTCGACATTTGGCCAACCCAACGACGGTTCAACGTTCGGAACCATCGGGGACGACGAGCCAACCCCTAGAACAGAAGAAAAATTACGCAGAAACATGCTCAGAAGTTTCACAAAATACATAAATGCACATTCTTCATGCCTTCACTCATTTTCACCCCCTTTTTGCCTCCTAAAACTATTTTACAAGATTCACGACTAATGCAATACCGCATTGTCGTCGAATTACACCGCGAAACATAACTCTATACCAGTTAGGAACTTCATCTTTCCCCAAAACACATTCTCTTGTATCAAATGCACAAAAAAACATGTGTCTTTCTTAAGATTACTTCATCCCTTCCATAAAACTTCCGCTTCCGCACATATACACCACTCATCCTATAATTTATACGATGTTTCCTCAATTCTACTACTTGAAACCCTTCCTCTCAATCCCATTGATCAAGATTTCATTTTCTCAATTCTACTGAGCTCATTCCTTCAAATCTATTCTTGATTTTAAGTTCCAAAAGTTTTTAGTTTTCAAAATTTTATTTTTATCATATATAAAAGTACTATCAATGAAACTCACGCCTGCGCCGGTATCACAGATAAATTTGAATTTCTGCCCAATTATTGTACCCCAAATTTGAATCGGTTCATAGTCATTATTTTTCTCCAATTGGAAAACTGCATACTCCATGAAATTCTTTTTTCCACAAGTTTGTTTTTCATGACCTAGCTCTAGACAATCATAACATACAGTATTAGACAAGAAATTTTGACATTCGCCATCGCGCCACCCGTTTAGCGGCGCGGTGGTTGTTTTTCTGTGTAACAGTTTTCTGCGTAATGCCCTCTTACCACATTGGTAGCAAATCATTCTACCATCGGGAGTTCGACCCGCGGAGTTCTGAAAATTCGAAGTATCGAAATTTCTTTGTCTACTATCATTCCTATAATTATTATTATCAGAAGACACCAACCTTTCGGGATTTCTTTCCAAATAGGCGATCCGTCTTCGTAGTTCCTCCAACTCCCTTCGGCAGTGCTCGTCCAGCTGTCTTGATGCCTTGTCCCTGACGTTGTAATGGTTAGGTCAGCTTTGAAAACAACAGGCAGTAACTATTGATTTAGAGAGGATTGTCACTTGGACTTTTTGGTTTTTTTTTTTCCTTCGAACAAAAATGATGGAATGTTACATTTTTGTTCGTATTGTTGTATATTCGACTGATTTGTATTAAACGAGAAGAACGAGAAGCAGTTTTCATCACCTAAGAACCCTGAGCAAGAGCACATCACATATTTGGCGCACCAACTAGTGGCAAGGTGAGAAAACGGTGGTAGAAGATAGAGCGCAGAACGTGAAAAAAAGGAAATTGGAGATCGGAGATATAGTCTAGTCGAAAAATCCAAAAAAGGCATCCATTAAAATTTTAGAAGCATTTCGTATTACTTTTTGGCAAAGGGTGTTTTTCTACTATTTCGACCCTGCTGATTACGAAAATGCCGGTTGCCAAAGCGAAATCGCAACCGGAAGTGAGATATTCAAGATGGCGTCCGAAATGGCATCAAAACATAATTTTGCTGCTAAATCTCCCTTGTTTGAGGTAGGAACGCGACCAAAGGGTCTCTTTATATGTTTTCAGACATGAAGAAAACAAAAACACACAAACTGAACTCGTTCGTTGAATATAATTTCTGAAAAATATGACAAAAGCGGTCAAAGTTGCCGTTTTTGGTTTTTAGCAAACAATATACTTTGACTAATGTATTATATCGTTCTATGCACATTTGAGACATTTAATGGAACACTTAAAACAAGAGGTATTTCTTTAGAAAGAAGTGAAATTATTGTGTGTCTCCAGAGTTCAGGCAAGAACGTTTACAGGGAGTGCACAGTTTGATGCAAGAGACATTGGCTTTTCTACAACTGCAATTTTTTTTATCACAATGTCCTTTGCAATGACAGACAACTATTTCTGGGCACGTCTTAGGAATGGGATCCAGTGTTATTAAACGAGGAACAACTTGTTCTCTCTGCACAATCCAGCCACAGTCCTGCAGCCTAGGTAGTGACGGTTTGGGGATATGCGCATTCTCCCAAACACACACTTGAGATAAAAAAATATATATATTATATTCATTTCTGTCAATTTGCGTTTTAGGTACGCTTACCTGGTAGTTGCATCTCTTAATATGGAGACGAAGTGCATCAGTTGTCGGTGGAAGAAATGGCATGGAAGGCTTTTTCTGGGACAAACTGCGAGCTTCTGGGACGCCTCGGACAGTCGCCACTTGAGGAGGACGTCCTTAGCAATGTCGAGAAATTTGTCGTCAAACTGTATGAGGTAAAAATGCTTACACTCGAATATCTTCCAGATGATATTGAATTAAAATGAAGTACACACAGAAATTCTGATTTCATACAGGTTGATTCCAGCATCACATGCTCAAACGATGCCCGAAGTTATTTATTTGGAGCTGTAAGAAAGCCAGAATTTCTCCGACAACTGATGCACTTCGTCTCCATATTAACAGATGCAACTACCAGGTAAGCGTACCTAAAACGCAAATTGACAGAAATGAAAACGAAATGAATATAATATATATATTTTTTTATCTCAAGTGTGTGTTTGGGAGAATGCGCATATCCCCAAACCGTCACTACCTAGGCTGCAGGACTGTGGCTGGATTGTGCAGAGAGAACAAGTTGTTCCTCGTTTAATAACACTGGATCCCATTCCTAAGACGTGCCCAGAAATAGTTGTCTGTCATTGCAAAGGACATTGTAATACAAAAAATTGCAGTTGTAGAAAAGCCAATGTCTCTTGCATCAAACTGTGCACTCCCTGTAAACGTTCTTGCCTGAACTCTGGAGACACACAATAATTTCACTTCTTTCTAAAGAAATACCTCTTGTTTTAAGTGTTACATTAAATGTCTCAGATGTGCATAGAACGATATAATACATTCGTCAAAGTATATTGTTTGCTAAAAACCAAAAAGGGCAACTTTGACCGCTTTTGTCATATTTTTTAGGAATTATATTCAACGAACGAGTTGAGTTTGTGTGTTTTTGTTTTCTTCATGTCTGAAAACATATAAAGAGACCCTTTGGTCGCGTTCCTACCTCAAACAAGGGAGATTCAGCAGCAAAATTCTGTTTTGATGCCATTTCGGACGCCATATTGAAAATCTCACTTCCGGTTGCGATTTCACTTTGGCAACCGGCATTTTCGAATTCAGCAGGGTCGAAATAGTAGAAAAACACCCTTCACCAAAAAGTAATACGAAATGCTTCTTAAAGTTCAATATCCCAAAAATTTGTCTAGTCTAATAAGGAAGCAGCGGTTGAAGATTAGAGAGACAACTGGAAGAGGGATAGTTGCTGTTGAGTTGACGAGTAACTTTGGAAAAGGAGCACCTGCACAGAATTCACGGGTCAACTCAGTTGGATCGAGAGGAAGATTCCTGGTAAAGCTGAGCAGAAAAGTCCAGGCAGGTGCCAAGAATTCGTGGCAACAAGTATTACCTAACATTTCATTATATCGTAGATATTTAGATATTTAGATATTCAGAGAGACATTCACTATATTTGAAAATTCATTACAATAGGTAGATGAGTATTGTAAAATGCCCCCTAAAAGAGGGAATAACAAGGAAAAGGGTACAAAGGGTGACAAGATAGGTATGGATGGTGATAAAACGGATATGGATGGAATATCTGATGAAAGTATGTCAGTAGAGAATGGTAGTGAGATGATAGAGTTGTCTAATAAGAATATGAATGAATTAATCAAGAAGCTTACTTTGGATATGAGAGAATTGAAGCAAACTATTGGAAATTTATCACAACAGGTAAATAATAGTCATGAAGCTAGTCAATCGATGTGTCATCTGCAAAAAGATGGTCATAGTCAGATACAGGGGGGTACAAGTAATGGTCAAGGAACTCAGGTAGCATTAAATATACAGGATCGTTCGTATATTTTGAATTGGCGAGAATTGGAGGGTGCAACTTTAACTTTCAATCCCAATGGGAAGGTACATCCAATTATTTTCCTAAAAAAGTTTAAAAAATTATTATCAGATGCTGGTGTACCAGAAGGTTATAAAGCAAGTTTGGCAATAAATAACTTACGTGGGTCAGCTGCAGATTGGGCATGTATGAAGGAAGATTCTTTTGTAACTTTTGAAGATTTCGAAAAAGCTTTCAAGGAGAGATTTTGGGGTATAGAGATGCAAAGAGATTTATATTTGAAAATCAGTTATGGGAAATTTGAAGCAGTGGGTTCTTCAGAAAAAAGAGCGGATTATTTTTTGAATTTGGTGGCACAAGCTAATTGTTCATCTCAACTTATACCAACGGAAACATTGGTAGACATGATTGCAAAACATTTTTCTAGTGAAATTCAGCGAGGTATTATTACACAAGGATTGAAGTCAATTGAAGATGTAGAAAGTTATCTGAGAAAAATTGATGACACTTTTGCTAATATTAATAATTCTGCTGAAAATGTTAATAGTTCACACCAGTGGCGTGGTCAGCAGGATCCCGTGAGGAATAATCAAAGGGGTTATAATAGGGAAAATCAGTATCGCGGAAATTATAATAACGCCAGGTATGTCGAAATATCGAGAAATACTAATAATAATAATCAGACTTCCGGAAATTCTGGTGCGGATACGAACAATATGTATCTGATATCAGCGTTCAATGAAGATCCGAAAGATTATTTACTCAGCGATGATGATGATGATGGAAAAGATGGTCCACAAGTTAATGTTAAGTCACCTGTAGTAGAAGTAGCTATAAATGAATACAGGGTGGAAGCTTTATTGGACAGTGGAAGTGAAGTTTCCGCGATTTCGGAAGAATTTTTCAACCGTTTGGAAAAGAACTTAGGTAATATACCAGTTATTCCAGTGACAAACACGTCCATTATCGTAGCAGTAGGGGCAAAATCGCAAAAAGTTAGGCGCCAAGCTTTGTTATCAGTTTCGCTAGGTGAAGTTAATTGTGAGTTGGAATGCTTGATCGTTCCTAAGCTGAATACGAATTTAATACTTGGAGCTGATTGGATGAAAGATTTCAAGGCGGAACTGAACTTTGATGGTATGATTTTGAATTTCACTTACCAAAATTTGAAATATCAGTTGGATATTTTGTGTAAACAGAATGATATGTGTTCACTATTGAGGGACGAAGGTAATGATTTGGTAGTTAGTCAAATTGAGAAATTGAACTGTCATATTCAGAAACATAAATATGGAGAAAGTGATTTTCGAAAGGCTGTAGAATCTTCAAATCTCACGTCAGTTTCGCAAAAGAACGAGTTATACGAATTACTGAATAAATATAATAATCTATTCTCAGAAAGTCCTGGGTTATGTAGTCAATATGAACACACTATTGAAATGAAAGATTCAAGCTCATTTTGTTGTCACTCTTACCCAGTTCCTTTCATTTTCCGGAAGGAAGTACGTAAACAAATACAAGAAATGCTTGACAATGATATAATAAAAGCAGAGAAAACTGAATTCATTTCACCGCTTGTGACGGTACGGAAAAAAGATGATACTATAAGAATATGCCTAGATGCTAGGTATTTGAATGAACGTATAGGCAAAGACTTCATTGCGCCACCCAATCCACATGAGCTATTGTTGAATTTTAAAAGGAGGCAAATTTTGAGTACCATTGACCTAACAGCCGCGTACTGGCAACTGCCGATAAAATCAACTGATCAAAAGTATATAGGATTTATGTTTGAGGGAATGTCGTATACTTTTGATAGGGTCCCGTTTGGATTATCAACATCGATGGCTAGCCTGATAAGGTGTTTAAAATTAGTTTTGGGTGAACAAGATTTCCTGTTCATTTATGTGGATGATCTACTCATTTTTTCAGATAATTATGTTCAGCATTTTGAACATTTGAATAATGTATTTTCAAAATTATCAGTAGCAGGATTCACAGTAAAACTCAGAAAATCTCAATTTTTCAAAAATGAGGTTTTGTTCCTGGGACATATCATCACATCAGAAGGAATTCTGATGGATAATCAAAGAATTGAAGCAATCTAAAAGTTCCCTGCGCCGAAAAATGTTAAGGGGCTTAGAGGATTTTTGGGTCTAGTAAATTACGATAATCGATTCTGTAGAAATGACTCACAACTCACCATTCCTTTATTGGAATTATTAAAAAAAGGTACACTATGGAGATGGCCCGAACGTGAACAAACAGCTTTTACAGAAATCGAAGAAGCTTTTTTATCCGTCACCATGGTTTCGCATCCGGATCATAATCGTACATTTTTCATAGAGTGCGATAGCTCTCATTTTGCGGTAGGAGGTAGTTTGTATCAGATAGCAAAACATTTGAGAAATGTGTTATAGCATACACTAGTAAAAAATTGAAATCCAGTCAATTGCGCTATACGGTAACAGAAAAAGAATTATGGGGGGTAGTATGTTGTTTAAAGCAATGGCGAGTGTTAATTTTGGGTCGTTCATTGGTTATATTCAGCGATCACAAATCATTACAGTTTTCAATGAAAAGCCAATTCAGAAGTGCACGGCTTACAAGATGGATTATATATATCCAAGAGTTCAATTTTGAAATACGTCACTGTAAAGGGGTGGAAAATGTCGTGGCGGATGTATTATCGCGTAATCCGATAGAAAAAAGTCAATTAGCGGAGCCAAACTATAATGCTGAGAATATTCAAATTTTCTTCACGAGATTGGGCATTGATAATAAAGTTTTAAAATGCATTGTAAAAGATCTGAGGGTAGATCAGTTGAATAAGGAGTGGATTGAGTCGAAAATTGGATTTCTTGAAAAATATGATGGAAATTATGACACATTGAGCAGCGGACACAAAAAATTCTAAAATGGTGTATCGTTCAGGATGGATTGTTGTTTCGCAAAGGGAATATGGAAAGTAGTGGTTGTAAGTTATGTGTGCCACGTAATCAAATTGTTGAGTTGATAAAATTCCAACATGAGAGTATTGGTCATTTCGGATCAACTAAAACTTATAATAACATGAAGACACATTTTTATTGGCCGAAAATGCAGAGAAGCATTCGGAAAATTGTAGCTTGTTGCGACTTATGTCAGAGAACTAAGATATCACCTGCTAGTCAGGGTTTGAGACATGCCGTTTTGACAGAGAAACCGGGGGATTTAGTTTGCATTGATTTAATGGGACCTCTTCCACCAAGTCGGGGAGGTGCAACGCAATTATTGGTTATTTTGGATAATTTTAGTAAATTCATCAAGTTATATGCGCTGAAACGAGCCACCACAAAAATCATTTTGAATAAATTATTTAATGATTATATAATCAAAGTACAAGAACCAAAATGTGTGCTTAGTGATAATGCTACGCAATTCACATCAAAACTATGGGCGAGGAATTTGAATGAGGCCGGTATCAAATTCAAACATATATCTATATATTTTCCGCAAGGAAACCCTACTGAGCGATATAATAGGGAAATAGGACGTATGCTAAGGGCCTACTGCTTCGAAAAACATACTAAATGGGCGACTTTATTGACTTGGGTTGAGAATTGTCTTAATAATGTGATTAATGAAAGTACAGGATATACAGCAAATTTTCTTCAATATGGTACAATCAAGCCTAGTTTCATTGAGGGTGTTGTGAAGTTCCCAGAAATATTTGATAATGGAAATAAATCATTAGAACAATATTGGATGATTGCATCTAACAAATTGCGATCAAAAGCAGAACAACGGGCTATTAGGCATAATTCGAAAGTGAAACCTATTTCATTTCAAGTTGGAGATGAAGTCCTAGTGCGTCAGCATGCACAATCTTCAGCTGAAGATAGCGTTATAAAAAAATTTGTTTTGTTATATGAAGGACCATTCTTTATTGCCCGATTAGTGGGTCCCAATTCTTATATAGTAAGTGACCACAATGGGGTAGAAATTGCTAAACATAATGTTATAAATTTGAAGCTATACAACGAATTAGCCAACGTTCATTAATTCCATATATAGATCTGCAGTTCTCTCAATATTCAAAGTTGAGTTCTGTGTTTGCAATGCATTATTTTTCACTTCAATATTTCGTAACAATGATTATTGTACCTCAATTATTCGAGTGGGGGGGTAATGTAATGGTTAGGTCAGCTTTGAAAACAACAGGCAGTAACTATTGATTTAGAGAGGATTGTCACTTGGACTTTTTGGGTAATTTTTTTTCCTTCGAACAAAAATGATGGAATGTTACATTTTTGTTCGTATTGTTGTATATTCGACTGATTTGTATTAAACGAGAAAAACGAGAAGCGGTTTTCATCACCTAAGAACCCTGAGCAAGAGCACATCACAACGTATAAGGTCCTCCACTGACTCGCAGCATCTCTTGAGTGGCCTCTATCTTCTGTAAATTCTTCCTGAATTGTTTTAGGGTTCCATTTTGCATCAAATTTGGTTTTTCCAAAATCGTAGGCTTCAATCCTCACATAATAAAGTTGACTATTTCAGCATCCGGCATACCTGGATTTATTTTGTAGCACAGTGTTAGAACATCATTGTAGAAACACTGAAGGTCCTCTCCTGGCATCTGCTTCTTATTCAAAAGTTTGAAGTAGTTCTGTTCGCTCTGTGCGGCACTTTTGAACGTTTGAACGAATCTATGATTTTCTGCTAGGCAATCGCAAATTCCGTACACTGATTCTCGATTATTTCGAAGAAGTCTAAAGCGGCACCTTCCAAAAAACAAGGTAACTGTACTAACTTGGTTTGATCTGACCATTGATTAGCTGTTGCTGCCCTATTGAAAATCATGAAAAAAGCTTGCACCCTCTCGTCCACTTTTCCGGCGGAAATTTTGGGTGTAACCGAAGCATAGTATTAGTCAGAATGCCGTTGGGTACACACGTGCGTACTCACTGCTCAGATAATTTTATTGTAAATTCAAAACATATCCAATGTGATCTGTGTGAAAAACTTTTTCACATACAATGTGTACGAGTCAAAGATCAGTTATCAAAGTGTATACAAGATGTTTATAACTTAAAGTGGTTTTGCGATGATTGTGTACCAATTGTTCACAACAGGCTCAAAACTTGCAAAAAAAAGATGGAAATAAAACGATTGAAATTCTGGAGAATACGAACAAACTCATTGAATTGTTTGTAGCGCAGAATGCGGTGAAAAATAGGCCTCTTTGGTCAGAAGTTGTTGGAAATAAAAACAAGGTCGAACCGTTAATTTTCAAAACAAAAAGTGGGTCCCAAGATAGCAATGCCACAAAGAAGTTGAAAAAGTAAACCCAGGCGATCATGCTGTATCAATAACAAGAATGAAATCGGCTGCCCAAGGATCATTAGTGATTCATTACGATAGTAGACAATCATTAGAAAAACTGAAAACCAAAACAGGGGAAGCATTAGGCCAGGAGTACGAAATAAAAATGGGCAGTTCACTCAAACCAAGAATTAAAATAAGCAATGTATGCGAGCAAGACGTTGTGGATGGTAAACAGTTTATTTCCCAGTTAGCAAGTCAACATTTTCCTGAGGACTTGGGAAATGACATGAGTGTTGTCCATGAGTTCAAGTCAAGAAATTTCAAGTACACAGTACGGGTATTCGGCTAAAAATAAGAACAGAATATTCATAGGATGGTCTAGTTATAAATTCTTTGAGTTTGTTAGTGTTTTGCGATATTTTAACTGTTGGTATGGACACCGTGCCGATAAGTGTAATTCGAATGTAGTTTGTCCCTATTGTAACAAAAATCATAGAAAAGAAGAATGTAAATGCATGTACAAACTGTAAGTACGCAGTCAATACTCTAAAGCTAAAAAATATCAATTACGAATACCGTGTATTCGATCCAAATTGCGAGAGTTACTCAAGACAGATTTCAAGAAATAAAGATAGAATTAGTTACCAATAGCAACCACAGGGTATTTCAAATGGTCTAGTATTATGTGTAGATATACAGGGCTTAACAACAAATTTTGTCTAAATAAGTCAATTATTATTGGATGTCAAACCAGTTATTGTAGCAGTTACAGAAACCCATGTGACAGTCGATATTGCAGAATCTGAATATCATATAAAGGATTATAACTGTTCAATAAATCTTTCGGATAGTAGGCATACTGAGGAAGTTATATAAGAAATCATATCAAAAATGAGGAAGTGAAAATAGTTAGTGTTTATAAAGAGTATTGATATATGCTGCTTGAGGTTACTATGAGACATCAACATATGATAATAGGTGGTATGTACAGATTATCTAATGGCTGCAAATCTACTCTTCTAGATTGTTTTAATGAACTCCTTGAATATAATGTTTTGGGTGCGAAGGACGTTATAATAATGGGTGATTTCAATATTGACCTTTCATCTGTAAATCCAAGCAGTACAATGCTCATGAATATAGTACACTCATCTGGATTTCGACAATTTGTTAAACAACCAACAAGAGTCACTCGTGATTTCAGTACATTACTAGATTTGATTATTACTAATAACATATTTCAAGAAGTTAAACGTGACTTTCCAAAGTTCACAGATCATGATATTATAGGAGTCGAAATTAATGTTCGTCCAAATAATAGCAGCAAGATGATCTACTCGAGATCCATCTCTAAGGAAATGATGGACGAGATTGTTATTGACTTGATTAAAAAAAAAATGGGATCATACCTCCACTGATGATGACGTCTTATACAATAGCTTCATAACCAATATTAAAACAAGTTTGGATAGAGTAGCGCCAATTGAAGCAGAAAAGATCTTCAATTCAAGTGGGTGGATTGATAATGAAGTCAGAACTCTAAAGAAAGAGAGAGATAGGTGTTACAAAACGTTTCGCTATTCAAATTTTGTTCTAAAATTTTTTCTAAAATTTTGAATTGGATAATAAAAACACTAACTTCGACTTTAACTCGTTGGACCTAGGTACAGGAAGTGTCAAGCAAGAATTGAATGAGTTTTATTTTGATAGTTTCAAACGAAATTCCTGAAAACATACCTGATCCGACAAATTTTGGGGAAATTAAAGTTGATGTATACTCTAGTATTAACACGTTCCCTGTCGTTTCTCTCAATAAATTACAGAAAATAGTTACTAACTAGAAAAATAAATCAACGGGTGATGATGTGCTGACAGTGTCATTATTGAAATATATTTTTTCAGTGGTTAGGTATCCTCTACTGTATATCATAAATACTTGAAGTGCAGCACAATGATACCTGTACCAAAGATAAATAAACCAAGTAAACCGAAGAGTTGAGACCCATAATATCTTAGTGAAAATAATCTGCTGTTTGCATGTCAATCTGGGTTCCGGCATAATATTTCTACTGAGTCAGCTTGCCAATTGATGTGCAATAAGTGGAAGAAGGACATTGATGATGGCAAAATTGTCGTCGGTGTATTTGTAGACCTGTAACGAGCGTTCGAAGCTATAGTTAAGAACAATTTGTTATAAAAATGTGAGGCGTACGGAATAAAAGGCACAGTACTCTGATGGCTAGCAAATTATCTTACGAATAGGCAACAAAAAACGAAAATTCATGGTAGTTATTCTGATGAGATGAGTAGTATCTACGGGGTTCCCCAAGGAAGTATCCTTGGACCACTATTGTTTATACTATATATATAATTGACCTACATCTTTACCTACAGAATTCATTCATCAATCTATTCCCTGATGACACTCTGATTTCTATATCTGGTTGAATCCATGAATAATGAGTTAGATATTCTGAATAGTTGGCTCAGGGCGATTAAACGTAAAATGAATGCTCAAAAAACAAATTGTATGATATTAGGTAGCAAAATCAACTGTACTAAATTCAATCAAGGAGATTTTGTGCCAACAATTGATAATTCGGTAATAATGTATGTTGATGACATAAAGTATCTCGGCATTCTTTTTGACCCTGAACTTAACTTTTCTGCGCATATCGATTTTTTGTGTGAAAAAATAGGAAAAAAAAGACACTTTTATAGAATTTATACGAGCCTTTCGTGGTTTAGAAAAATTGTTTATAACACTATTATATTTCCATATACATCGATTGCAGCTACTCTAGAATAATGCAATGCGAATTCTGCTTCGTTTTAGCAGGTTTACTGCAGTAAATGATATGCCAAAGACCTTGAAATTCCTCAATATTTCCCAACTGATTGTAGAGTCGTCTTTGGTATTGATTTTTAGAATTGTCAATGAGCAAGGTCCTTCCTACTTGCAAAAATACATAATCAAAATGGCAGATATGATACATTATAATTTGAGGTTCAATGATCAGTTCTACATACAAGGTTTCAACACAAATGCTTTGGGAAAAACTCTCTTCATTGAAGGTTTGAGAATGTATAATGATCTGCCTCTTCTAGTTAAGATATCAGGAAATGGAAGAATTTTCAGAACAAGATTGAGAAAAATGTATTTTAATGTATAGATTACATTGTTTATGTTTGATATATATCGAATGTGTGAAATTCATGGATAATTTTGTGATAGCTATCGATGCTAAATAAAGCTCTATTCTATTCTATAAACTTCAGCCGCGTCTCCCATCCTAGGTTTTTCTAGTTTCAACTTAGCTATAGTTTCTTCTTCGTCTTCTTGGAGTTCCTTGGATTCTACAAAAGTTTCTTCGTCTGACTCAGCTTCCGAATAACTGATTTCTTCTGGTTCAGGGTTCGTCTCTATTTCTTCCTTCACTTTCTCGTCTGTTTCGTGTTTTGCTTTGGTTTTCCTCCACCGTGTCAGCACGAATTACGATTATCATTGCCCGTATTTCAACTTCAACTCACACACAATTTCATTCGATTTACTCGGTTTTTCGATTTTTCTTTGTTATTCTCATAGTTTTATTTTATTTACTCGGAATGCCCGGCATGCTGCACCAATTTGTGACGTAGAGGTATGGGGTCGTGCTATGGTTGTTCAATAAGTAGAATAGTTCGGCAAAAAGGGTGTATTGGGGAGTTGACTGATAGATGTTATAAGTTATGTGGTAGCCGCACAACTACTTGTTAATTATACCAAATGCATTCACATTGCAATAAAATAATTGACGTATGCTTGAGCTGCGTGGTCTTCCTTCGTGCTCCGTACGTTGAGAATCCTGCGGAAAAAATTATATTCAAAAAATATCCAATAACAAAAAAGTTATGACCAGGTTAACATCCATCATTTGAACTGATAAATAATTCATCTGAATTTCATATCATAAGCAAAGAGTTGAAAAATATTGAAGCCTTTAGGGTTGTGATGATGTTTCTCAGAGTTTATTATCAGAAGAAGCTCTGGAAAGTCAAGAATTAAAGAATTACTTAGCTCTCTCAGGTTTTCAGGTTTCGAGCTTTCGAACAAGTGCAATTCAAGTAGAATCAGTCTCTGGTTACTTAGATATCAATCAAAACAAGTCTAGTAATGAAGCTGGTCAAAAACACTTCATTACAGTTGTAAATACAGTCCGGCAAATACATTTTTTTTTCGAATAAAATTTTCTAATTTTCGAAAAACCTTGATACTTGGGGCCTATTGAAACCCATGATTCTTTCCATCGAACATTTCTCAGGCTGTCGCAAGCTGATGTTATGCCGTTGACAAAATCCTGCGAGCCAAGATTTACCAGCCATTTGTTTTTCTTTGTTGAAAGAATTCGGTATATTATTCAACGTAGCAAATTTATATGCAGCAATTTGCATATTCTATTTTATTATGCCATTCCATTCCATTCTCTGATCTGTTGTCTCAATTCTTCCTCCATTTCACCAGGAAAGGTCCTTTGTACCGTCTCAGTGACTTCGGTACATCTCCACATTTCAACTTCTTCTCAAACTTGATTCTGGTATATTCATCTCTGCTGCCAATCTCCTGTTGCTGGTTCCTTTCAAAATCATCCGTTTTGCTTCCTCTGTGAAGATTAATTTCCTCGAACTTTTTTGTTCATATCGGCTCATTGTAGGTATAGACCAACCTTCGAAGATAAAATGAATAATGATATGATAACTATTTTTGTAATCTGCATTGCAAATTTCGAACCTTACAAGAGTACGCACTGCGCACTCTTGTGCGGTCCAAAATGCGCGCTCTTGTACGTGTTTGTATAATTCACCACTCACTAACTCTTTGATCGGGAATGGAATTCAAACACAATATAATTCGTGCATTCACTGTCGCCTGTCGAACAAGACTCATTCATCCCAATCGGCAGTCGTCAGTTAACTTTATTCATTACTCATATTACTCAGTCATTTATGTAACACATAAATACCAATACACTACATCTTTCCTTTCTTATACTAGAATGTCCTATGGTATAATATTAAGGTACTTCATTTATACTTATCCGTATGCTATAACAATAACATAATATATTGATTTAAGTATAACAGATTATCATGAATAGCATTGAATTACATCTATCCTGAACTATAATATAGGTATCATGATAATAAACAATAATCTATACTATTTAAATATTTCCCTACACCACCAGACTTATGAGAACAATAAATTACATAACTGATCCATATTCACATCATAACAAAAAATGAACAAATCAGAATATTTGAATATGTGCTACACCACCTTCCATTCACCTTCAATTTTTTTAAATGACTATATTTCGTCTATATTCTTAGCCAGTATTATCGTCTTTGACTAGAGTATCTCCTTTGTTACGGTCAATAACTGTAAGCTCTTTAGGATTATAAGTGCTTGTTAGTTTATTTTCTTTTATTAAGTTTTTACCATAAACTTTATCTCCGATTTCTAAATCATTCTCCACAGCTTTTCTTTTCCTGTCGCTATATTCTTTTCCTTTCTCTTTTTCTGCACTATCTCGGTCTGTTACTTCCTCGTCCCGGGAATTTTCAAGTGTGTCGATGTTGGGTAATTTATCCCGAAACTGTCTTCCGAAGAATAATTCACCAGGAGTTTTTCCTGTTACCGAATGGGGAGTACTATTGTACATAACAATATATTCCAGCAGGTCTTTCTTCCAATCACTCTTCATAACTTGGCTTATTTTTAATCTTTTCAGGATATCCCTGTTTTGTCTCTCGACTTCGCCATTTTGCTGGGGCCAGTATGGTATAGTGTTATAAATTCGTATTCCACATTCTGCACAAAATGTTTTCAGTTCTTCGCTCGCAAATTGTCTACCATTGTCCACTGTCAGAGACTGTGGATACCCTAATCTGGCAAACATTTCTCGAAGTACATTTACTGTATTCAACGCAGTTATGTTTTTCATCAGTTTCAACTCCTTATACCGACTGAAATAATCGACAACTACAAAAATATAGTCTCCACTTGGTAAAGGTCCCATGAAATCGGCTGCAACATCTATCCATGCTTTAGTTGGAATTTGCCTCCTTTTCATTGGATTCGGTGGATTCGGACCGGACACCAATGTACATCCTTTGCACGATTTGACCATATTCTCTGCATCATTGTCCATTTTCGGCCACCATACTTTCGTTCTTAATCGACTTTTCATTGCTACAATGCCTGGATGGCCTTCGTGCGCTGCTTCTAATACACGTTGGCGTAATGATCTCGGTATAACGAGTCTTGTACCTCGAAGTAGTATTTCTTCCCAGAAACAGAGCTCAGTTTCGAGTAATTTGTATGGTTTACTCAGATCATCCCATTGATTTTTTTGAATGGCTTCCTTAACTCCCAAGATTTCTCGATCGGTCTCTGAAGCAGCACGAATTTCTTGTAGGGGTACTGCCTTGGGTCGGGCAAAGTCCACGATTTGGTTGATGTACTGGTCACGGTTACAAGGAGTATCAGTTTTAATTTCGCATAATCTTGAAAGAGGGTCTGCTATGTTGGATTTCCCTGGTTTATAGATGACTTTGTATTTGAATGCTTGTAATCGCAAAACCCATCTTTCAATACGAGCACTGGGTTTTGACTTTGGTCCAAAAATTATTTCTAATGGTTTATGATCCGTAACCAGTTCGAATTCTTCCATACCATATAGGAAAATTCGGTAGTGCTCGACTGCCCACACAAGTGCTAACGCTTCCTTCTCTGTTTGACAGTAGCGTTTTTCACACTCTGACAAGCTTTTATTACCATACGCTATTATTCTTGGACTGTTCCCTTTGAATTGGATTAGTACCGCACCAAGGCCTACTGGGCTGGCATCAGCAATTACTTGAGTTCGATCTTTAGGATTATAATATCCCAAAGTTTCGATTGAACTCAAAGACATCTTCAATTGTTCGAAAGCGGCTTCTTCTTCTTTTTTCCAGTATTTTTTTATATCTGCATGTTTACCCAGTTTCAACCTAAGCAGCTCACGTAAGGGTTCTGTTTGCGTAGCCAGGTTGGGAATCCACTTTCCAACGTAATTCAAAAGACCTAAAAAACTCTGGAGTTCATCTATCGTTTTCGGTGACCTGAAGGACTGTATGACCTTCATATACCTGTCTAACGGCTTTATTCCTGCCGGGGACAGTACGTGTCCTAGAAACTTCACTTGTGATTTTTTGAACAAACATTTCGCTTCATTCAGCAGAACATTGTTTTCTTTTAGAACCATCAAAGTTGAATTAAGTCTCTCATCATGTTCTTTCTCGTCTGTCCCAAAAATCAAGATGTCATCAATAAAGTTGACTGTACCTTCACATTTCGCTAAGATCTTTTCCAAGATTTTCTGAAATATTTCCGGTGCCGAAGTGATACCAAATAATAATCTCTTGTATCGGAATAGACCTTTTCTGCTTATGAATGTAGTAATTGGACGAGATTTAGCTTCAATTTCAATTTGGTGAAAAGCGTTTTTTATATCCAGCTTCGAAAATAATGTCGCGTCCCTGAACCGAGGTAGAATAGTGTCCATTGTCGGTAAAGGATGGTTTTCTCTGATGATTGCTGAATTGGCCCGTCTCATATCGATACAGATACGCACTTCTCCGTTCTCTTTCAGGACGGGTACGATAGGAGAGACCCATTTGCATGGTTCATTTACGGGTTCTATTATGTCCATATCGAGAAGTTCCTCAAGTTTCGCATCGACCTTGGATTCTAAAGGTATTGGTACTCTTCTATATGGCTGGCAGACTGGTTGAATATTCTTATTTATGGGTATTTCAACTAACACGTCTTTGAACTTCGGAAAAGGTTCTGAGACTGCATTTACACTAGGTCCTACCCTCAAAAGGTCCAAGGCTATTGCTGTATTCTTTCCCAAAATATTTCTACTACCATTTTTAATAACATAGAATACAGCCGTGCTAGATTTAGACCCAAAATTTATTTCAGATTCAAATGATCCTAGTACTTCCAACGGTTTTTTGCTACCGTAGGCTAAAAAAATCTTATTTGGTTTTGATATTTGATTCCAGACTTTTATCTTTGACTTCCTGAGGCTCTCCCACGTATTGTGATCGAGCAGATTACTCTTACTCCCCGAATCTATCAGTAGGTCAATCTGTACCCCACCTACCTTACACAAAATCGTTGAGTCTTCATCAATATTGAAGACATATTCTTCCTCTTCGTCTACGTAATCAACTTCCATTGTTTTCTTTCGGCGCTTGTTGTCTTGGTCCCGTGTATCGATTCTCTTCCTCTTTTTCGCAGGGGTATGACAGAATCTTTGGTAATGTCCCTTGTAGCCACATTTTCTACAAATAGAACCAATTGCTGGACATCCTGTATTATTGTGTTGAAACCCACACCGAGAACATTCTCTAGATGATCTTTGATTTCTCGAGTTAACATTATCAACGGCCTGTGAACAGCTAGGATTATCATTACTGAAATTGCTAATTTGCTGATTCACCGCTTCTAAAGAATTTGCTTCGTTTGTAATGTCATTCAAGTTAACTGCATCGCCCATTGATAATATTTTTTTCCGTAGTTCAACAGAATTACATTTTTCCGCTATTTGATCGATTAAATTTTCATCTGCATTCAAAAATTTACATTTTTCCGCTTGATGTCTGAGCCGTACTAGGAATTTCTGAAAGTTCTCACCCGGTTCTTGTTTCATCAAGCGGAACAAATGTCTCTCATAAATTTTACTTTGCTTAGGTGCGAAATAACTATCTAACTTATCTAAAGCTACTTGAAATACATCTGGACTTCCTTCCCCTGGAGTAACGTTTGCCCCTGGTAGATTGTAGAAAATCTCTTGTAATCCAATTCCTCCAGAATGTAACAGCATTGCCCTCTGTTTGACAGGAGATTCTATATTTGATGCTTCCAGGTATATGAGAAAAGCTCTCCTCCACTTTTCCCATCGCACTCTCGTAGAATTTGGATCGCTATCGCAGTCGAAATTCTCGATGGATGTCAATGTTGATGACATCCTATTGGCTTGATATACTCTGTAACGAAAAATTCTGTTCAGATACAGTATATTGCCATTCGAATTTTTGACTTTGTACATATACATGCCTACAAACCAGTCAGTACCCCTCGCCAGTCCAAACTATTTATTTCTATTATTTTTCTGTTCGCTGGATTTCTGTGTAGCACATTTTCATGCCTACACAGATTTGGTTGTACCACACTGTATGCCTACATGTATACTACAAGTTATTTACCATTTTAGTGTTTGCATTTTTAATTTGTTTTTCGTATATTGTTTCCTGTACTTACATCTAGGTATTTTTTATCCTCGTCGCCAATGTATAATTCACCACTCACTAACTCTTTGATCGGGAATGGAATTCAAACACAATATAATTCGTGCATTCACTGTCGCCTGTCGAACAAGACTCATTCATCCCAATCGGCAGTCGTCAGTTAACTTTATTCATTACTCATATTACTCAGTCATTTATGTAACACATAAATACCAATACACTACAGTGTTCACGTAACTACGTGAAATAAATCAAATTCTTCGAAAATGCCACTAGCAAGAAATGTTAATCGATTGAAGAAAGATGATGATTCATAACAACAAGATGATGATTCATAACAACAAGATGATGTTCGATAACAAAAAATAGTCGAAATTGCTATAACTTATCTACCAAAACATTAAAAACACGTGTTAAGAATAAAGCAACTTGTTGATACTGCTGCGATTTATTTCTTTCGTGCCGCTAAAAAATACTGAACAGTGGTTTCGTTACAGAACAAGCGAATAAAGATGTTGCCTCAAAACTTGCTGATAGCCGACTCCCTGACAATCTGGTTTAAAAATAGGTCGGGTTAGCGTACTAGCCTGAATGACGAGTTCACCAGTGGCGTGTTATTAGACAAGTCTTAACAACACGAACCACTTAATTAACATCAATGGCCTCCACGTTCCTCACTGGAGGATTGGCAAGGGATACATAGGAATATATAGGTGACTCTGTCGGTATTACAGGGATCTGTGTGGGTTCTTTTATCGATGATAATAGAATATTCGAAGAGATGGCGATCATATGTAATTCTAGCACTGCGCACTCTAAACCACGTGCTCACTCTTGTACACATTCACCCTTATAGTGTTGCTTCCTAGTGAAAAACTTGGGACCTCAAGCCTGAGGGAATGAGTACCATATCAGAACGAATGATATATATATATATATATATATTTCCCACAAGGTGACATAACAATTATTCCAACTTAAACGCAACCTAACATCCATGATCTGTTACAGTATATATGAATGTGTCTGTGTCTTCCCCCATGATTGTATTCAATGAATTCCACTCACTGAGACTTCGGGTTTCTCTTGCATGGATAAGTTAGAGAGAATTACCTGAAAATGAAGGCAATCAAATATCAACTTCCATTCAATGAAAATAGACAAAATATACTTCCTGGTCTGTAGATAGGGGTCCAGAAAACTCATCGATTTATAGTAAGGCAAAGTGATTTCAGCGGCTCATGAACCAGATGGGCTACATTTTTCCTCTCTCCTCAGGCCTGAATATTCATTTCACAAAATTTTCCAAAGATGTTCACATTCTTCAGGTCCAAAATATTGATTTCATGATGAATTATCATTGCGTGTTGTACCACAATAATAGTTGAAATAGTTCTCTAGTCATTTTTCTCCATTCTTAGTTTCTTGTATCGCGGATCCGATTTGGCATAATAATGTGGAAATGATTTATGTTGGATCCATCATCTATCATGGTGGAAGATTTGTTCTTCCCACAAAATTTCAAAATCTTCACCGGTCTGAAGTAGTCTGCACAAATGAAAACATAACCAATCCCAAGTGAAGTTCACATTGAACATTGTCAAAATACTGGGCAATGATTGGTTGATTAAACGATTAAATGAACTTACCTGGGAAGTTCGATCGTAATTATATTAGGCACCTCGTCCAAAGGGGAGCAGGTCATTTGTTCTCGGAAAATATCCTCCCAAACATTTTGTCTTCACACTATCATCTCGCAAAAAATGGTCTCAGATCATTTCCTCTCAGATAATTCGCCCTCAGATTATCTGCCCTCTTGCAATATCCTCTCATTTTATTTCACATTATCATCTCGGAAAATTTGATCTCAGATCATGTGCTGAGAGCACCTATACATCAAAATTTGGAGTCCGATCGAACCGCTGATCTATTTCCTAATGCCGAACAAAAAGAAATATACTTACCTGAAAGTATTTGAGCAGTTGAAGAATTCGAAGCCAGATATTAATATCAAAAAAATCATGAGTGATTTTGAGTCAGGGGTGCTTATAGCTTTGAATGAAGTTTTTCCGAATGCGGAGCTCAAAGGATGTTTCTTTCATTTCACACATTGTTTGTGGCGCCATGTACAATCTGCTGGTTTACAGAAGAAATATGCAGGAGATTGCACATTTACTAATCAAGTAAATAGATTAGCAGCGTTGGCTTTCGTGCCTATCGAAATAGTTGATGATGCTTTTGAAAATGTAACGAAGAGTTTGTATTACATAGAGAACTCTACTGTTTTGGGACCGTTAGTGAATTATTTTCGAAAAACATGGATTGGAGTTAAAGGTAGAGGAGATTATCGACATCAACCACGTTTCGAAATTGAGTTATGGAATCATCACGACAGTATCGTGAATGATCTTCCCCGTACCAATGCAAAGCACAAGCCAGTCATTTGAGTTTATGGAAGATTTCATTGTCCTATAATATTTCAATTTGATTGAAACATAATTTGATATATATGATTATGTTTGGTTAGGTGTTATTCGATTGTAATATATTATATATGTGAGGGAATATTGTTTTAGAGCAAATTGTGCTAAGGCATTTTGCATGAGAGGTATTTGTGAGACGAAATTGTCCAAGGAGAAATTGAATGAGAGCAAGTGACATGGATCAGGGCCTACTCTATCTAACCGGGCCGTAGTCTTGTAGCATTTGAAATTGCTACAATAAGTTTTAGTTTATTATCTTTATGAGTAGTTTATTTTCAGCTAGTGTATATAAATATTCACATGAAAAAAGGTACATACCTACAGAGAACTCTCAATCATTTGATCTGAACTCAGATCATCTTTATTATAAAACACACAGCTGATTTCATTTAAAGATATTGAGTATTCAGATTATTTTTCCTGAGACTCAGCATACCTGTAGGAAGTGATGATTTTAGCTTCGGCTTCGTTCTCTGATCCAATGAACAGGTCCTGAAAATTGGGGAAAATAATTATTAGAGACTTACTTTGTTTTAAGGTGGAACAGTTAACTCACCTGTGGTGTTCCACGGGGTGTTGGTGCCATTGGAGATTCTAGAGGTTCTTACAATTTCAGATTAAGTCGTTCGAATTATTTGTTTTCTATAATTTTCCAGGATTCTTTTGTTGGTTAGGTATGTCCTATTCTTGTTCTAGCGTGGTGCTTCGGTCGTTGTCAACATCAATAGTCTCCGTGACTCGCCGAGGAAAAAAAGGAGAAGAAGAAGAAACAGTCATCTACCTTTATTGTCTATTCACATCATGGTTTTGCGAAAGCGAAAAAGAAGAATGAGAGATTCTTGTGTCTTTGGTTCCTGTTTCGAATAAGTTTATTCGACCAACTGGTTCCCAGCCTTATCTCGACCAATAGGATGCGAGGAAATATTTTTTCTCTCGGATTATTGGTTGTTTCGTGAGCGGTCGATGTTGAGGGTGGGGGAATAGTGGACTTGGAGAGACTTGGAGGTTCTTGAAGCTCTTCTTGGGCAGCCATGATGGAAGACGCGAGCCATTAAGTGTGGTGGTGATATTTTTGATCACTCGATGTACATCAAGTGGAAAATCAAACAAAAATTATTTTTTTTCAACGTTCTCGACGCTAGTCATAATCACCATCACCTATTTGGATGGTTTTCGCTGTTTTGGGAGCCATGCCCACGCCGCGTGCCCCAGCCGAGATGCTGTTTGGCGCTTCTTCAACCCTTCTCAGAAGGTGAGTGATGCTTTCAACAACTGGTTTTGAGACAGAAGCATTTTTGTACCACGTTTATTCCACGAACATAGAACTGTAGGACATATTTTTTATACACTAGGGTGCTAGGAGAGGTTAGGAAGCACTAGGTCGGTCTGACCTGCCGCTGATCTCCTGAGCTGTATTTTGTTGGCACGCCGGGAGGAATACTTAGGACGAGGGGCTGCGGAACCCAGCACACTGGATCAGAGGGGGTCCCTTTCGTCCTTCTCTTTATGCTGCAGCCAATCCTCTGAGCTGCATGCTGTCGTCACGCCGGGAGGAATACCCAGGAGGAGAGACTACAGAATCCAGCTCAGTGGATTAATGGAAGCACCTTCTACTTCGACGCTGGACTTCTGGATTGACTGCTGTAGCACGCCAGGAGGAATACCTAGGAGCAAGGGCTGCAGCACTGGGCCCAGCAGTTGAGCATAGATCTTCACCCATCGCAGTCACCTATGTTGCCAACATCTTTACACCCAGCGGACCGTGATAGGGGTGATATGGACCTCTGGAGAGGACCATCCCCCTGATTTCAACCAGGTTTTTGTTAGGGCCATTCAAAATCTCAAAAATTAACTTAATTTACCATATTTACGTGTAAAACTCCCTGTGAAGCTTCACCATGGTACCGTGAGACAGCGGTCTCAGTTTTACATTTTTTTGATCATTTTTTTAGCTTAACACTTAGTAGAATAATGACAATTTCCCCACGTTTTTAATCCTTTAGTTATTTAGAAGATATCAATATTTAGCTGATATATACCTAGTTTGAAGTATGTGGTAGGACGTCCTCTACAGTGGTCTGAATGTGCCTTGTCTGGCTTGGGTGTAATAAATAGGTTGCAGGAATACACATTTGTTTCATTCTATTATCTGTCCATCTCAAAATTTTCAGGAAACATATTTTGAAAGTATTTGTTGCTTACCATCAGTTATAGATATTTATTTGGTTTTCCCAATTATCCAAATCAACTACTAGTCTACTATTAAATTGAGTGGCGTCCAAAACTCAATATCAAACTCGAATATCAACCTTGAATCCATATCAACTGTTCTCTGGCAAACAGCAGCCGTTCGCAAGTGTGACTTATTCCTCTTATTATTCTAGCTGAATGAAATTAATCCTAAGTTGGAAAAATAGGTTACAGTCTATCCCCTCTCTCTCGACGCTGACGTCACACTAGTTGGTTGAGATTTCACATCAGTCCGTACTGATGCGTTCGTAATTGATAGGCTATAACTCATTTACTATAAATTTTAGAAGCACACTCAATCGAGACGAAATGATCCCCAACAAATTCCTCAACTTTTGGTGAAAAAATGAATCCAATAGAATGAATCAATACCGAGTTATGGCGTTGTAACGAATTTCCATTTTATTGAAAATCATCACGTTGTACTACAGAGTACTATTTTTGGCATATTTGGAATTGGAATAAGATGAAACTATCTCAATATATCAAACTACGATAATGAATCAATTGAATAGTGAAAAAATTGTAGAGTTACCTACAATGAGTCCGAAATAAATTGAATATAAAGAGCGCGTAAAAAATGGGCCGTTATACCTACCTACCCAAATGTCGCTGTATTACGATTTCGCGGTAATTACTTGGAATGGTGAAGGGCGATATACTTTTTATTACTCATTTTATTTCTAAATGGCGTATGGTTCAGACCAACTGATATTGATGTCTGAAAAATTCGAAACAATCTCTACAATGTAAGTCACAACATAAAGTTTTGGAGAAGTTAGCAGAAATTAAAATCAATTCCCTTCTCAATTATTCCGAGAATCAATGTTGCAGTTGTGGGTCTTCTGATTCAATCAGCAGAACATTCTCTGAAACCATTTCAAATATTCTGTTGAACAATTATTGCAAAATGAAAAAAAAATCAAAAAGAAGAATCACTTAACTTTCAGGATGAGATATAGTTCAGATTTCAATTTTAAGTTTGTGATTAAGATGATGTATATATATATATTTTGTTATTAGTGTATTTCATTTTGTGATATCTATAAAATTTTTTTATTTTGTTATGTTTCAGGATTCAACGTTTTTTTTCTTTTTTCCTCATTCATTCATATATCGTTGTTCAGGTATTTTGTAATTATCTAGTTGGTTATATTCATTTTTATATCTCTCATTGTTGAGATACATATTTTCTCAATTATTTTGAACTTCTTTTTAATTTTGATAGTTTGCAAATATATTCAAATCAAATTTCTTTAATGAATTCAACGTTATCATTCAAATATATGCTCTTCAGCAGAAAATAATTGATACCGAATAGGCGTTTTTGTGTAATAACACACTCGAGTGATAGGATTTCTAACGTCATTAAAGTGCGTCCTGATCATCTTTAGAGATAAACGCTGCTAAAGCCCTTCGAGATAAAGTGGATGTGTATCATACCGATTTGTAGGCAATCAAATTTCCTACAAAAAAGTCAGTGTCAGAATATATCCATAGTTGATAGGATTAGCATGGGAGGCGTCCGAACTTTTTGAACTATTCTGTAATGAACACCTGAATCATCGTTCAACTTGAATTGAAATATCGGTTTGTTGTTGGCCAATGGAAATTTCAAAAAAAAACTCAGTCAATCTAGATACTATGCGGAATCTTTTCATGGTTGAATCATTCCTGTGAATTGAATATTGGAATTTTGGTAGCTGTTTGAAAAATGGACAATTCTGAATGGCGTCAATTAATTTTGATATGATATATTTCTGAAATTAATGATCGTAAATCAGTGAAATTTGATTCATCTTCTGGAAAATTCTTTTCTGTGCATATTTGACCTCTTGATATTTTTCGCTAACTGTGACCGTTTTCCCGAGGTACATCAATGAAACGGGAGAGATAATTTCCACTGCGTTGATTTTGTCCCTACTAGTGTGACGTCACGAAAGCGATGCTCCGGCCCGGTTAGATAGAGTAGGCCCTGCATGGATCCCGTCCGAAGAGATCATTCAGGTAGTATTGCTTTTTATTGTTCTGTGCCACAAACTAAAAAGATGGAAATCACAGATGTCACATCGCCCGGTAACTTGGTAATCTGCGCTACCGATCCGCTACCACATCTTCATCAATTTTCAAGACTAGGAAAAAACCGCTTCGAATGGGTAAATCACTCAAATTTTCAAAATTTGAAAATCGAGTGGGAGTGATCTCTTCGGACGAGGTGCCCATATAATTATGTACAAACTTCACAAGTAAGTTCGTTATATTGTTCCATTATATTTTTGCTCCTCGTCCTCAAGATCGCTTAGGTAAACACTTGAAGATCTATAGGTGATAGGATGAATAGAACATTATGTTTCATGAAATAACTCCCCAAATATACTGTCACACCTGGTATACCAAAGGAACCATTCAATCAATTTATTAAGAAATATCCATAAGAAAATCAAAGTCCTCAGTAGATAATATCCAAAGTCATTCACATAACATATGTAATTCAAACCCGGTTCAAATTTCACAGACAGGAACCTAGTAAGCTTTTCCGGCAGAATTCATCGGACTTGAAAGTTCACCTATGAGGTAATGAACTCGATAGGTACGATTATTGCTGATTCTGCTAACTCGGCAAGTATCGCCTATAAAACAATTGAAGTATAGATTTTCCGGAGAATCACAATCAGACAATCGAACAATCAGACTCGGTACGACGTTGATCACGAGTACGGCTTTTTTTTTGGGTAACCACACTAGTGAGTGAGTAGACGTCAACGCCATGACACACATCTCCTCTCCTGCCGGAGCAGCGATTATTGTATGGACAATGTAAGTACATTTTTCAATCAAAAACTGTTTCATTACCTTGTACAGCCCCTGTAATTGTCTCCAATCACGTTGGTAGTTAGATCCAGAGATGTAGGATTTCACTAGAAGGTGTGGCTATAGGGTCACTTTAATTTAGTCACTTCACTTTACTTTTTTGTCTCACTTAACCTTTTTTATGTTGCTCACTTGTTCACTGGTTTTTGATCGTTCAATAAAACTTAAATTTATGTTAAACAAAACATGCACTCTTTCCTTGCCACAATCGAGTTACGAGAGTGTGGTAGTTAGGACACCCTCTTGCTGCCAAGCATAACCCCCTAAGATCACGCAGCCGGGGAGGAAGGCCCCAATGGTCGTGACACATGGTGGAGGCGCCGGGTGATTTAGTCACTTCACTTTACTTTTTTGTCTCACTTAACCTTTTTTATGTTGCTCACTTGTTCACTGGTTTTTGATCGTTCAATAAAACTTAAATTTATGTTAAACAAAACATGCACTCTTTCCTTGCCACAATCGAGTTACGAGAGTGTGGTAGTTAGGACACCCTCTTGCTGCCAAGCATAACCCCCTAAGATCACGCAGCCGGGGAGGAAGGCCCCAATGGTCGTGACACATGGTGGAGGCGCCTTGTCTCGAATCCTGAGGCTCCATTCTTCATAATGGACCTGAGTAAAATAGCATAGAAAAATATCATTTTTTTTTTCATTATTATTCAATTTTTTTTTCTGCTCAATAACGTGGAATAGTAGATGCTCAATTTATATAATAGTTAATGAAACATAATTTTTTTTTTTGGGAAATTAGGGAATTGAGGAACTGCGAAAGAGTGATAAAATATTATACGTTTGTACTGATATTGACGGGCTACCTATTCAACTCTCAGAGTTAATAGTTAGCAAAAGTCTGTGCACACATCAAGCTGATATTTTCCACTCTCAAACACAAACTCATTTTTATATTATGCAATGGCGGTGAAAACCATGTGCTTGTGCGGGTAAAACTGCCATCAGGCTGGTGGAAACTATACCATATCATAATATTCTTTTCGAAAACATACTTTGTATTATGCGCTGATGCTGTGAACCATGTGCTTGTGCGGATAAAACTGCTATCAGGCTGGTTAGCAACATCCACAGCATAATTCATTCAGGTATCATCATTATTTTTTTCGATTATTTTTCACTATGCGACGGAACCGTGGTAAACGTCAAAGATTGTTAATTAAGAGATTTAAACAGTCCCAAAAATCGAAAATTGTGAAGAATTCAATTGTGAAAATACCCTTGTCGTTATTAACCACTTCTATTGTGAAAAATTTGGCTTTCAGACAGAGGATACAGCAGAAATTTAGGGAACTTTTTGGGGATGAGTAATAATTTTTGTTTTTTAAAATCTTTTTTCTTATATTTATTGAGCAGAACAGAAAGAAACTGAGAAACAGCATCATAATTTCATAAAATAACTTACACTCTGGATCTTAACTATAATATTTACAATTTTGATATGATATGACGAAGTACAGTCAACCCTGAGGAACCAAACCTAACATCAAAATAATATGAATAGGAAGAAAAAATTTCAAAAGATATACAAAGTATATTTCACCTTGTATCTTCACCTTTTGTGAATAAGCCTCAATCATCAGATTGAAAAAGTTTCATGATCACAAAAGAATATTAACATCGATATTTCATAAAGTTTTAAATTATTCATTCCTAATCAAGTTTATATAATCATCATTTTAGGAGCATATATAATTTCTTTGACATCAATCTACATATGAAATTGTTTTCTTGCTTTTTTTCTCAATCACTGCCAAAAATGAGATATAGAAACCTATCAAAGTATTGTTTATCCTATAAAAAATTGTATAATGAAGAATGTCTTAACAACGTTAAATATTTGTTTCAAACCCAGTCCATTGATCAGGTAAATAAGAGAATCACCACTCGAACCATCCCGTACCCTAATAACCCCTCAACACTTCTCGTTAATATTGATAATAATTGCCATCCTCGACAAAAACATTTTTCCTACAAAAATGTTTATAGGTACGAGTGTTTAATCAATTTGAAGAACACCTTTACTCAAATAGAACAGTCATTTGAATCAGAGTCAGTCAAAAATATTGAAACATCCTTGACAACCAAGGATTATGAAGATCTAATCTCATTCGAAGATGTCGAATCACCGGAAATATCTTCTAATGAGGAAGACCTCATTTCTTTCGAGGATGATGAATTAGTACCACCTCCTTTAGAGTTTAGTGACGGTAACACCGACAAAGATGATAAAACTGATTCAAATTTGGTTCTAACTTCTACTGAGCATATCACAATACAATGTGCCTCAGGTGGTGAGGTATCTCAGTACTCCGAATTCAAAACAGGAGATGAGGTGAAGGTAGTGTACATGAAGGATCATGGACCAATCATTTTGAGGTGGTTCGGGCCTTATTATATCTTGAGGAGATTGGAGAATGAAGACTTCGAGGTACAAATGGGACCCACTATGTCCAGTGGTAAAGATATTGTACATGGTAGCAGGATACTACCGTACGATCACCCATGGGATCCAGATTCATTGTATTCTGACAAGGATGAGGATATAGAATAAGTCCGTTTTTCGCTTACCCGCTCACCTAGTCTCACTCCATTTTATTGAAAGTATCACCCTGTATAAATAAGTCAACCTTTTGTATCGAAATACTGCTCAAATGACCAATAGATTCCCAGATTGGCAAAATAATATTCCTAATTATTCAAGATTACTTTAAATTCTCTAGTTAAGTATAGATAATAATTCAAAATCAAATGTTTGTTTCGAAGAGAGTTATTTTTCAGTTCACAATTTCAAGTAAAGATATAGCAATTTTCACAACAATCAGCATTTGCCAATACTTTCTTTCTCCAATTAAGTGTTTATTTTTAATTCAGCAACGAAAATATGAAATGTTCAGTTTCTAGAATCCAAAACATGCCCAGCGTGACCTACATTTTGATTCATTTTGCTGGAGATGGAAACGAGATAGGTAACACAGATATCACTGCATTGTTGTTGTTAGATATCATATTTCATGAAGGTCACATCTTGTCGAACCATAAAAACAATGCGCTGATATTTCGGGAATAATATACTGTACCTTGCACAGCTGACTGCTGAATGTTTCATATCCAATCTGGAAAAAGCAACATCTGAACTTACTTTTTGAAACACAGAGTGATTTAAAATCTTCGGTTTTGATTGTTTTCTTGTTATGATGTCATAAAAAACATTTTCCAGATGATATTTTTGTTGGGAAATTTAATAATTTTTTTATAACGAATTTCGAACTGTGGCGATCAATTCTGAAACCCTACTCTTCTACGATTTTAGTTCCGTTTGAATTCATTGTTGAATATTTTGAAAGGAAATATGGTATTTTCAATTTATAATGAAGAATTTTTCATATTTTAGAGTGATTTGATTATAGGTATACAGGAGGTTACGTATAAGTATGGTAATTTTTGCTAATTTTTAAATTTAAAAGATATTATTTTTGTTGTTAACACAGACTAGAGTCATTCTTCAGAAGTTTATTTTTTTTATGAGAAATTGGTACCTTGATATATTATATTGAAGCAAGTTGTTGAATTTGAATTGATGAGAGAATGAAATTGAAAATATGATATAGAGAGAAATAATTTAATTGATGATATATTAAAGATGAGTTACGAGATATTGAAGATAAATGGTACATTGAAGATGAATAATGATGAATTGAAGATAAATAATGATATATTGAGGATTATAAAGGATATTGATATGAGATGTATCTTGTTGCGAGTTCACTAATGAGTTTAGTAAAGATTACTGAACAGTTCGGCTAGGGACGTTTGGCAGATGCTTTGTCAAGTACAATAGTGAAAACTCACCCTTCGGCCAAGACATAACACAAGAGTTATGTACTATGTATAAAAAAGAAGATATTATTTTGAGAGTTATAAATGGATTCGAGTTATAAGACGTAATGAAATATATTTTACTATGAGTTTAGTAAGGTCTACTAAACAATTCGGCTAGGGACGTTTGGCAGATGCTTTGTCAAGTACAATAGTGAAAACTCACCCTTCGGCCAAGACATAACACGTGAGTTATGTACTATATGTTATAAAAATGAAGATATTATTTTGAGAGAATTATAGATAGATTTGGATTATGAGATGAATTGAGATATTGTTTACTGAGTTTAGTGATGGTTACTGAACAGTTCGGCTATAGGGAGGTATGGAGGAAACTTGAAATATTAGTGAATACTCACCCTTAAGGCCAAGGCATGACAAAAAGTTGTCATGCAAGGTTGGAAGATGTGTTGCAATCAAGCTATTGCAGACGAATGCAATGAAATCAGTACGTACAAAGAGTGAATGTGGAAGTAATCAAATTGTTGTAAATATCTAGAGGATGTAATTCAATAGTCGTCGATGGTATTAGCCAGGAAAGTAGTTGTTTTCTTATAGATACCTTCACAATTTGATTTGAATGAAAGCAAGGTACTGATTTGGAAATTCGAGTTATATGTACATTATATATATGGATGTGTTAAAAGCAAGATAATAAGTTTGAAATGGAGTTTTCAGTATATTTTTGTTGTTGATAACCTCACTGCATACCTATACCTAACCGGATAATGTTTTTACTGGAGTCTAGATATCCAAGTACGTTCCTCCTATCGTAATAAGACATTGGGATAGAGAATAATATAATGGAAGAAATGTCAAAAGATGAAGAGTTGAAGATAAGTTAGCAGGAGAAACCTTTTCATTAGATTTTGGAGAATTATTAAAATATAAATGAATGAGATAGAAAACATATCATGATAATAGAGAGTAGGGACAGTTCTCAAATAACGAAAGATAACAGGGCAGTAATTCAGGTACTAGGTGGTCATATGAAGAACTATTGGTAAAATATATTTAGGTATGTCACTATGGGTAGGTATTTTGTAAAGAAAAATGTAAATGTAGATTCAATATGGGTATGTAGTATAGTCAAAAATGGGTATTGTTTATATTAAAATGAAAGTACACTTACTGCTGTAAATTTTTCTCTTGTTCCATGTGAGCCACAAACCGCACGTCAGACCGAAGCACGAGCAGCCCTGTCCAATAAACACCATCCATCCAGTAGCACCACCTATCGAGTTGTTCGACACAGGAGGCTGAAAGCTCTGAAGGGCAATGACTGCGACATACTGGGAAACCTACAAATAAAGGACATGAAATGTGAGAATAAGGAAACATAGGCACAGGAGAGAACAATAAATGAATTGAAAACGTGATAAGTATAAACTTACAACAATGTATCAGCAGAAGGCAAGGGGGGGCCAAAAAGTCAACTATGATCTAGCCAGACGTCTGCAGCACAAAGTCAGCCAGAGAAAGTCCTGAATACCCAAACCTAGGAGAAACAAAAGGACACTTTTAAAAAAAAAGCCATCATGGAGGAAGAAATGCGCTTACCAAGCAGAATATCCTGAGATGTAGTAGCAGACCAGTTATAATCACAGGAATGCACTAGTGTTCATCATCACTGTCATATTATGGAATCACTAACCGAAATAAGCAACTAGGTACTCTCAAAATCCACCAGGAATCAAAAATAGATTCTAACAAACCGAAAAACCGTACCGAACACGCAAACTGAATCTGATGTTAGGGCGTTGTTTTGCGGACAGAGATAAAACCGAAAAATGCTGATTCAGAGATGCAAGATTCTGCAAGAAAAAATCTGTCGATGCAGATGTTTTTCTCTCAACGGAAGCAACAGATCTTGAGGTACGAGATAATTTGTGGTTATGTTTGGCTGTGTCACAGAACACGGAACATAAGGAATGACAGATGCGAGGAGCAACCGGGCGAGACCACAAAAAATGGATTTTGTTGTGTCAGTCTGTCAGGTATCTTCTGATCCGGAAGAGGAGAGAAAATATTTTCTTGTTTCCTACCAAGTTCCTATCAAATCGAAACAAAGAACAATAGTGAAAATGTGTCAATTGTTATGTCAATTTTTTCTTCTTTTTTCAACTCGCTGGAACATTTTCATGAATTTCCACATTTCACTTCCGAATTGGCGCCGTAGTCTCCTCACAACAGTATGGAATTGTCTTCAGAAGTAGCAAATAGTAGTACCACAGTACTACTAACCCTGATAGCAGTGATAGCCCATAGCCAACAGCCAACCATCTGCCCACATACAAAAGGAAGAAAAGTATGTCGAAATTGTCAAGTCATAATCCCGAACAGAGCACAGATTCCTCAGAACACTCAATACAAAAGTCGACAAGGCAGCTGGGGAATAAGCAGCGCCAGCGGCAGCAAGAGACGGTCGAGGATTCCGACCGCTCCCCTCCCCGACGCACGGATAGAGCGGACAATGGGTAGGTCCGTTTAACCATTTACCGATGGGATAGCAGCGTTGAAAATTGGACAGTGCCGGACTCAGTGCGGAACTGATAAGTGCTCAGTGTAGAAACTGGTTTTGTGGAACATTAGCATAAACTCATATTTTCTCTGATTATTATTATTTTTTGTTGTTTTTCGTTTCAATAATTATTGTCAACTGATTCAGAATTTTATATATGATTTTTTTTTAAATTTGTTTTTGCGTTAATAAAACTGAACTTCATTCATCTATATTTGAATTTTGGTATGCTTTTTCTGTTTTATATACTTGTATATTTATATATTGGTTTTGTTTTGTTTTTCACACATAAATAGGCAGTCAGGCAATTCATTATTAGAAGCTGGGGCAGCTTCTTCGGAGGGGAGGAGACGTGTCACACCTGGTATACCAAAGGAACCATTCAATCAATTTATTAAGAAATATCCATAAGAAAATCAAAGTCCTCAGTAGATAATATCCAAAGTCATTCACATAACATATGTAATTCAAACCCGGTTCAAATTTCACAGACAGGAACCTAGTAAGCTTTTCCGGCAGAATTCATCGGACTTGAAAGTTCACCTATGAGGTAATGAACTCGATAGGTACGATTATTGCTGATTCTGCTAACTCGGCAAGTATCGCCTATAAAACAATTGAAGTATAGATTTTCCGGAGAATCACAATCAGACAATCGAACAATCAGACTCGGTACGACGTTGATCACGAGTACGGCTTTTTTTTTGGGTAACCACACTAGTGAGTGAGTAGACGTCAACGCCATGACACACATCTCCTCTCCTGCCGGAGCAGCGATTATTGTATGGACAATGTAAGTACATTTTTCAATCAAAAACTGTTTCATTACCTTGTACAGCCCCTGTAATTGTCTCCAATCACGTTGGTAGTTAGATCCAGAGATGTAGGATTTCACTAGAAGGTGTGGCTATAGGGTCACTTTAATTTAGTCACTTCACTTTACTTTTTTGTCTCACTTAACCTTTTTTATGTTGCTCACTTGTTCACTGGTTTTTGATCGTTCAATAAAACTTAAATTTATGTTAAACAAAACATGCACTCTTTCCTTGCCACAATCGAGTTACGAGAGTGTGGTAGTTAGGACACCCTCTTGCTGCCAAGCATAACCCCCTAAGATCACGCAGCCGGGGAGGAAGGCCCCAATGGTCGTGACAATACCTATTGTGTTTAAGAACAAAAGTGTCCACTATGCAAACCAGTGCTGCCGTTGCGGTACTTTTGTACTGCTTTCGGTACTATTTATTGCACTTGTTACCAAAGTACTACTTTTCCAAAATATGCCTCATTCGGTACTTTTTCTATTCATATGCCAAAGCCAAGATGCTAATGATTCGATGAAGAAACTGGTAACTGGTGTTTCATGTTCTGTGTTGTGGTGGTGACAACTAGGGGTTCTCGGGTATCTGCGGATATGAACAAATTAGACAGGTAATCATAAAAATTCATTGGAATTCATCATATCATCATGTCTCCTATATCATCATAATTTTGTAGTTGGTTGAAAAGCGGAGGGGAATCATAAAACCAACATGAGACAGAAATGAATAATGCTGTCCAACGAGATGGAAATAGGAATTGAGAATATGGTTCTGATTCTGATAATAGGGGAAATGAAGAAAATATTGGGAGTAGCCCTCCCAAGAAGTATAAAAAAAGCAGAAATTATAAATTCAATCCACAATGAGGATCAGATGCTGTAAGAAGATGGAATATGCTGTTAACAGTAACTGGACTACCTAATATATTTTTCAGGAGTTGTCCAAATGGCTAACACTTAAATATGATAAACCATACTGCAATGTATGTAAACATATTCTAGTTGGTAGTAAGAGCCATATTAAAAGACATGCTAATACTACAAACCATATTAAAAAGCTATCAATTTTGGAGAAATCAAGAAATATCCAAGGCACCATCGAAAATCTTCCTTCTGTCAAATTGAATGTCGCTATAAATGAAGGTGAACTGAAAATGTGTATGTTTTTGGCAGAACATAACCTGCCATTCCTCTTGATGGAACACTTGCCAGGATTGATTGAATCTGTGTGCCCAGACTCGAGCATAGCAAAAGAGCTAAAGTGTTCAAGAACTAAAGCTACAGAAATCATAAACAACAGAATGAAATCTTACGCAGCTGAGGAAATCTCAAAAGATTTGAGGAACAACTATTTTTCAATAATCATTGATGAAACAACAGATATAAGCACCAAAAAGTGTCTTGTTATTGTTGTGAGATATTATAATGAGGTTCAGCAGAGAGTGAGAGATAACTTCTTGTCTTTGATTGAGCTGGAAGATTGTAGTGCCCAAAATATTTATAAAGATATTAAAAATGTTTTTGCTAGAAACAAGATTCCCATCTATAAAATGATAGGTTTTGCATCTGATAATGCGTCAGTGATGGTAGGAAACATGAATGGTGTGAAAACAAAACTTTTGAATGATGTGCCTGATTTATTTGCACTTGGATATACCTCACACTCTTTACATCTTACTGCATCTAAAGCATGCACAATGCTACCAGATTACATAGAAAAATTTGTCAAAGATGTTTATGGATATTTCTCCCACAGCGCCAAGAGGAAGAAGGAAGTAGAATAGTTTCAAGCATTTACAGATACAGTGCCTCATAAATTGTTGCGACCATGCCAAACTAGATAGCTCTCTTTGCATATGGTTGTTGAGAGGCTTGTAGAGCAGTGGTCTGCTTTGATTCTATATTTTCAAGCTGAAGCACTGGATTCTAATATAGAAGATGCAAAATGCATATTGAAAGGATTGAAAAATCCAATTGTGAGATTGTATATTAAATTTTTGACTCACATATTGAGTGTAATAACAAAAGCAAATACAGAATTCCAAAGTGAGTCCCCAAGAATTCATGTCCTTTTGAAAAACATTAAATTTTATTACAAAACCATATTGAAATGTTTTATCAAGCCAGAAATTTCGGCAAGAAGTAAACATAAATGCCCCACATAATTATATAGATTTAGGCCAGATATATTCAGGCTATGGGGTTGAAAACATGCTCTCAGGACCACCAATAAATATGAATGATTTAAATTCATTCAAAATGAAATGTTTGGAATTTTGTATTTGCTTTTGTAAAGAATTGAAGGAGAGATTTGATTTCAATGACCAATTTCTGGATAATCTACAAATATTAGATCCTACTAAAATATTTAATTCAGGTAAACCCTCAATAAATGCAATATGTAATAGATTTCCAAACATTCCTATTCAAAGAAATGATCTGGCTTTTGCATGGCAATTAATTGATGAATTCAAACCAGAAAATTATATCAAAGATATTCAGGAATTGATACCTCATTTAGAAAAGCAAAGAATCGGGTAAGATCAAGCAGCTTTCACAAATTTAGTTATTTTATTAAAAGTCATTGTAACTCTACCTCACAGCAGTGCTGCCGCAGGAAAAGAATTTTCAAATTTGAATTTGATAAAAACAAAATAAAGGAATTGTTTGTCTGTAAAAACCTGTGAAGGCCTGATGTTGGCCAAAGGTTTATTAGGAAATGGCAACAGTTGTTGCTCTTGGAAACCCAGTCAAGATCTTGTGAAGAAATAAACTCGGTTTTTTGATTTGTATAATATTCCTCATTCGATATTTCGTTGGACAATGTCAAATGAGTTATGTAGGTAGTTAAGTATTGAAGTTGAAATAGCTGTTGATTTTTTATTTCAGTTTTGTATTCATAGGTAATTCGATTTATGAATTTTGTTTTCAAATTTAAAAGTGTGAGCGAATAAAATGTCAGCATGTTCTCCTTTAACGATTTCATCAATTTCTGATATCCACATTGATGCCTAAACCAATTTATTTTTAATTAAATGAAATACATTAAAATGCGAAGAAGTGAAGATGATCATGTTAACTTCTCTTCCTTGTTTTCCATCAAGGTTGGTACTAGTGGGATGCATAACAAATAATCATCAGTTCTACCAACCTTGTTCTCTATATCAATGGTTGCGCCATCTATCATTATATTCACGAACTCCAAAACAATTGCCTACTCGGTTTATATCTTATATCTATCATTTTTCTTCTCTGCTTAACATGAAATAATATGAGTTCACATGATGAGAGTACTTTTCAGGGGTTTTGGGTACTATTTTTTACAGAATTGCGGTACATTTCTAGAGCGTGGCCCGGCAGCACTGTTCGCTAGTAATTACAACGATTCTGAGATTTTGAGTGCACGACCTCGTTTTGCGTAGCGTGTTCGTCGTGTTCCGTACTTCCGTGTTCTGTGTTTTGCTCTTCTGTGTCATTTATGTCATTATTGTCATTCATTTTGACAATTGACTAATGGCTCGAGGCTTGACTTGACACTAATGACAATTGACAGTTGACATTGACAATGAAAAATGACGAATTGAAAATGAAGGCCAGCTTCAGAAGTGTGCAAAGATCTGACTTCAATTTCTTTTTCAACACTCATTATTATATTATTGGATCTTTGGAAGTGATGATTGTATTGCCAGAAATTAAATGAAAAATTAAACATCGATATGATGAAAAATTGGTTGCTCAGTTCGGTAATTAATCAAATAATGATACAATCAGCTCATTTTCAGTAGAATATTTCCCATACAGAAAAAAAGGATTCCAGTGAGAAAGATCCCATTCTGCCTGGAGAAGATTCGTCGAGAGATTCCTCAACTACTTCTACCACTACTAGTAGTTGTAGTACCATCACTACCAGTAGTTGTTCAATCAATGTGAGCAAGAGGGGAAATCATTTCAATATTGATCACACATTTCTGGATGAAGACCTGGAGGAGAATGAAGAAATTCCATGTGAAAAAAGAAAGAAAATGAGAATGTGGATCTGGATGAAAACAAATAAGAGAAAATTCTACAAAGGAAACAACAAAAAATGCAAGACTTTTTTGATTTCAAAATGAGTGGTGTGAAATGCCTGAATTTAAAAACTGGCTTGTTCAATCGAGGAAGCCCCAGAGACAAAAAAATATTGAATTTGCCTAATGTCGAGTATGCAACTGTGAAATATTCTCCCTCAAGAATGATTCAATAAGACACAACAAATTCCGAAAAACTCATTTCAAATGAAAAAAAGGTAAAAGGTTGTAGTTCCATAGTTGACGAAATGATTCAGCCTGCATGGAGGACTAGCAAATATTCTGGATTGAAATTAGTTGGCTACTCGCCACAAAAAATTTGCCATGTGTTCTCATGGACACACTTTTTCCTTTTTGTACAGATATTTCTCCAGATTCTGATATTGCTAAAGGTATTGCATGCAGAGGAACAAAGGCAACTGCTGTTTTGAAACATGGACTTGGAAAAATCTTCCAGGATGAACTATGTGACAATGTTCGAAGTCCTGGAAGATTCTTTTCATTAGTAATGGATGAAACAACCAAACTTTCAGAAATTAAGCACTGTGCATTCACTATAATTTTTTATGATGTAACGAAAGTCAAAACACGATTCTTAGATATGGTCTCAACTGAGAAAGGTGATGGTGCTAGCTTATACGATTGTTTAAAATCAACTTCAGCAAAGCACAAAATTCCTTCAAGAAATATGGTAGGATTTTCTAGTGACACAACAAATGTTATGGTGGGAGAATATAATTCAATGTTTTCTCATCTGAAAGCAGAACTACCTGATATTCAAATTCAAAATATATTGATGTAATCAAGTATTGATATATGTGATTCAGTCACTATGTGTTCAGGAAATCCATTATCCCTTTTTATTGTGAGATAGGGGTTGAGTTAGAATAGCGTGAGCTAGACTTCGCCTCTCAACATTTTACTTGTATTGTAATATGTACATATCAAAAACAATGAAGGCAATTTATTATTATTATTATTATATTGTGTGTATTAGGTGTTCATGCCATATGATCCATTTAGCTGCATCTGCGGCATGTTTGCAACTGCCTCGATCTGTTGAAGATGTTCTTCGAACATTGGAGCACAGTTCAGTAGGAGCTACAGTAGACAGAAAAAGTTTAAAGAATTCCAAATTTTTCTTAAAACTAACATTCATAAAATTTTGATGCCAAGTATCACTAGATGGTTGTCATTAGAGCATTGGACCATTCAAAAACCACAGAAACAATTGTTCACACTTTAGAGAATGAATATACATTCCTATATCTACAGTTCATGGCATATGTCCTGGAAATATTGATTGACTTCAATGAAATGTTCCAAACACAAGGTCCATTGCTCCACAAATTGAAGCCAGAAACAATGAGATTACTCGAGACACTCTGTTCCAATTTTATTGAGAAAAGAATCATACTAAGAGAACGAAAAAATATGTGGGATATAAATCATACAGATCCTCATCTGTTTGTGCCACTAGCGAAGATATACTTGTAGTAGTAGCAACCTTTGAGGCGATTGAAGCAATGAAATGTGAAAATACTTCTGATGAAACGGAAATGAATGTATTTTTGAAATTTGTTTGAAGTTTTACATTGAAATAGTATCTGAATTCAAGAAAAGATTCCTGTTCTCAGATCCTATATTTGATATAATTTTTATTGTTGATCCACGAGAGTGGGCAAGTTCCGATATCCATTCTTTATCACATATTATCAAAAGATTGAGTTTTTTGGACGATTTTATTGATCTGCAAAAAATGGATAATAAATGGAGAGAATGCTGTTTCATAAATCCAGAAGATATAGGACTACCATCAGCTGATTTTCCTGTGGAACAATACTGGTCAAAAATATTCAATTTATAAAATTTTTCCGACCAGCCACTATATCCAAATCTGGGGATTATTATTAGTTCATTATTAGCGCTGCCATTTTCCCATGAGAATATCAAAACCTGTCACAAACACTCTTCAAAAACTGGAACTGTAGCTGCTCTGATAACGACTAGCGAGGGAATAGCAGACTAAGGGGGTTGTATCAAAATTACCCCAAACAAAAAGATGTTATCTTGTAATGGTGCATTTGGAAAATAGCAGCTCTAGTAAACTTCTATGATCAGTATTAATGTGTTTTACATATCTTATTTTGTATTTTGTTTAGTTAGAGAATGTGATTTGTTTGTGATAATATTGATAGTAGGTAGGTAGGTTATAGACGAGTCTGGTACCTATATCTAGCTATTACCTTAATGAAGTAGCGTCCATTGTTCCGAAGAGTTTTTAATTTGTTGAAATAAATATGTTTGATAAAAATAGCACAGAAAGGATCTTCTTTTCATTATAAAACAACAATTTTCTGTATGGATGTTTTTTTATTCATGAGTTGAGTTTCCACCTCGTTTCCACTCTACGAATACCACTATACCCACGCCACTGCATCCGCCTAATGGAGAAGGTATCTAGTTTGTTTATAGTTCGATATTCGGATACCCTTAGGCTTCTGGCCGCTAGATGTAGTGGCGTAAGGGTATTTTCTAGGTTGGTAGAACTGATAATTTTTCTCTACAAATTATCATTAGTTCTACCAACCTTGGGCATTTTATCTAGTGAATTATCTAGGGTCCCTAAGAATATCATACGTCATACGTGTCAAATGTCAAAATGATGGCCGTAATTTCAGTTTCAATACCTTCAATTTCATGAAATAATTATTTTATTGCGATTACATAGTGAGGCACACGAAATTGTTCTCTATGAAACATAAGATTCATAAGCATTTTGTAGAGAATGATTTTCAAGTATTTTGTCAGGATTTTCTAAATTTTGCAAGTTAAATGCAAAAATTTTGAAATGAATTTGCAATTAATTCCACAAATTCGAGAGGCAGCACTGATGCAAACCTCAACTTATCCAGTTATTTTTAATGTTCATCACTCTCCTGTCAAATGTATACTCATCTGCAAGAGGGAGCAGGCACATTATAAAATATTATGTTTCATAAAATAACTCCCCAAATATATTGTGTTTAGGAACAAAAGTGTCTACTATGCAAACCTTAACTTATTCATCATGTGATGTGGATGCGTGACGTTTAGGGTAAGCGGAGAAAATGGTTGTGTTTATGCCAGATCTGGACATAGTATCTCTGATCCACCTGTTGATTGGGTTTGTTGCTGCTGTATGGAATCATTTCCGTGCTGTTAGTAACCAACATTCCTGCGACTCCTTCCTATAGACCGCTGTTCTCTGTGTATAGTTAAGTAAGGCTGAAGCTGTACACAACTCAGGCTTATGGTGAAAAAATGGAATGTGTAGACAAGGTCGATCTCTTTTTCCACTTGTGATCTTGATATGGTCAGGTATGAAGTTCTGTATGCCATCGTGGAATATATTCTGGACCCAAGCCTTTTGAAGTCTGCAGTTGGTGACCTGCTATTTATGCTAGCAGAGTCGCCAGCTGCTTCTTGGTGAGGACATCTATTACCAGTGTTCCATTAGGGTCCGTCTCTTAGATTGACAAAACCCTTTATGGATTTCAAGTCGAATCTCATTTTTGTTGAGATGGTCTTATCCTATAAATACATTTCAAGAACCTCCTCATGTGGGTGTTGTTGCTTTAGTCACCTGGAAATATCAATGCTTATGCTGATCTGTATGTATCAAAGGAGCGATAGGTTATATTATTTTTCTTTTTGAACTGTTCTTAAAGAAATTCTTGAACCAGGAATTTGTTGGCAGGAAAAGGATCAGATTCCTTTTCATTATAAAAACTGCACCATGCTTTGTGAACACTCATATATTGTTTGAGAGTTTCTTTAGAGAGTGATATGAACAATATTGGTATTGCAGTCTCTGGTGTACCTTTTCTCATGAAAGATTCGTTCAATATCGGATGTGCACCAGGGAATGTTTCGAATACCTGGAAATTAAAATGAGGAATGAGGCTTCTTTATAGCTTTATATGCATGCTCAACACTGAGATCTCATTTGATTGCGAGGTGGAATGAGAGAATATTTTCTTTTCAATATCAAGGGTCTCTGTTTGTAGGTTAATCGAGGTGGTACATTCATCAATCCAGATTTTTCGAGATTCTCTCTCCTCGTTACAATAAAATAAAAATATGTAGATTATTTCAATAAACGTGAAGTAAGGACAAATCAGATGATTCGCCCCAAATTCTCAGTGCGTTTGATGAATTTTCCCATCAGAGAGCCTGAAAGAAAAATTCACTAGCTTGTCAGTGACAATTTGTATTGAAAAAGGTTTGTAGAAGAGACAAAAAGGAATATATGTACAGTGCGGCCATAAAGTATTGCATAAATCCATCATTGGCTAAATGAACAATAAAATTAGAAATTCCCGAAACAGGTCGATTCTTTATTTCAATTCACTATAGTTTCGAATCATAATCTAATATACAGGGTGAACCACTTTCGTGTAATGACGTCATCGCCATTTCTTTCAAATGGAACCCCCCTTTTTTTCAATTTCTCAATTTCCCTTGCTGAGCTGATTCCATAAATGTATAATAATGTTGCTTCAAACTGGTACAGGGTGGGCAAAAATTTAAAAAAAATATGAAAATTGTTTATGGAAAGTAATACGTTACTGAATGTAATAAACAAATCAAAAGCAATTACGTAGTTTCGCAATTGATGTGATACACTTCCAAAAACAAACAAACAAAGGAAAATTCACAATTACTGTTCAAATTGTTCTCCATTGACCGTTAGACAATGACTGAACCGGACATTACTCTCGTCTCTGTGGCAAAGCGGGTGTTATGTTCTGTATTTCTTGTCTAATTCGGTCTTGTAGTTGAGGGATATTTCCAGGTCTGTTCAAAGTAGACTTCAGATTTTGAATAACCCCATGAGAAGAAGTCTAATAGGCTCAGATCAGGCGATATAGCAGGCCATTCCACTGGTCTCCTTCTTCCTATCCACCCTTGTGAAAAAGTTGAGTTTGAAAATTCGCGCACAGTTACTGCGAAATGTGGCGGTGCGCCTTCCTGTTGAAACCAGATTCTGCGGTCTACAATAGTGGGTATTTGAATATCAGGAAGAAGCTGGATCAGATTTGGAATTAATTTTGTAGGCTATTTAGATTTAATGCTCCTGTTGAGTTTTCATCAAAAAAATATGGACCACAATTATTGTATTTCTCACAATACCAGCCCATACGTTAATTTATTGTGGTCTTTGCTTATGGTACTCTTGCATCCAGTGTGGATTTTCATCAGACCAATAACGGGTGTTCTGTCGGTTAACATGATCGTTCAAATAAAACGTTGCCTCGTCCGAAAATAAAACGTTATCAATGAAATTGTTATTTTGGTTCATCATATAATCGCAGAATTCAGGTCTTCGGTCAAAGTCGTCTTCAGCAAATTCATGGATGAGATGTACTTAATAAGGATGGTATTTTACCTTTCTCAAAATGTTCGATACTGAAGCCTTTCCAATACCAAAATCTCTAGATAATCCTGTACAGTGTGGATTTTCTACTGCCGACAGAATTATGTCTTGTTGAATATTTTCATCAATTTTTGACATTCCTCACATGTCCTGATTCTCTGTATTTCTGCTCTATTCTGCTTATCGTGAAATAGGTTCACGATCTGGGTGCATTTCATGGAATAATCGGCATAACTTTTGTTTAGTCCGCATCTTATCGCCAATACCAATCATCATTAATATTCGAATCCTATCACTTTCGGTTAAAGGCATTTCGTAAAGAAAGTTCACGAACGTACCTTCTCTAAAGCGTTAACAATACGAAACTGTGCTTCAATGTTTCTGACAGTTTTTGGTCAAATGAAAAAAAAAATGGTAAAAAATATAGTCCACGGGCTTGGATCACTACTAAAAGCTGTACGATACAATTCTTGATAGTTTATCAAAGTAGTTGTATAACAATATATAATTTCATTAAATGTGTTAATTGCGTTGATTCTTTATTCATTACTTCGTAAGTGAATTCTTGCATTTTTGCCCACCCTGTACCAATTTGAAGCAACATATTATAGATTCTTGAAATCAGCTCAGCAAGGGCAATTCGTGAATTGAATTGCATTCAATTGAAAACAGGGGAGTTCCATTTGAAAAAATTGGTGATGACCTCATTACACGAAAGTGGTTCACCCTGGATATTAGATTATGATTTGAAACAATAAAAAATTGAAATAAAAAATCGACCCGTTTCGAGAATTTCTAATTTCATTGGGCATTTAGCTAATAATGACTTTATGCGTTACTTTATGGACACACTGTAGAAAAAATATCAAATTTTCATTTATATTTGTACGATTCGGGAACGAATTTGCTCCCGTTGTTAACATAAAAAATGGTTATTTGTATAGCAAATTTGTATTCGTGTTGACACTTCCCAGTTCTCATTGACAATTGACGATGTTGGCAATCAAATGAGTTGAAGGATGTTTCCATAAATTAATCTCGAATTTACCATTTTGATTTTCAGATTCCAGTTCATCAACTGAACAGGAAGCAATGCTATTGTCTCCGTTCAAAAGAATGCGAGCAGGTCCCTTGATTTTTCTCTTCTGGTTCTTATCTGCTTTTCCAATGATTTTAATATTATTCCACTCTGCTATACCTTGTTCATTTTCAGTAAGGATATGTTGTAACATGAAAATTTGCCTTTTCGTGTTCCATATTGTGAATTCTGCAAATAGGTGATGGGGAAGCTTTGTAGAGATGCACTGCGTAACTCAATTATTTCTTTTCTAGGTTTTGAGGTACTTTACACAATTCCATTTTGTTGAATATTTTCATTTTCAATGTCCGTGACTGGATGACTGTTGGGTTATTTTAGTCCACTTCTTAACAAGTCTTACACATTTGTCAGATGCCCATGAATATTGTTGTTTCCATCATAGTCTCTTGCCAGTAGAAGACTGTTTGTCGCGTTTAGTGGCAGTGGCCTGTAATGGTGCAGGAATATTCGCGATTTTGTATCGACTGGTGGATCGACTAATGTATCGACTATCGTATCGACTATCGATGTCATGATCGATATTTAATATTTCTTTCGAATTGCATCCCTGAATCTGACTTGAATCATATTATTTGGGTGGCTAGATTGAAACTGCGCAGAGACGAAATTTGGTTTGTATTATTTTTTTGAAATAGATCACAAGTGCTCTGATTGACGGAAACTTGTTGTTTGAGCAATTTCCGTTTCATCATCCTTCTTGCTGATTCCTTCTCTTGCGAAAAGGTATCATGTGTTGAAGCAAAATGAAGCCCTTTTTGATTTTGGCTCTCGTGCGATCAGGTCAGGTGGTGGACACCTACTTTTGTGTTAGGCCTTTCCGATAGGAAGGTAAGAAATATCAAATCTCTTTTTGTGTGAATGATATTCGATAGGGTATGTACATTTTAGATATCACGGCCTTATACAGGGGAGTACGGGGTACAGAAGTGGATGATATGAACTCCATTTTCTTTTGACCACATGCTATAATGATTCAATTCAATTTATTCAATATGATACATTTTACAATATACATTACATCAACAGTTGTATAAATTTTCCAACGTTAATACTTATTTGGAATGCACCTAGGTGTGAACACCTGTATGTGCATATTCTACCTATCCTATAATATAAGTTACAAGTAATTACACTTTCCTACCTATTACATAATTAGAACAGTAATGTAATTATGAAAATAAAATATAAAATAAATACATGGCTACTTGAAATGAAGTTTTGTGTTTTGAACATATTATCAAATGATACCTCATGAGTATATACATTAGATGATTGTTATATTATATTTATATATTCTCGGGAGTTGTTGCTGATATAGATTCTGGATTTTTTTGAAAATAGTTTGAAGTTTTTAGTATTTCTTATAGATAGTGGAAGAGTATTGTAGATTTTCGGAGCAATAGTTGTTGCAAATCGAAGAGTTGCATCTTTATGACATTGTGGCGTAGTCAATAATCTATTTGTGACTTGCCTAGTACTATGTGAATGTGACAAATAATTCTTCAGATGAGGACTTTTAGCAATGAATAGACAGTTCGCGTGAAAGTATAGCAACCTTACATTGAGTATTTCATTATTATATAACTCAGATGTTGGATACATTCTGTCTTTACGTGGTATTACTTTTAGTATAAAATTTTGCACAACATTCAACGGATTCAACGCATTGTTATACAGTCCTCCGCAGATGAGTATACCATATCTTATTATTGATTCAACTGAAGATTTATATACCATCAGTAATGTTCTAGTGTTCATGAACTTTCGCAATTCATAAAATTTATGTATCAATCTGCGTATCCTATTGGTAATATTGTTGACATGATTTGTCCATTTCAAGTTCTTATCAATAGTTAGACCTAAGTATCTAGCATTTTCGGTTTCAACAATTTCTAATGTGGTATTTGGAATTTTCAGTACATTGAATTCGGGTCGGTTTGCATCAGTTAATGAGAAAGATATATATGTTGATTTGCTTATATTTAAGGACAGTTTGTTATAGTCTAACCAATGTTTGACTATTGCTATTCCGTTTTCCGCTTTTTCACGTACCCCGTTCCAATTTTTATCGTTGAAGATAAGAACTGTGTCATCTGCATAAGATATTGTTATGTCATCAATGTGAGTTTTCAGCAGTGAGTTGATATATGCAATAAATAATATTGGACCAAGAACCATTCCTTGCGGGACTCCCATTTGTATAGTTTTTGGGTCGCTATATACATTTTCAATTTTAGTTTGCTGCTGTCTATTAGACAGATAATTCTCAAAAACCTTCAGTACAATGCCTTTCACTCCGTAACGCTCAAGTTCATTAAGGAGCTTTGCATGAGGCACTGTGTCGAAGGCTTTTGCTAGGGCAAGAAATACTCCAATGCACTTATGATTACTATCCATGCTTTGTTTTATATTATCTATAAGATCAAACATTGCATCTGTTGTACCTACACCCTGTTTGAATCCATATTGTTTGCAGCTCAAAATTTTGTTCATTGTTAAGTATTCATATAATCTACTTTTCAGACATTTTTCAAATATTTTGGCAAAAGTATTGATTAAGCTAATGGGTCTAAAATTTTGAATGTTTGTTTTTTTTCCAGATTTGAAAATTGGCGTTACTATTGATATTTTGAAATCATCTGGTATTTCCCCGTTACTGAATATTAGGTTTATAATATGGATTAAGGAATCAACTATGTAGTGGTGGCAACTTTTGATTAGTTTGGCAGTAATGCCATCTATTCCTGGAGAGCTGTTATCTTTCAAAGTTTTGATATGATTTATAATTTCATTTTTGTTCACTATGTTTCTGGACTTGCATTTTATCAATCAACACTGTTAACTCGATGGATCACTAAATATCGAATCTCATCAACTATGGGCATTTAGAAATCTTGAACTGTTTTCTGGACTTCACTGTTTGGACATCACTTGGACACTTGTTTCGATGGTTGAGGCACCTGAGGGATCTTCGTGCTTTGAAGCCTGAGTCACCAACACACTTGAAGGTGGAAGCAAGACCCTGGTGATTTCTTGTGTATGTCTCTGGGCATCTATAGGACCCGACAGCCTGGAATTTCTGGCAGAATCCTTGCTGCCAACAGTGCAAGTCCCTAGCAGCCCTTCTGGTTCAGATAGCCAGTGATCCTGACTTCTGACAGGAAGTCCAGGGGAGTCCAGACTCCGGGTATGGTTGATTGATCCTTCATCACTAGGATTTTGTTACTTTGGAGCCTGAACTCCCAGAGCCCGGTCAGATAGTGAGACATCCTGGTCCAGCTTGGATGGTAGGAAGAGCTTGCCCTGGTGGCAGCCTGTGGACCCGTCAGCTAGAGTTGTAGCGCAGCATCCAGTTGCCCTGGGATAAACCAAGTGCCCAGGTCTCCGGGTGGTTGTGACTCCTGTCAACTGTGTGGGGATCCAGTTTTCTTAGCACACCTAACCCCTACCGCCGACTGAGGGAGGAGTGTCTTTGTTTCATCCAGGTAGTGAGATCTAGTGGACCACAGTTGGAATCTCATGGTTCAAAATCCAGAACTTGCAGTTAAGGTCAGAATTTTCCATACACATATTTTTTTCACTGTCTGAGGACGTTTAACATATAACATACTTTTTTTTCACTGTCTGAGGACATTTAAGATGGTCTTTTTTCCCTGTCTTGAGGACATTCAACATATCATATTTTTTTCACTGTCTGAGGACATTTGATATACATATTTTTCACTGACTAATGTCAAGAGATATCTAAACAATTGTCAATAACACATAACAGTCTAAGATCGGATTTTACATTTAATAGAATTATTGGGTCTGTTAGAGACTCTGTGAACCCAAAGTATATGCCTATATGAAGGGAAATCTACCCTTGTACTGAGTTACAATCATAGTACATATTTACCACCATTTTGAATACCTATTGTTGGCATGTTGAAGTGAATAAATCTGTTGACAGTTATTTTGGCTCATATTTATATCTTGGATTTTTTCTCAGTAATTCAGCTGTGAAAACTGAGTGGCGCCTGACAAAAGGAAAACCCCACTAGTAAACAATAAAAAGAACTAACTCACGACCTGCTCCCAAACAAAGGAGCTGTCGTGCCTATAACAAATAGATATCTTTTTCTTTTCCAAAACATCAAAAGAGTTGTTATAATGTTCAGCTAGTTTCTTTTAGGCTCTCTGATGGAGAAATTCTTGAAACGCATTGACATTTCGAGGTGAATCATCTGATTTGTCATCACTACACGTATATTGAAATAATATTCATATTTTCATCTTATAGAAACGAGGAGAGAAAATCCCTGAAATCCGGGAATAATGGACTAAGGGTCCATGTTTGAGAGCTCTGGTAAACAGTGTATACCATATTTGAGATTTCCAATCAGGAACCACTAATATACCTTCTGCCTTGTCCCTGATGATCTGACTCAGTATGCGTGATATTATGGAGAAAGGGGGGAAGGCATAGAAATCTAGATTGGACCAAGAAATACTGAAGCCATCAATTGCTGGAGCGTCAGGATCCGGACAAACAAGGGTCAAGTTCCCATTATTTTCCTATTGGAAACTCTCTGAATGATTTGTATGCTTCTACATTATCCTACGAACTGATATAAGAGGCATAAAGCCAAACATCTCTGTGTTCACACCATTGTCAGATATCACGGGCTAATAGGAGATCTGGATATTTCACACTGCCCATTCGGTTAACATATGAGAGTGCTGTTGTGTAGTCCACTCTGACTAGAATATTATAAAAACTGTGATTTCTGCTAATAACTTCATGGCATTTAGAACAGCTAATAACAAGAGATAGTTGATGTGCCTACTCCTAAGCTCTTTTGACCACCATCCTTGTGAGCTCTGACGCTGACAATAAGCTCCCCAGCCCTTGAAAAGGTTTTTGAATGATAAATATCATGTATATCATTGTGGAAAGATTTCTTGACATTCAGCCATCACTGTAGATCATACTGTTTCTTCTCTGATATTGTCATCAATGCATTGAAGTCAGAATTATTATTTTTTAGAGCCAACAATTTTTCACGTTCAAACTTCTTTGAATAGAGCTATTCGTAGGGCGAGCTGAAACAAAAGTTTCCACATATTTTGCGAACACTCGAATAGTGCAGGATACAGATTTCATTAAGTGAATCATTTGTAACAGTCTCCAGAAACTTCTCGTCTGGAAGTCTCATAGCGAATCCCATTGGGAAAACTATTGTGCACGAGTGCTCCCCATTGGTTATGATCAGTTGTGGTTTTCAAGTCCCATTGGAAAACTCGTGCAGCCAGTTTTGCACCCACTGCAAGATTTTTTTCGCGCCAGCTCTCAGAGGTCGTGTGTGATCTGGTGCACTGAAAAAATGGTAGGTAACAGCGATAACACAGACAAAGGAAGTCTGCTACTATTTCTGTCATCATCATCGTTCTCCAGTTGCGATGAGGATGATGAGGTCGTTCGATTCTTGAAGAAGAGACCCAGTCCAAGAATGAATGATTAGTTGAGTAAGTTACTGATATTAAAAAATCAGACGCATATGAAAGCTTAGAGATATTTGAGAATAGTAATAGAGTAATGAATAAGGATAATAAACCTATTCCATATAGCCCTCTATATAGTTTTAAAATATAAAAATTAAGATTAACATGTGAACTCAATCATGCCAAACATTAACTTGACGGTTAGTATTTTTCACGGTTGGATGAACATATACCTAGTATATAAGCAGCACACTAGAATAGGATATTTAGTTTCAATCTTCTCCTGAAGATGAAGATGAAGATGCTAACATAGTTAGCGAAACACGTGTCGGGGCGTTTAAAAATCGTTTTGGTTAGTGGTAAAACAGTGTAGTGTATTATCGTACCAAAGGTTAAAGTCTTGAAGTAGTTAAAATATAATAAAAACTCTCCAATTCTCTGATGTCTTTGCCTTTTTCTTCTCCAAGTGAGTACCAATTTGTTTCACTTGATATACCTACTTAGTGTTTCGTTGTTCTTTGTAGAATTACTTTTTTCTGGCTGATGATGGATACCTTTTGGGTCCGAAACATGTCCCCCCCTTCTTGAATTTAGAATCAAACGTTGTGAAACCGACTTGGAGAATTTTTATCATATTCATTCCTTGTGGTATTTAGTAGATTCAATGAAACTTTCATCATATGTTTTATAGGTTTGCAGGAAAGAAACCTTCAATGAGTGATATAGATCTTGCACCAACTATTATCAGAATGCCTAATGAAAGGGAGGTGGAACTTTTTGCATCTGAATTTCAAAAGGTACGCATCAACTACCTGAATATACTATAGCCATAGTTTCATTAATACATTAGAACAATAACAAATATTATGAACTCAACTAGCTAATTAATGCCTCCCTAATCAGCATACACATTTTTTTATTGCATTCATTCTGTAGGTTAGTGGATCTTCAGGTGTGATGGAATGTATTGATGGTACATCAATCAGTATCAGAACTCTAGCTCATGAATTGAAAAATACAAATCGCCATGACCTACCAGCAATCACTCATTGAGGGATTTTTGATTATAGGGGGCGGTTCATTGATTTATTTATTTATTTATTTATTTAATATTAAAACATCCAGCAGGCTTTCGCCCATTCACAGGTGTATGTAATAATACATGGTTATTAGTTGGATCGCTAAAAATATATACCTATATCTATACATAACTCGAAAAGAATATAAACTAATATATATATAAACTAGTTCCTCAACGCACTAAATAGTCTATGCTTGAATTGAGACAGCGAGAGAAAAAATATATCAATACTTTGTAAATTGTTGTAACTTCGGCACATTGTTGTAAGGGGACAATGGGAGTGATGTTGTGTGTTGGGCACAGCAATGCGGAACGTTATATCTGATCTTGACACGGATCGTGGTACATTGAAATCAATCAGAGAGAGTAATGAGGATGAATCGATATGATTATGGATTATTTTATGCATAAAAGTTAAATCGATTATTTCGCGATGTTTTTTAAGAGAAAATAAATCGAATTCATTCAGCAATAGGTCATAGCAATAGTGTCTTTGAGGATACACGCCATATTTTTTATAGTATGCATATTTTAAAAACTTTCTTTGCACTGATTCAATGGCTTCGATATATTTGGAATGACATGGATTCCATACGACACTGCGGTAATCTAATTTACTTCTCACCAATGAGAAGTAGACACTGCGCAAAGCACCAAATGATTTGAACTCCTTACAGGTACGAATCAAAAATCCCAAAGACTTCATAGCTCTGCCTATTACACTTTCTGATGTTTTTGTCGCAGTACCAGTGTCCTTAAATTATCACTGATCTATCAGAGACCTTCAACAATATTTTGAGTGCAACCAGAGTTCTCATTGAGATTAGACCTTTAATCTCTAAAGGTACATTCTCGCAACTCCATGATGTGGATATATTATCAGTGAAATAAATAGTGAGATTCATAATTGCATGTTGTGTTGTCCAGAGTTTATACATAGATTCTAATGATCACATTGGAACTGAAGAGATTGTTTCCCCTGATACAGAGAAAGACAACCTTCATGAGGAAACTGAATGGCGTCTCAGAAGCAAAAATGAAGGAAAGAGGAAATCAATAAGAAACATGATGGAGTTTATATTATAGTGGAATGGATATTCTGTTTCTGTTGTCACTATTCATTGATATGCTTGTCATTGGTAATAAAGATGTCATGAACGATAATGTAATTGAATTGAACATTTTCAAGGAAAAACCAAACAAAAAATTCAACAAGTAAACTATTATAATATCAACTAATGAAATATTCGAGGTCAAACATTTTTATTTGAAACCATTAGTCCCTTTTGAAAAGTTGTCTCATTATTTCTAGTTGTTTTTTTGTTTCTCCTTTCTTTTACAACTTTTTTTTGTATGTGAATTACAAATAAAGGATCATGAATAGATCTGTGTTTTTTCACAGGCATCAATGATTGGGACACTGATGGTTTTATATTTTCTTCTTCAATTGGTTTGAGGACTTGCATATTCCGAGCACCACCCAAAACCTTTCGCTCTATACTTTCATCTGAACTAGTTATTTTATCGAGTTCTTTTTCAAATGGGAATTTCATACGGCTTGTTCCAGTTCTTCTATTATTTTTACCAGCAGATTCTCTCCTCTTCAAAACTATTTTGTATCTATTCTCCACTTGTATTAATGTTCTTCTTAGGTTGCATTTTTTGTTGAGAATGTCTGTGATTTTATTTCACATGTTTTTTTTGTTTTAAAATCATGGGTCCTAAATTGGACATAAATTGTTCGTAGTACTACGATGAAACTTTGGTTTCAGCGTCAGTCCAGCCTGGAAAAATATTCCCTAGACATACATTCATTGAGCATTTTTAACATCTTACCACAATGGTGCTTCACATTGATTTCGGGAAATGAAACTGCTTCTTCTTGCCACCTGTCATTATCTTCAGTGGGTTGAAAGAAACATATACTGCCTCTACTGATGGAAACCCCTTCTTTACAGTCCTCAGTATCAGTGTATTTGTTGACTTGGGCAGTTTGTGGTGCAGTGTACATCAGAATATTATTGTGGAGAATAAGTCGAGTTATTAGAGACCAGCTAGTATATTTTGTTCTTAATTGTGAGAAAAAAAAAATTTGATCACTTTGTCATACCGTGCGCCCTCTACTCTCTATATCCTCTGCAGTGGTTCCCTCGGGGAAATGAGTTAATTGTTCATCAACTCAGTTATGTGGTTTGATGTGTAGCCATCATTATCCGTAAATAACGTTAGTTCAGTATATTGCGCATATAACGCTGAAAAGTGCTATCTGATGATTATTTAGGGGGCTAGTCAATTATATTGTATCATGTCCACAGATTTCATGTCTATCATTGGTGAGTATATTCACTCGTTAATTTGAAGATATTCCTGATTTCCCGAAATGGAATTATTAGATTTATAATTTCATCATTCATTCTAGAGACAATTTTATATTGTATATCCATAATTGAATCTGAAGTCGAAAACAAAAACCTGACTCAAACCCTTACACAATATTTTTTATGATTTGACATTTTAATGGGCGTTCCATTGAGATTGCACTAGTTCAAAACCAAGACAGTGTCAGTTCAAAACCAGCTCAAAACAATTGCAGCACTAGGTTACTTAATGGGATTCGCTGTATTTGTCATGTCTGAGCTGTTGAAGATGAAACCTAAGAATCCTCACTCAATTGAAGGTTCAAAAAAATTCTCCTCAAAAGCAATAATAAAACCTGAGCTCTGTGGTAATTTGACACTAACCTCTACATGCTTGGAGCATTTCGCAAGGTCGTGATCCATGATCCAAAAATCATCAAGATACACCACAGACGGGAATCCCTTTATATCTCAAAACAGAAACTACTGGTCTAGTCATTTTTGTAAAGAAATATGGATCTAACAAAAAGCCAAAAGCGAGGCGAGTGTATTCAGAAATATATCCATTGAATTTATATCTCGAATCTCCAAAAGTTCAAAAAAAATTCCAATACCTACCTCCTGTCCCTATCCTCCCTAGGAACGCGCGATGTTCTTTGAACATTATAGGGATTCCCTTTCGTGCGCTTTAACCATTAAAAAAAAAAACTTTCTGATGGTGGCCATCAAGCAATTAGGCTGTATCAGTTTTGAGACAGTTCTACTGTCTTCAAGCTTGAAGTGCGGTGCATTTAGGAAGGTATCTAGTTTCTTTGAATTCATACCTCTTCTGTCCATTCGACTTTGACACTAGAAAGTGATCAGAAAGAAACTGGTATCTATGGAAATTGAAAGCTTCAATTACCCCCTGCTACTGCAAGTCCAAAATACATTGATCCTAATCAGATTCCTCTTTCTTTGGATAGATGTTAGAGACTGCAGAAGGTACCTGCTGGGGTGTTTTGATGGATGGAATCTTCATACCGGAAATCCATCATAACAAAAGTTTATTTGAGGTTGAAGACTGCCAGTTTCTTTTAGGTGAAGCCAAATTACCCGAGTGTTTATTGAAGCTAACCTTTTTTGTATTTGGGTTCGATGGGGATGAGGTTCCTCTCTGTCCCTGCTCTGCTTGAAGAAGTCCTTCGATTTTTTCCCGCAGATGATTGTGTTCGAGTGAACGCAGGCTTTGGAACCTGAAAAATCTTCAGGTATCTGCTTGATCTCTCAAAGTTCTTCACTGCTCCACAGTTTTCTCCAAAATCTTCACCCAAGAGGAAATCATCCAGTTCGTTCCTATCTGCTACCTCTTTGGCAGATCTACTCACATCCGGAGTAATTGTTGACGTCTAGTCAAGGAGATATTTAAATGTGAGTCTGTCGAAACATCCAGCGTCGCTTAACCCTTTCGCGGTCAAATAATATGTACCCAAGTCACGCTCATTCTCTCCGCGGATTTATACTACTTTGATGCAAAATGTTGACATATGAGCAAGTATGAATACAGTTTTGGATTTTTTTTGAAAAAATGTAGTGGCACCTATATTTCCCCCTGCCCACCAAGATATTTGGCTGAATTATACAGAAAATATGGGCCCAACTTGAATAAAACATTTATTGACATTGAAAACATATTTATAGATGACAAATCTCATTGTGATCTGCGATGAAGTTTTTTGAAACACTCAGGAACAGAAATAGGCACTTCACATCTGGAGCAGGTGAATTGTGTTCGTTTCTCGTTGGTCTTCGTGCTACAGATTCTGCATCTCCTGTGAGTCCCTCTCTCAGGAAAGTGGGATCCAACGCTTGCTAGTCTTACTTTATCAAAAACAGTTTTCTTATCAGCTGAGAATTGAACTGGCTTGCCCCTTCTCTTTCGGCTGCTATATCCTCCAATAAGCTGATGAGTGGGTGCTATTCGGAATGTCAGTTGATCGCCAGGATGTTTGATATAGAATGAAACTATTGACAATATCTAGATAAACTAGGAAGAAAGAAATTCTGTGCCACCATTTCACTGATCTTCGTTCAATGGCATATAATTCTATTTTTTGATCAAATCTATCTACCCCGCCCATAGTTTGTTTATATGAATCTACCTCTTTTAGACAAAAAACATTGGAGCCATGTTTATTTGTTCTCTCCACAGTGGTCACTTCCCTTGGGGAGACGGCAGTGGTTAGTGAAGTTACTGGCCTTGCCTTGCCTGCCACTTCACAGCAAAGTTCACCCCTTTGTTTTTTAATTGAAATTCACCGCGATTCATTACAACTTTCTGCTTCATCATTTCAGGTAAACCCTTTCTTGTCGTTCTCACAATTCCATCCACATAAATACCTCTACGATGAAGCTTTCCTATCCATGGAACAGAAGTGAAGAAGTTATCAAAGACTACCAGACATTTTTTGCCGACAAAACCCTCCGTAAGTTTCATTACAACACTTTCACCTAGTCCAAAATCTTCGTTTTGTGATTAAACATTATCTTTGGCTGTATATATCTGAAACTTTGAAATGAAACCGGTTTTGGAATCAGCAAGGCACCAGACCTTATATCCTCTCTTCACAGGCTTCATTGTCATATACTGTTTGAAACTACATCGGCCTTTGAATGGTATCATAGATTCGTCGACTGATAAAACAGATGAACACTCATATACAGATTGAGATTTTTTATTCAAAAAGTCAATCATGGGCCTAATTTAATAAGGTTTATCGTATTGTGGGATCCACGGACAGGACAAGATTCATTATCGTTACAGTGTAAGGCTTCAGTGATTTTTTTGTATCTTTTTGAATTCATAACATCGCAAATTTCATCACCTCTCAATACAGGATCACTGCTCCAATAATGTTCTAGCCTAGGTAATTTATGGATCCCCATCGGATGAGGCAGCCAATATACGCTTCCAATTCTAGTGTGCTTAGAGGTGATCAATTCTTTATCGAAATTTGATCCGCATACAGATTGGTTTGCTGAACAAGCAGAGAAAATGAATCTTCGTGAGAAATTTCTTGAAAGAACGAAATTTCCTTCGTACAAGCTGATATGTGGAGAACAGGGGGTTCATCGAAAGCAAGTGACAATTTGTTGAAATGTTCAGAATCTTCCTGCCATTCAAAATTGTCATCTTCATCCGCAGTTTTTCTCACACTTATCGCTTCTTTCATCCGCAATTCTGCAAATTCAATAAGGAAAGATATTTGATACAGGAAAAACCAATCAAAGACTTGTGATCAGTATAACCGCACGCTTGAGAACCCGGAACTGCTTCAGCCAGTGTTTCATCTGCTAGGGTTCTATCCAAATCATAATCCGCAGCATCCGGAGAATTGGTGAAGATACTGATTGTCGATGGTGCAGGAGATGAAGTATTTCTAACACTACTACTAGCTGATTCTGTATCCAAGGCTTTCAACTAGTCTTCTACATCTGAATCAGCCTCAGCTCCTGCATTTTCTTCATCTTCAGGCAAACCAAATAGGTAGTTGAGTGCTTCCTCGGCTTGTTTCGAATAATGTGATATTATTGAGATATTGTCACAAATGAGGAGATATTTGAAGCCAAAATCCAAAATTCTTATAAAATTATATGGGTTCGAAGTCATTGAACGGTCACGTCTGTGTTTATTATTTCCAAAATTATTGAACCACCAACTTTCGATTAGTAGTTGAACATAAACACAGGCATGGCATTGACTTCAACGAACCAGGAATATCCACCTGAAATCCTCACTGTCACGTTTCCAAAATATAAATTGAACATATAAAAGGCGCGAGGAAGCCAGCACAGGTATCATTCGATCATTTAATCATTTCGATCATTGCGATCATTCAAGAATTCAATCATTTGATTCAATCATTTGCCACTGTGCCCGAACCGTCGGAGTTCGGGCAGAACAGAAGATGCCCTTCCTCTAAGGTCTCAGCAATATTAGCTTCCAATGTACCTACCTACATATAGGGTAAGTTAAGTTTTTATTTATTATTATTCATTTATGCCAGGAATAAATGTGTGTATATGTTTTGTTTTGAAAAAATAAACCCTTATGAGTATTATTTATCATTATCACTTTTTAAAGTTCATTCTCTGATGGATCTAGAGCACAACTTAGGCAACCCCCGCCTACAGTTGGTGACAACATCACGGAAGAAAAGCACTAATAACAGGTGTAAAATCACAAGGCAATACCTTGAAGCACGGAATGATCTAACCTCTTTATGAATCTGAAAATCTAGTTGGTTTCTGTAATCCCTAATATATTCATCTCCCCACTAAATGGTGCCACCTGTCATGTATATACTTTCATTGTCAGTCACTGGAAAATTACATTTGAAAGTAGTGGGAATCATATTTCCCAGTGCTCGCGAAAGAAGCTCTGTCTTCCTTGTTGTTACTATCCAAGATTTTGTTTAGGAATTTTTTCAACCCTGATGATTTTGCTTCAGCTGGCTAGAGATTTGTCCCTCTTCATAATGAGGAAGTAATCAAATTAGTGTAACATTTTCATTGACTCTTATGAAATATTTGGTCTTATTTACTGGAAATTTCATATTTATCCTCTTTTTTGTTGAACAAGCGCATGGTGCTGTTCATCGGAGAGCAATTTGGAAGGATGGATCTATGAGGAATACAAAAGACAAAGAATATTTTTATTACGTTAAGACTTCCCAGAACGTCACTCAGTTTTTTAAAGAACCCGAATATCAAATCGGCTGTTGAGAATCGTGCTCAAAATAAGAAATCAGACGAGATATGTCGAAGATTATCTCAATAGACGGAACTAAAACATTCTGATATCAAGCTACAGGGGAAAGTCGCGAAGTAATAACACTTTTCATATTATTCACCCTTGGTACTGAGTTTGATGGATGAGTGAGTTGTATTCAAATTAAATGAGAAGTTAACTCATATATACGTGTGTCCATTTAGTGCGTAATTCTTCGATATCTCGAAATCAATTATCACAAGAGAAAAACTTTGGAGAAAAAAACTTTTTCAGTTACTAAAGTTGCTCATTTCGAGAATATTTCCAACAATACTGGGTGTTTTATAAAAGCGAGGCAACTCGAAGACGAGTTTTTTCAAATGGAACACCCAGTATGACTCCATGAAGTAACAATGCTGGAATGTAAATTTAACTTTGAAAATCTCAGCATGAATCTAATAGGCATATATAGACCTAATCCTACAGATGTCAATACCTTTGTCGGTGAACTTGACCAGCACATAAACGAATTAAACAGAGACGATACTGTTATATTGATTGGAGATATCAATATCAATTTAAGAAAACAAACAGGAGAAGACACAATAAATTATCAGAATATGTTAGAGAAAAATGGATTTATTTCCTACATTAACATACCGACAAGAGAAGAAGACGGTACACATTCTATAATTGATCATATATTCATTCGTGAAAAAAATACATCCTCAAATCCAAAAATGAGATATGTCTCTATGGCTTCATAATAGTATGACTGATCACTATCCTATTTTATGTAATATTCAAAATCGAAATCAGTCACAGGCCAGAACGCAGAAACAAATAATGATAAAAAGAATCGAAGAAAAAAATTTGTAACGAAATAAAGTCAATAGACTGGAATATATTTTAAAGCAAAGGATTATTTTTACGATAAAATTAATACTTGTCTCAAAAGTGCAACCTCAATAATTAAAATAACAAATAAAATGAAAAGATTGAAACCATGGATGACTCAGGGTTTACTAGCCTCAATACGAAAACGGGATAAATTGAAACAAAAATTCCTTGAATATCTTATAATACCGTCCTTGAACAAGAATATAGAAACTATAGGAATATATTAACAAACCTGATCAAAACAACAAAAAACGATTATTATAGACAAACATTTTCAGAAGCAGGAAACAAATACAAAAAAAAACTTGGGAAATCATTAACGAGGCCTTTAATGGAATAAACAGAAACGAGATCAAAAATTCACAGAATATAAACAATAATGGACAATAAAAAATGTGAAATTGCAGAATGCTTTAATGAATTCTTTATCAAAATTGGAAAACAAACTACAAACTCGATAACAACAACCAACTAGTTGAATGAAAGTAAGTTCAAGAATACAAACAATCATCATGCAAATTCCTTATACTCAGAACCAGTTATTGATAAAGAAATAGAAGACACCATTGCAAGTCTAAAAACAAATACATCTCCGGGAAAAGATGGAATTACAGCTAGATTGTTGAAATTGATCAGTAAAGACATTAGCAATCCACTTGCCTACATCATTAATTTGTGTTTTCTAAACTCTGACATACCTGAAGAATTCAAGGAGAGTGTTGTTATACCTATTTATGAATCAGGAGATAAAAATGAAATGACAAACTACCGACGAATCAGCTTGATTAACAATATTGGTAGAATTTTCGAAAAGTGCCTGAATAAACGACTACGTTCTTATTTGGAAAAATATAAGATTTTATCGCAAAAACAATTCGGTTTCCAGCCAGGAATGGGAACAGAACAGCCATTACAACTATTGACAACGTATATTATAGAAAATCTTGATAAAAATAAAAAAACAATTGCCATATTTTTAGATCTACAGAAAGCTTTCGATACTGTGTCCCATACTGAATTATTAGAAAAATTAAGCAACATTGGGGTTAGAGGTGACGTCTTGAAATTGTTTGAAAAATATCTCAATAATAGAAACCAGCAAGTGAAAATAGAAGATGTTCTCGGTACTTCTCAACAAATACAAACAGGCGTTCCCCAGGAAACAGTCTTAGGCCCAACACTATTCCTGATATTCATAAACAATCTTCTGAATTACAAACAGCACGGCTTAGTTATATCTAATGCTGATGATACCGTGCTTGTCTGTGATGCTGAAAATTGGAATGAAGTTCGAATGAAAGCGCAAACTGCAATAAATGATATAAAGATATGGTTGGATGAAAATAAACTGAAACTTAATATTGAAAAAACTAAATACATGGCATTCTCTCTTACAAAAAGGGGATTACCAAATAATCTACATCCAATTGAAATCAACGGAACTACAGACTTGATTCATAATGTATCATCAATAAAATACTTAGGGGTGTTCATCGACCAATTTCTGAAATGGCAAGTACACACTGAATATATTACTAAGCGAATCAGAAAAAAAAATATATATATTATAAAATAATAAATTCTACGTACTACGGAATATTTTGAGAGAAATCGTTCTTCTGATAGTTCATAACAGTTCAGTAGTATCTCTGCTCAGATATGGAATAAGTGTCTGGGGCTCTGCATATGATAACATTCTGAAGCCGCTCGATTTGAGCTAATGCTGTTGAAAATTCTTCATATGTTAATGATGCATTACCCATTACTCGTTTTAAATGATATTTACTACTTTTAATACCTGCCTCCCAAATGCCACCGAAGGTTGCAGATCTGGCAGGTATGAAGTGCCATTTTATACTTTCATTCATTAAAAAATCACCTACTTCATCAGAATTTGATTTGACAAATTGATACAATTGTTTGATTTCATTGTTGGCTCCAACAAAATTCGACCCATTATCGGAAAATATATTATTTGGTTTACCTCGTCGTGCAATGAACCGTTTGAATGTAGCTATAAATGACTCTGATGACAAATCTGATACTGCTTCTAAATGCACGGCCTTCGTGGACATGCAAATAAATAGGCACATATATACTTTGATTGATTTTGCTCCACGACCTTTACGATCTTTCAATATGAAAGAACCTGCGTAATCGACTCCAACATTTAAAAAAGGTAACGAAGGATTCACTCGAAATTTGGGTAAATTTCCCATTAGATAATCTACTGATTTTGGGTTAGTTTTGAAACAAATTATGCATTTTCGCACAATGCCCTTTGCCAAATTGCGACCTGATATAGGCCAATAATTCTCTCTTACATTATAAAAAAGAGCTTGTGCCCCACAATGTAAAAGTTTCTCGTGTCTGTCTATTAATATCAATTCTGTTAATCTATGTCGTGGAGGTAGCAGAATCGGATGTCTTTTATCGAAATGCTCATTAGAATTTTTTATTCTGCCACCTACTCTAATTAAACCGTCACTATCAAGGAATGGATTCAAACATAATATCTTGCTTTTTTTATGTAAAGCTTTTCTTTGACACAGATTCTGATGATCCACATAAAAATATTCTTGTTGTGCCAACTTCAATAATGTGTTCAATGCATTTTTCAATTCGAAATGACTCAATGGTCCATAGATTCTATTATTGCCAACTTCAATAATGTGTTCAATGCATTTTTCAATTCGAAATGACTCAATGGTCCATAGATTCTATTATTGGTGGTGGATGATTTCGTATTTTTAGTGAATCTAAATATGAATGCAACTATTCTTTGCAATTTTCTCAACGAAGAAAACTTGGAAAATATATCAAGATCGGATGTAGTCATTGCAACATTATAAGTTAATCTCATTTCAGGAATTTCAACATCTGAATAGTCCATTTGATTGAATTTAATATGTACATCTTTCTGAAGCCATGATGGTCCATTCCACCATAAATCTGATTCCAACAATTTACTAGTAAAACAACCTCTAGATACTGAGTCAGTAGGGTTCTCTTCCGACCTAACATGATGCCAATCGCTAATTTTTGTTAATGATTGAATGTCAGCAACCCTGTTGGCTACAAAAGTTTTCCAAGTATTAGGAGCACTCTGTAGCCATCTCAATGTAATAGTTGAATCAGACCAATAATTATATTGACAGAAGTTTATTCCCATCACACTGACAATCCTTTTTGACAAATGTGCTAGTAATACAGCGGCATTTAACTCTAATCGCGGAAGCGTTAATTGCTTCAATGGTGCAACACGGGATTTCGCTGACAGGAGACGAGACATGATATTTCCTGATGAATCAACACACCTTACATATACACAGGCTCCATATTCCGTTCTGGGGCATCAGCAAAACCATGTAATTCTATTTTCATGCATTCATTGCTAAAAATATAACGTGGTATCCTAATTCCATTCAAAACCGGTAATTTCCTTTGGAATTCCACCCATTTATTGTTTGAATCTTGAGTAATTGGTTCGTCCCATGATATGTTTGATTTCCACAATTCTTGGATTATAATTTTTGCCAGAATTATTACAGGAGCCACTAATCCTAGGGGATCAAATATTTGACAAACGCTGGATAAAATATGTCTCTTTGTAATCTTTTCTGGAATGTGAATTTGTTTGACTGAATATTGTATCATATCTGAATGTGCTTTCCAAAATATATCTAGGGTTTTATTTGTATGAGCTTCACCAAACTGTAGAGTGCTACATTCTAGTTAAGTATTGATTTTCAAGTTATTCATTACAGTAGCATCATTACTCAACCACTTTCTCAAATCAAATTTTCCCTTTGCTAAAATTTCTGTAAGATTGCGTTGAATTTCTGTGACCTCAGACACGGAATCAGCTCCTGTCAGAAGATCATCCATATAAAAACAATTTCTTATAATCTCACATTCTTTAGGGAAATCCACTTCATTTTCGAATGCTAATTGGAATAAACATCTCACTGCTAAATAAGGAGCTGAAGCAGTGCCGTAGGTGACAGTATTTAATTCATAACATTCTAATTCATTATGAGGTTCGGTTCTCCAGAAAATTCTTTGGAAATTACGTTGACACTTATCAATAAGTATTTGTCGATACATTTTGGAGATATCAGCCGATATGACGTATCTATATTTTCGTAAATTCAATATTATTGTGAATAAATCTTTCTGGAGAATCGGACCAATAAATTGTAAGTCATTCAGTGATACCCCACTATCCGATTTGGGGCTGCCATCGAACACGACGCGTAATTTTGTAGTTAGACTTGAATCTCTCAATACGGCGTGATGAGGCAGATAATATTTCAATTTGTCATTATAATTTCTTTCATTTTCATTAATCTTGGTCATATGACCTAGCATTTTATATTCTTCAATGAAGTCACTATATTGTTTCTTCAGCTGATTATTTTTATTCAATTTTTTCTCAAGTGCATAGAACCTACTAATCGCCATTTGTCTAGAATCTCCTAATGTTGTTAACAAATCATTATTCATTGGCATACGAACAATAAAACGTCCATCTTCATCTCGTTTTGTCGTTTGCGTGAAATGATTTTCACAAAACCTTTCAGATTTGGACATCAATTGTGATGTTGTCATATCAATTTCCTCTATATCCCAGAATTTGGTAATCTGTTCATCAATAGTAGGTTCCATATTTATATTCAAATAATTATTAGCTAACCTTGTTGATCTCGCTTGTAAATTCATATCACCTGCAATTATCCATCCTAATTTTGTCTTTTGCAATATGGGAAAATTGTTATCTCTTTTAATTTGTCCATTGCATAGCAGCGACCAAAAAACATTCGCACCTATCAACATATCAATTTCCCTCGATTCATTGAAATAAGGGTCAGCTAATTCTAAACTCTCTGGTATTCCTAAGCGATTCTTTTCAAATGACATTAATGGTAATTTTTCAGTTATGACAGGAATAACCAAACAATTGATATCTGTAGAGAAATCAGAAGTACAAGACGAAATTGTTACATTTATTTGATTTTTGATATATTGTAAAGACTGGCTTACACCCTTTATAATATAATTCACCTTTACTGACTGAATTCCCAATTTATGACTCATTTTTTCAGTGATAAAATGACTTTGCGAACCACTATCGAGCAGTACACGGCATTGTCGTTTCATATTATTATTATCTCTTACAAAAACTACAGCAGTCGATAACAATACTTGCACTGCTATTTCAGATACTGAAGGTTCCTTGATTGAATGTTTAATGACTGATATTTGAGCGGCATGTTGTGACTGAGAAGAATTCTCGCGTGAGTCAATGTCATCAACTTGCTTTGGTCTGATGGAGCTCTGATCCATGTTATTTTTCGAATATTCAATATGCAGAATTGTATTATGAGGTTTTACACATTTTTTACATCTTTGTGACTTGCATTCCCAAGATGAATGTGACAATCGCAAGCAATTCAAACAAAGTTTCAATTTTTTAACTTCAGCGATTCGATCACTAGTACTTAGTTTCAGAAATGACTCGCAAGAATATATTAAATGTGAACGTTTGCAGTAATGACACTCCAGTTTGCTCTGATGATTATTATTAGTACTGTAAAAGCTATTTGAATGTTTTTTGGGAACTATTGAATTTCTATATCTTTCTGATTTGTTGACTTCTAACTTTTCAAGAATGTCACATTTCTGCTTCATAAATTCATTCAAATCATTCATATTTGGCAATTCACCCTTATGTTTGTGTGACTCCCAGTCACGTCGTGTGACGGAATCAAATTTATTTGTCAATATATAAATCATCAAACTATCCCAAGAATCTGTATTTTCACCTAATGCCTTCAGTGCTCTTAAATGCTTCGTGATATTATCATAAAGATTCCTCAATTCAACGTGTGATTCCTCATTCAATTGTTGGAGATCAAAAATTGAGCGTATATGATTATGAATTATCAACTTTTTGTTCTCAAATCGATCAATCAATAATTGCCATGCTATTGCATAATTCCCGGCTGAAACATCTAATGATTTTATGATCTGAGATGCATCCTTTCCTAATGAAGATCTCAGATAATAAAATTTCTGCACATCCGACAATGTTGGATTTTTATCTACTAATGCCTTGAATGAATCCCGAAATTCCAACCATCCAGAATATTGTCCATCGAAGGTCGGCAATTTTATAGTAGGCAGTTTAATATTTTTATTCATAATCACATCATTAACAGACATCGCATCATGAATTGAACTAGGTCTCGCAATATTCATGCCAGCATTCAAATTAGCCATCGACTGATAATATTTATTAGAAATTGATTTAATTTGTGATATAATGTGGAAATAATTGTTCTCAAATTCCTCTCGATCTGCCAAATCATTTTCTGAAGGTTGGGTTATTTCAATTTCTAATTGGATTACATTGAATTCCTCGAAACACGGTTCAAACCTTTCCAAACGTGAATTCAATTCAAATATTTTCTGCTTATCTAATTGAGATATATCCAAAGAATTCAGGTATGATTGTAATCGAGTTGCTCTACTCTTAATAACACCCCGTTTGACTTTTAATACATCTGACATCTTATTATTATTTCCTTCAAAATGAAAGCAAATGTCTAATTTATTGATAATAGTAGTGAATCCTCAACATACAAAGACCTAGTCAACGCTCAATCGATTCTGTTCTAAATCGTTAAGGTTTGGATTAGGAAGTAAGGATAAGGATATTAGGATTCGGACTCACTGCTTGACTTGCTGCACTGGACCACTCTGCTGATCTGCAGATCTGGACGGCTGCTTCTAATTATTGATGATTTTACAATTCACTGATACATCCCGGTCGAAGTGACCAATGTTTGGAATTCGAATAAATAAGTGGACTGTATATTTTAACTTCGATAATCTTTTTGAAAGACAGTATATCTGACGTTAAATTTTATTATTTTTTTTTAACAACCTTTTTTTTTCTTGTCTTTATGACATCCTAATATACAGTATCTTCTGAAGTAACTTTCTTAAACAGAGTCATCCAAAACTACATTTTGAGAACTTTATTTAAAAAACGAAGTAGAGACAGTGCTAAACCACTATTCAAGAAAAATAACTTGTTAGACTTGAAAGGTCTCTATATGCATTCAATACTCAAATATGTTCATAACAAATCTGTCATTCCTAAGATGAACCACTCATATAAAACAAGAGGTAATACAAAACAACTTCTCAATGTGAGAAAAAAAACACAACTGCAGGACAAGAATCAGTAATTTATTAAACGATCAAAAGAACTTACCTGAAGTTCGATCGTGATTATATGAGGGTCCTGGGGGTCTATTCTCAAACTGTGACATTCAATGTCGCATGCGAGATATTCACTTTGTCGAACAAGAATTGTATTTGTCTATTCTCAAATGTCGCATTCGAAAATTTTTGATGGAAAAATTGTCGAATGGTGTCAAAGCAGTCGACAATCAATGTCTAATGCGACCCATACGAATCCACGAATTCAACGATAGATTCTCATCAATTTTATAGGTTAAGAATTTGCGAAGCAGTTAAACAAAGTCAACAATGGTATGATATGGCAGCTTTATCAGCAGCAATCGAAAATCTTGAAATTCAAGAAAATTATCAACGTCCTCGAGATCGACAAGGCATATATAGAAATCCATTTTTGACTCTATCTGATAGGAAGTTTGTAAAAACATTCAGATTGCCCAAAGATTTGACTCGAGAGCTCATCAACGTTTCACAACCATTTGTGGAACAGGGACATAGGGTTTCAGCCATACCTCTAGAAGAGAAAGTAAGTTTTGTAGTTTACTGCTGGACTTTGAGTGTCCACTGGTTGGTCTATAATTATTCCATCAGATGGAAATTCAAATTCTATGGGTTTTTCCTTTATATTGATATCACCCGTTATCGCTTTGGATGGTATAGTACTACAGTACCTCTGGTATATTCCAATTGCTCTGACTTCTTCCTTTTGGTTTTAGACCTCAGGTCTTGCCAAGTCTGAAAAATGAAAATAGCATGTTATCTATCTGCTGCTAACATCTGAGGAATTATTACAATACCTTCTTCCACTGCTTTCAGTCCTTGGCGTGTTGAAAAGTAAAACTCGGAGAAAATTTGCCAGATAGAAGAGGCTCATTTTCTTTTTCTTTCATCAAATTAATCAACGTTTGTTTTTGATTCTGTGTGCAATAATTCTTTTTTTCGACGGTCATTGTATTCATTATTATTATTAATATTGTTTAATAACAAGAGTCAAGACCAAATCACATAGGCATAAAACATGAAGTATCTTCATATATAGGTGTTGCCAGCTCATCGTATTCGACAAAATTTGTCTCATGCGACTTTGATGTCGAAACCAATAGAGAATGCTACAATTCAGTGTTGTGCGACAATTTTCATCGACATATGTCGAATTCGACAAATTTCACTCGACATTCGAGAATCGACCCCCTGTCCGAAAATATTACATAATGGTGTAGTAGTGGCTTTCCACACTCAATACCACGAGGTTCAAAGTAAAAGCAAAAACGGGTCCGTCCAGTCCTGTTCGCCAGTTCCTTCGCCGGCACCAGCGCCCGTCGTATCTATACGTTCGTCATTCTTTGAAGTATATCGTTTTACCTGCAATTGTCGGGGTCTGGGAGGGTTAGGGTTTGTAGTATTTTCGGACTGGACCCTCATATAATCACGATCGAACTTCAGGTGAGTTCTTTTGATCGTTTAATTATATTTCGGGTCCAGTCCTCAATATTACATAATTGTGTAGCTGTTTGAAGAAAACATTGCAGTAAAACACAATAGGTAGAAAAACTTCTGATTTTTTAACCTGAACTAACTTAAACATTGTTCATGATTTCGATGATGATATATTGAAGACAGACTTCAGGTAAGTATCTTCTTGAAGCAAGGGTCTGTTGTAGAACCTTGCGAAGGTTTGGGAATCGTGGCTCCAGCCAGTTGACCTTCGTATGACATCCATATGATAGACCTTTCTTAGCGCGCATGATGTAGAGGCGTGTCGCGAAGAATGGGGTTTAAAAATGCCTATATCGATTCCTGCTTCTGCCATTATGTTTTTTACCCAGCGACTTATGGTTTGCTTAGTTGCCGGCCCATGCGGTTTATTGTATGTGAGGAATAGCTTATCACATTCGGCATGGCGAAGTGATTTAGTTAATTCCAGGTATTGTTGAAGACAAGAAGCAACACACAGATTAGGACACTCGCTGAAATAAGGCAACGAGAGGTTTGGTTGACAAGCCTCAGGCCCTGATGTTTTGGCGAAATCGGGGATGTAAATGTCTACCCCACAAGTAGAAAATTTTATATTTGAACATTCAATAAGGAAGATCGTCTGGACTCTTTGGCCAGTAGCTGAGATTAAAAGTGTTACTAACTTACAGGATACAAACTTCAGATTTGTCTCAGGTGACACATTTAAATATTTCAGTACATCCTCAGGGTTCCATGTGGAATTATATTCAGGTCTAGGAGGTCTAGAGCAAAAAATTCCTTTCATGAAGCGCTTAACTTCTGCGTTTGTACCTAAGTCGCCAGAGGTGATTAGGGAAATAGCGGCCCTATGAGAGTTGAAGGAACCATAGCTATTGTTTGATGTGTTCATAATTTGCTGCAGAAATGAAAGGATGTTTGGAATGTCATAGTTGAATTGAGATAAGTTCCTAAGATGACAGAATTCCCACCAAAGTTTTAGGCTAGAGTTATATTGACAAATTGTGTTGTCAGTCAAGGAGTTTATCATGGTGTCCAGGGCTTCTGAAGGAATTCCTTTTCTTCGGAAAGCTTCCCTGATAACTTGGCGGCCATCAGGATAAGGTCCTCGGATAATGGGTGTCTTCTTTGGCTGAAAGGGCAAAGCAGAAGATTACTTTTCGGTCCAAAATATATTGGACTTTCTATCATTAGTTTTGCAAATAACAGATACCATGGCTGGCCTTTCCAAAAGGGCACTACCAAGATGCCTGTTGCTTCGTCACTAATGATTTTCTGTAGTACTCTTAAAACCATTGAGAATGGTGGAGAAGCGTAGAAATTCAAATGTTTCCAAGAAATAGTGGAAGCATCAACATTTTGTGAACCAGGGTCTCTTAGCCAAGATATATACCTATCACATTTGTGATTAGCTAGGGAAGCAAATAAATCAATATTCGTGGAATTGTCAGTTCGAATGAGAATGTTGCAATCGAACAAGTTTTTTGCAAAGCATTCAAGACCAAAATATATTGCTCTCAATTCGAAAATGTTTACATGAATATTTGATTCCTGTACTGTCCATCGCCCATAGGTACTTTCGCCTTGGCAAAAAAAACCCCAACCTGACAGACCAGCGTCCGTAAATATCTCAAGGTGAAAATTATCTCGTTTAAGATCATTTTTTGCAGTATTGATATGATTTTTCCACCAGCAGAGCTCGTTCTCAATAGTATGGTTGTTGTGCATAACCGAATTATAATTTTGTGAATTCCGTACCAAAGCTAGGAACTTTTCCCTTTCTAACTTCTTGGTATATAGCCATCCGTACTTTATTGCTGGACAAGCGGATGTCAGTAACCCAAGAAAACGAGCAAATTTTGAAATAGTGCAAGTAGAGTGGGTTTTGAAAAAGGTTATCCAGTCCAAAATTTGTTGACGTTTAGTGAGTGGTGATTCTATCGTCATATTAATGGAGTTAAAAATGAATCCGAGAAATTTGAACTCCGTGGAGGGTGAGGTTACACTCTCTTGCCAATTAATAATGAATCCCAGAAAAGTTAGTAGTGACACAACCAAGTAGACGTTCCTAGAGCACTCATCAGAAGTTGATCACAAGATCAAGAAATCGTCCAAATAAATTATACAAGGTACGCCCCTGACTCTGACATGGTTTACGACAGGTTTCATTATTTTCGTGAAGACGAACGGAGCCGATGTCAATCCAAACGGCAAGCATGTGAATTCGAATAAATTGCCTTTGAAATCAAATCTCAGATATTTTCTATCACTAATGTGAATTGGTAATAGATAATACGCATCCTTTAGGTCTAGCGTGGCTGCATAGCTGCCAGGATGTAACAATTTGCTTGCTGTTCGGACATCTTCTAGCTGAAAATGTGTGGCATCAATGAATTCGTTTAAGCGTTTTAAATTCAAAATAAAGCGTTTTCCACCATTGGGCTTGTCAGCTAAATAAATAGGTGAGATAAATTGTCCAGGGATGGGGTGACATTTCCCAATGGCACCAGAGCTTAATAAGCTTACTGATTTCATAGCTGATTAGCTGATCTTCAGCATATGAACGATTAACTGAACTTGGGACTTTCGACTGTAGGGGTTTTTTCATGAAAGGTAACTTATACCCTGAAATCCAGCCCAAGACAATTGGGTTGTCCGTAAGTGTTATCCATTTCTGATAGAGAAATCTTGGGCGACCTGCACAGTTGCTTACCTCATTTAGAGTCGTTTCCTTCTCTCCTGCGATTTGTTTCAATAGTTGGTCTTGTGAGATCTGTAAGAGGGACCCCTCTCGAGACTCGCTTCCCTCAGGCGACGAGTCGGGGGATAGGAGTTTAAAGGCCTAGAATATCTGGAAGCTTCTTTTGAGGAAAACGACCGGACTTGTCTCCCTCTTCCTTTTTGCATTCTTCCTAGAGCGACTGCTGGCTTAGAAGTGCTTGGTCTATTTTGAGGAGTCGGGAGTTTTAGGTCCTTACTCAAATTCATCAGAGATTTTGCTGTATCCAATTTCTGTGCCAGATTGGACCCAAGAAGAAGCGCAGAAGAGCAGGTTCTTGCGTGTAACTGATATGCGATGAAAAAGATTTGTAAGAATCCGTCCACTATCACATAAATTAGTTAAAAACTCGCCCTCAAATTATTCTGGCACTTTTCCCAGGTCAAGGAGAATTGTGGACACTGATTTACCTAGTGCAGCTGGAATATTTGGCTCGGTTCCGAGAAGCAAAAGATGCACGGGAACGCAAACGACGTGAATCCTCACTCGGAGTATTTCGGTCATTTCGGAATCGAGATCTTGAGCGAGCCCGAGAGAGAGAGAGAGAGAGAGTATACTTTATTGTCATAAGAATAATCTTGTGGACAAAGTTTAACTTAATCTATAATGTAATATATGTAAAAGTGCTTTTAAATTAATTAATTTTCACTTGATACATAATCAGTTTGTATATATAAAAAAACACATAGGTCGTACAGGATACTGGTAAATAATAAACCAGCCTGTCCTAACATATAAGTAAATTAATAATAAAAATATAAAAGTCACATTGAGTGTATCACAAGCCAAATTTAAAATACAGCATTGATTTCAGGGATTATCATTATAAAATTCTTGTACCTTATAGTATGGCCTATCACTTAAAAAACATTTCACAGCCTTCCTGAAGCATTGTAAAGATTGTATTTCTGTTATATTCTTTGGCAAATGGTTGAACATTTTACAGCCATTATAGATAATGGAATCCTTTATGACTGATGTCATTGGTATTGGCAACTTAATGTTGTTGCATTGCCTTGTCACATAATGGGTTGGTGAGGATGATTGAAATTTCTTCAAATATTTTTTAATTAAACATACTGTTTCCATTATAAAGATAGAAATCACCGTTAGAATTCCATGAGTGGTAAAGAGTGTTCTACAGGAATCTGTACGTTTTGATTTGCACATATATCTTACGGCTCGTTTTTGCAAAATTAAAATATTTTGTAGTAGATAACCACTACATACGCCCCAAAATGGAATTCCATATCTCAGGTGAGATTCCACCAGAGAAAAATAAACAGACCTAGCTGCTGTTAAACCAAGTTCATTTGCGACCACTCTGACCGCATAACAACCAGAGGACACTTTGTTACACAGGGCATAAATATGGTCTTCAAATTTTAGTTTTCTATCGATATGTACCCCTAAAAATTTTAAGCTATTTTTGTTCTCAATAATGTCATTTCCAATGGATATATTCTCAAGTTCGCATCTGAAAGCTACTATCTTAGTATCCGATGTCGTGGCAAACGACTACGGGATCTGGATCTTGACTCATGTCGATTAATAATTAAAGACTCCAGTTTTTTCATTCGTTTGAGTATATTATTACAGTTACCACAGTCCTCATTGCCACTGGAGTTACTTCGCGAGCGTTTCTTCTTCTTATGGCTTTTTGATTTGCCCATAATTAGGTACTTACCTAGGTACCTATCGCCTAAAGAGGTAGTCTGAAATATAACCCTATAGGTAACGATAGTTACACAGTCCTTTGAATGAACCCTGTTTGTTATAACTCAATGATGCAAGGAATTTAAAAAGAATCACCTTCAATTTCCAAACTTTTCGTCCGCACGTGGTGAGAGAGCAGGCGCGAGGAACCTCGTTGCACGAGCACGAAAACCACAATGACAAACGTATAGATTCGACGGGCGCTGGTGCCGGCGAAGTAACTGGCGAACAGGACCGGACGGGCCCGTTTTTGCTTTTACTTTGAACCTCGTGGTATTGAGTGTGGAAATCCACTACTACACAAATATGTAATATTGAGGACTGGACCCGAAATATAATAATGGTGGAAATCTATATAATAATCTGCCTCAAAGCATGAAAACATCAAATAAACACAAATTCAAAGTGAACATAAAAAAATATATAGTGAACAATTGTGAACATTTGATAACATATTTAATATAATCTTACACATCCTCTCTATCCTACTCTAACAAAATAGGAAGCTACCTTCTAACATTCAATACATATTTATTGTTTCATTGATTTGGTGCGCATTATGTTCATTGTTTTTACTTTTTATAGATGTAAGTAGTTAAATAATGTATGTAACCAATATTGTAATTGCAATATGGAATAATAGCGAATTACAGAGAAACTATTCCTTTTCATACTGCTTGACACACACGAGTCTTCTCAGGTGTCAATTTTTATAACCACTATGTTTGTAACCGCTATATGTTGATGTAAATAAATAAATAATTAAATAAATAATATTGTTCATTCGAAATTCATTCCGCTTGAGTTTAGCTCTACATCGCTGTAAAAAAATTGAATTCGGTTGCGGCGTTGCCAAGTTATAATCCCCATTTTTACTACTACTACTACTTTTACTACTATTGAAGGGTCATGTTCAATTGGGTATGGTATATTTATTTATTGAAATTTCGAAAATATTCTGGGCATACAGTAGTATCAAGGTCTCACGTATACCAATCCAGTAATCTTGCGAGATAATCCTCTACAGGGTGCTAAAATTTACATTCTGAATATTGTACGATTCAGACGACGATCATAAAAATTTTTCAAATGGAACACGTTGTATTTTCCATCACAGATTTATTTCGACATCATTCACCTTTTCATCGCAGAAAAAAAATCAAAATCGGTTGCGGCGTTTTCAAGTTATGAGTAATTTCCTTATTTTTACTACTATTTCGGGGTGATTTGTACGTCATGAGGGTTCCTTAATTTGATTCGAGTGTGGGAATATTGCTTGCCACATTACATTCGAGGTCCTACATAGATCATTCAAGTATTTTTGTGATATGTGCATCGTCCAAATTTGAAATATTCCGTAATCTTGTTACTTATGATTCAAATAATATGTGAAACAAACAAACATGCCAAAAGCAACGCCTGTCTATGAAACAACTTCTACAATACAAAGAACGAAGATGCGGATTGCGAAAATTAGGACAATTTTTTTGAAATTTGGACCATTTTTATTGTCGTTATTCCCACAATCCAAATCTCCATTTGACTTGAAGAAGGTAAACATAATGATACAAACAATATGTCTCGACTACACGGCTTTTGGGAGGGAATTCAGCAAAATGTCGAATCAATCCAAGATATATTTGATTGTGGCGATATTTGACAGGTCATTACACAAATATTTCGAAAAAAAATCAAACTTGGAGAGCCTGTAAATGTTCCTTTTGTGAAAAAATATATGAATAGTCAATGAACAAATTTGATTATACCGTAGCAACGCAATATTTCCACAATACAAATAAATGAAAGAACTATGACGTACAAATTACCCCGAAATAGTATTGAAAATAAAAAAATCAAATATAACTTGACAACGCCGCAGCCGATTCCGATTTTTTTCAGCGATAAAAAGGCGAAAGATGTCGGAATGAATTTCTGGATAAAAATACAGGGTGTTCCATTTGAAAAATTCTGATGAATGTCATCTGAATCTTACAAAATTCTAAATGCAAAATTGAGCACCCTGTTGAAGAACATGTCGCAAAATCACTGGATTGGTATACGTTGGACCTTGCTTCTACCGTATGCCAAAAACATTTCCAAAATTTGAATAAATGAATATACCATGCCCAATTCAACATGACTCTTCAATAATGGTAAAAATAGATTTATCAAATATAACTTGGCAACGCCGCAACTGATTTGAATTTTTTTTTCAGCGATGTGAAGGTGAACCTCGGCCGAATTAATTCCGAATGAACAATACTGGGTGTTCCATTGGAAAAAACATTTCTTCGAGTTGCCCTGCTTTTATAAAACACCCAGTAATGTTGAAAATAATTTTGAAATAAGCAACTTCTGTAACTGAAAAAGTTTTTTCTCCAAAGTTTTTCTCTATAGGTTATGGCTTTCGAGATATCGAGGAATTACGCACTAAATGGACACACAGTACATACATATACGAAATACTATACTAATAATTATTCATATTCATTAATTGCTTCAATGGTGCAACACGGGATTTCGCTGACAGGAGACGAGACATGATATTTCCTGATGAATCAACACACCTTACATATACACAGGCTCCATATTCCGTTCTGGGGCATCAGCAAAACCATGTAATTCTATTTTCATGCATTCATTGCTAAAAATATAACGTGGTATCCTAATTCCATTCAAAACCGGTAATTTCCTTTGGAATTCCACCCATTTATTGTTTGAATCTTGAGTAATTGGTTCGTCCCATGATATGTTTGATTTCCACAATTCTTGGATTATAATTTTTGCCAGAATTATTACAGGAGCCACTAATCCTAGGGGATCAAATATTTGACAAACGCTGGATAAAATATGTCTCTTTGTAATCTTTTCTGGAATGTGAATTTGTTTGACTGAATATTGTATCATATCTGAATGTGCTTTCCAAAATATATCTAGGGTTTTATTTGTATGAGCTTCACCAAACTGTAGAGTGCTACATTCTAGTTAAGTATTGATTTTCAAGTTATTCATTACAGTAGCATCATTACTCAACCACTTTCTCAAATCAAATTTTCCCTTTGCTAAAATTTCTGTAAGATTGCGTTGAATTTCTGTGACCTCAGACACGGAATCAGCTCCTGTCAGAAGATCATCCATATAAAAACAATTTCTTATAATCTCACATTCTTTAGGGAAATCCACTTCATTTTCGAATGCTAATTGGAATAAACATCTCACTGCTAAATAAGGAGCTGAAGCAGTGCCGTAGGTGACAGTATTTAATTCATAACATTCTAATTCATTATGAGGTTCGGTTCTCCAGAAAATTCTTTGGAAATTACGTTGACACTTATCAATAAGTATTTGTCGATACATTTTGGAGATATCAGCCGATATGACGTATCTATATTTTCGTAAATTCAATATTATTGTGAATAAATCTTTCTGGAGAATCGGACCAATAAATTGTAAGTCATTCAGTGATACCCCACTATCCGATTTGGCGCTGCCATCGAACACGACGCGTAATTTTGTAGTTAGACTTGAATCTCTCAATACGGCGTGATGAGGCAGATAATATTTCAATTTGTCATTATAATTTCTTTCATTTTCATTAATCTTGGTCATATGACCTAGCATTTTATATTCTTCAATGAAGTCACTATATTGTTTCTTCAGCTGATTATTTTTATTCAATTTTTTCTCAAGTGCATAGAACCTACTAATCGCCATTTGTCTAGAATCTCCTAATGTTGTTAACAAATCATTATTCATTGGCATACGAACAATAAAACGTCCATCTTCATCTCGTTTTGTCGTTTGCGTGAAATGATTTTCACAAAACCTTTCAGATTTGGACATCAATTGTGATGTTGTCATATCAATTTCCTCTATATCCCAGAATTTGGTAATCTGTTCATCAATAGTAGGTTCCATATTTATATTCAAATAATTATTAGCTAACCTTGTTGATCTCGCTTGTAAATTCATATCACCTGCAATTATCCATCCTAATTTTGTCTTTTGCAATATGGGAAAATTGTTATCTCTTTTAATTTGTCCATTGCATAGCAGCGACCAAAAAACATTCGCACCTATCAACATATCAATTTCCCTCGATTCATTGAAATAAGGGTCAGCTAATTCTAAACTCTCTGGTATTCCTAAGCGATTCTTTTCAAATGACATTAATGGTAATTTTTCAGTTATGACAGGAATAACCAAACAATTGATATCTGTAGAGAAATCAGAAGTACAAGACGAAATTGTTACATTTATTTGATTTTTGATATATTGTAAAGACTGGCTTACACCCTTTATAATATAATTCACCTTTACTGACTGAATTCCCAATTTATGACTCATTTTTTCAGTGATAAAATGACTTTGCGAACCACTATCGAGCAGTACACGGCATTGTCGTTTCATATTATTATTATCTCTTACAAAAACTACAGCAGTCGATAACAATACTTGCACTGCTATTTCAGATACTGAAGGTTCCTTGATTGAATGTTTAATGACTGATATTTGAGCGGCATGTTGTGACTGAGAAGAATTCTCGCGTGAGTCAATGTCATCAACTTGCTTTGGTCTGATGGAGCTCTGATCCATGTTATTTTTCGAATATTCAATATGCAGAATTGTATTATGAGGTTTTACACATTTTTTACATCTTTGTGACTTGCATTCCCAAGATGAATGTGACAATCGCAAGCAATTCAAACAAAGTTTCAATTTTTTAACTTCAGCGATTCGATCACTAGTACTTAGTTTCAGAAATGACTCGCAAGAATATATTAAATGTGAACGTTTGCAGTAATGACACTCCAGTTTGCTCTGATGATTATTATTAGTACTGTAAAAGCTATTTGAATGTTTTTTGGGAACTATTGAATTTCTATATCTTTCTGATTTGTTGACTTCTAACTTTTCAAGAATGTCACATTTCTGCTTCATAAATTCATTCAAATCATTCATATTTGGCAATTCACCCTTATGTTTGTGTGACTCCCAGTCACGTCGTGTGACGGAATCAAATTTATTTGTCAATATATAAATCATCAAACTATCCCAAGAATCTGTATTTTCACCTAATGCCTTCAGTGCTCTTAAATGCTTCGTGATATTATCATAAAGATTCCTCAATTCAACGTGTGATTCCTCATTCAATTGTTGGAGATCAAAAATTGAGCGTATATGATTATGAATTATCAACTTTTTGTTCTCAAATCGATCAATCAATAATTGCCATGCTATTGCATAATTCCCGGCTGAAACATCTAATGATTTTATGATCTGAGATGCATCCTTTCCTAATGAAGATCTCAGATAATAAAATTTCTGCACATCCGACAATGTTGGATTTTTATCTACTAATGCCTTGAATGAATCCCGAAATTCCAACCATCCAGAATATTGTCCATCGAAGGTCGGCAATTTTATAGTAGGCAGTTTAATATTTTTATTCATAATCACATCATTAACAGACATCGCATCATGAATTGAACTAGGTCTCGCAATATTCATGCCAGCATTCAAATTAGCCATCGACTGATAATATTTATTAGAAATTGATTTAATTTGTGATATAATGTGGAAATAATTGTTCTCAAATTCCTCTCGATCTGCCAAATCATTTTCTGAAGGTTGGGTTATTTCAATTTCTAATTGGATTACATTGAATTCCTCGAAACACGGTTCAAACCTTTCCAAACGTGAATTCAATTCAAATATTTTCTGCTTATCTAATTGAGATATATCCAAAGAATTCAGGTATGATTGTAATCGAGTTGCTCTACTCTTAATAACACCCCGTTTGACTTTTAATACATCTGACATCTTATTATTATTTCCTTCAAAATGAAAGCAAATGTCTAATTTATTGATAATAGTAGTGAATCCTCAACATACAAAGACCTAGTCAACGCTCAATCGATTCTGTTCTAAATCGTTAAGGTTTGGATTAGGAAGTAAGGATAAGGATATTAGGATTCGGACTCACTGCTTGACTTGCTGCACTGGACCACTCTGCTGATCTGCAGATCTGGACGGCTGCTTCTAATTATTGATGATTTTACAATTCACTGATACATCCCGGTCGAAGTGACCAATGTTTGGAATTCGAATAAATAAGTGGACTGTATATTTTAACTTCGATAATCTTTTTGAAAGACAGTATATCTGACGTTAAATTTTATTATTTTTTTTTAACAACCTTTTTTTTTCTTGTCTTTATGACATCCTAATATACAGTATCTTCTGAAGTAACTTTCTTAAACAGAGTCATCCAAAACTACATTTTGAGAACTTTATTTAAAAAACGAAGTAGAGACAGTGCTAAACCACTATTCAAGAAAAATAACTTGTTAGACTTGAAAGGTCTCTATATGCATTCAATACTCAAATATGTTCATAACAAATCTGTCATTCCTAAGATGAACCACTCATATAAAACAAGAGGTAATACAAAACAACTTCTCAATGTGAGAAAAAAAACACAACTGCAGGACAAGAATCAGTAATTTATTAAACGATCAAAAGAACTTACCTGAAGTTCGATCGTGATTATATGAGGGTCCTGGGGGTCTATTCTCAAACTGTGACATTCAATGTCGCATGCGAGATATTCACTTTGTCGAACAAGAATTGTATTTGTCTATTCTCAAATGTCGCATTCGAAAATTTTTGATGGAAAAATTGTCGAATGGTGTCAAAGCAGTCGACAATCAATGTCTAATGCGACCCATACGAATCCACGAATTCAACGATAGATTCTCATCAATTTTATAGGTTAAGAATTTGCGAAGCAGTTAAACAAAGTCAACAATGGTATGATATGGCAGCTTTATCAGCAGCAATCGAAAATCTTGAAATTCAAGAAAATTATCAACGTCCTCGAGATCGACAAGGCATATATAGAAATCCATTTTTGACTCTATCTGATAGGAAGTTTGTAAAAACATTCAGATTGCCCAAAGATTTGACTCGAGAGCTCATCAACGTTTCACAACCATTTGTGGAACAGGGACATAGGGTTTCAGCCATACCTCTAGAAGAGAAAGTAAGTTTTGTAGTTTACTGCTGGACTTTGAGTGTCCACTGGTTGGTCTATAATTATTCCATCAGATGGAAATTCAAATTCTATGGGTTTTTCCTTTATATTGATATCACCCGTTATCGCTTTGGATGGTATAGTACTACAGTACCTCTGGTATATTCCAATTGCTCTGACTTCTTCCTTTTGGTTTTAGACCTCAGGTCTTGCCAAGTCTGAAAAATGAAAATAGCATGTTATCTATCTGCTGCTAACATCTGAGGAATTATTACAATACCTTCTTCCACTGCTTTCAGTCCTTGGCGTGTTGAAAAGTAAAACTCGGAGAAAATTTGCCAGATAGAAGAGGCTCATTTTCTTTTTCTTTCATCAAATTAATCAACGTTTGTTTTTGATTCTGTGTGCAATAATTCTTTTTTTCGACGGTCATTGTATTCATTATTATTATTAATATTGTTTAATAACAAGAGTCAAGACCAAATCACATAGGCATAAAACATGAAGTATCTTCATATATAGGTGTTGCCAGCTCATCGTATTCGACAAAATTTGTCTCATGCGACTTTGATGTCGAAACCAATAGAGAATGCTACAATTCAGTGTTGTGCGACAATTTTCATCGACATATGTCGAATTCGACAAATTTCACTCGACATTCGAGAATCGACCCCCTGTCCGAAAATATTACATAATGGTGTAGTAGTGGCTTTCCACACTCAATACCACGAGGTTCAAAGTAAAAGCAAAAACGGGTCCGTCCAGTCCTGTTCGCCAGTTCCTTCGCCGGCACCAGCGCCCGTCGTATCTATACGTTCGTCATTCTTTGAAGTATATCGTTTTACCTGCAATTGTCGGGGTCTGGGAGGGTTAGGGTTTGTAGTATTTTCGGACTGGACCCTCATATAATCACGATCGAACTTCAGGTGAGTTCTTTTGATCGTTTAATTATATTTCGGGTCCAGTCCTCAATATTACATAATTGTGTAGCTGTTTGAAGAAAACATTGCAGTAAAACACAATAGGTAGAAAAACTTCTGATTTTTTAACCTGAACTAACTTAAACATTGTTCATGATTTCGATGATGATATATTGAAGACAGACTTCAGGTAAGTATCTTCTTGAAGCAAGGGTCTGTTGTAGAACCTTGCGAAGGTTTGGGAATCGTGGCTCCAGCCAGTTGACCTTCGTATGACATCCATATGATAGACCTTTCTTAGCGCGCATGATGTAGAGGCGTGTCGCGAAGAATGGGGTTTAAAAATGCCTATATCGATTCCTGCTTCTGCCATTATGTTTTTTACCCAGCGACTTATGGTTTGCTTAGTTGCCGGCCCATGCGGTTTATTGTATGTGAGGAATAGCTTATCACATTCGGCATGGCGAAGTGATTTAGTTAATTCCAGGTATTGTTGAAGACAAGAAGCAACACACAGATTAGGACACTCGCTGAAATAAGGCAACGAGAGGTTTGGTTGACAAGCCTCAGGCCCTGATGTTTTGGCGAAATCGGGGATGTAAATGTCTACCCCACAAGTAGAAAATTTTATATTTGAACATTCAATAAGGAAGATCGTCTGGACTCTTTGGCCAGTAGCTGAGATTAAAAGTGTTACTAACTTACAGGATACAAACTTCAGATTTGTCTCAGGTGACACATTTAAATATTTCAGTACATCCTCAGGGTTCCATGTGGAATTATATTCAGGTCTAGGAGGTCTAGAGCAAAAAATTCCTTTCATGAAGCGCTTAACTTCTGCGTTTGTACCTAAGTCGCCAGAGGTGATTAGGGAAATAGCGGCCCTATGAGAGTTGAAGGAACCATAGCTATTGTTTGATGTGTTCATAATTTGCTGCAGAAATGAAAGGATGTTTGGAATGTCATAGTTGAATTGAGATAAGTTCCTAAGATGACAGAATTCCCACCAAAGTTTTAGGCTAGAGTTATATTGACAAATTGTGTTGTCAGTCAAGGAGTTTATCATGGTGTCCAGGGCTTCTGAAGGAATTCCTTTTCTTCGGAAAGCTTCCCTGATAACTTGGCGGCCATCAGGATAAGGTCCTCGGATAATGGGTGTCTTCTTTGGCTGAAAGGGCAAAGCAGAAGATTACTTTTCGGTCCAAAATATATTGGCCTTTCTATCATTAGTTTTGCAAATAACAGATACCATGGCTGGCCTTTCCAAAAGGGCACTACCAAGATGCCTGTTGCTTCGTCACTAATGATTTTCTGTAGTACTCTTAAAACCATTGAGAATGGTGGAGAAGCGTAGAAATTCAAATGTTTCCAAGAAATAGTGGAAGCATCAACATTTTGTGAACCAGGGTCTCTTAGCCAAGATATATACCTATCACATTTGTGATTAGCTAGGGAAGCAAATAAATCAATATTCGTGGAATTGTCAGTTCGAATGAGAATGTTGCAATCGAACAAGTTTTTTGCAAAGCATTCAAGACCAAAATATATTGCTCTCAATTCGAAAATGTTTACATGAATATTTGATTCCTGTACTGTCCATCGCCCATAGGTACTTTCGCCTTGGCAAAAAAAACCCCAACCTGACAGACCAGCGTCCGTAAATATCTCAAGGTGAAAATTATCTCGTTTAAGATCATTTTTTGCAGTATTGATATGATTTTTCCACCAGCAGAGCTCGTTCTCAATAGTATGGTTGTTGTGCATAACCGAATTATAATTTTGTGAATTCCGTACCAAAGCTAGGAACTTTTCCCTTTCTAACTTCTTGGTATATAGCCATCCGTACTTTATTGCTGGACAAGCGGATGTCAGTAACCCAAGAAAACGAGCAAATTTTGAAATAGTGCAAGTAGAGTGGGTTTTGAAAAAGGTTATCCAGTCCAAAATTTGTTGACGTTTAGTGAGTGGTGATTCTATCGTCATATTAATGGAGTTAAAAATGAATCCGAGAAATTTGAACTCCGTGGAGGGTGAGGTTACACTCTCTTGCCAATTAATAATGAATCCCAGAAAAGTTAGTAGTGACACAACCAAGTAGACGTTCCTAGAGCACTCATCAGAAGTTGATCCCAAGATCAAGAAATCGTCCAAATAAATTATACAAGGTACGCCCCTGACTCTGACATGGTTTACGACAGGTTTCATTATTTTCGTGAAGACGAACGGAGCCGATGTCAATCCAAACGGCAAGCATGTGAATTCGAATAAATTGCCTTTGAAATCAAATCTCAGATATTTTCTATCACTAATGTGAATTGGTAATAGATAATACGCATCCTTTAGGTCTAGCGTGGCTGCATAGCTGCCAGGATGTAACAATTTGCTTGCTGTTCGGACATCTTCTAGCTGAAAATGTGTGGCATCAATGAATTCGTTTAAGCGTTTTAAATTCAAAATAAAGCGTTTTCCACCATTGGGCTTGTCAGCTAAATAAATAGGTGAGATAAATTGTCCAGGGATGGGGTGACATTTCCCAATGGCACCAGAGCTTAATAAGCTTACTGATTTCATAGCTGATTAGCTGATCTTCAGCATATGAACGATTAACTGAACTTGGGACTTTCGACTGTAGGGGTTTTTTCATGAAAGGTAACTTATACCCTGAAATCCAGCCCAAGACAATTGGGTTGTCCGTAAGTGTTATCCATTTCTGATAGAGAAATCTTGGGCGACCTGCACAGTTGCTTACCTCATTTAGAGTCGTTTCCTTCTCTCCTGCGATTTGTTTCAATAGTTGGTCTTGTGAGATCTGTAAGAGGGACCCCTCTCGAGACTCGCTTCCCTCAGGCGACGAGTCGGGGGATAGGAGTTTAAAGGCCTAGAATATCTGGAAGCTTCTTTTGAGGAAAACGACCGGACTTGTCTCCCTCTTCCTTTTTGCATTCTTCCTAGAGCGACTGCTGGCTTAGAAGTGCTTGGTCTATTTTGAGGAGTCGGGAGTTTTAGGTCCTTACTCAAATTCATCAGAGATTTTGCTGTATCCAATTTCTGTGCCAGATTGGACCCAAGAAGAAATTCTCCCGGTAGGCAGTCATCCGCCTTTTCCTTGGAGATTTTTAGGCCAGGAACGAGCAGGTTCTTGCGTGTAACTGATATGCGATGAAAAAGATTTGTAAGAATCCGTCCACTATCACATAAATTAGTTAAAAACTCGCCCTCAAATTATTCTGGCACTTTTCCCAGGTCAAGGAGAATTGTGGACACTGATTTACCTAGTGCAGCTGGAATATTTGGCTCGGTTCCGAGAAGCAAAAGATGCACGGGAACGCAAACGACGTGAATCCTCACTCGGAGTATTTCGGTCATTTCGGAATCGAGATCTTGAGCGAGCCCGAGAGAGAGAGAGAGAGAGAGTATACTTTATTGTCATAAGAATAATCTTGTGGACAAAGTTTAACTTAATCTATAATGTAATATATGTAAAAGTGCTTTTAAATTAATTAATTTTCACTTGATACATAATCAGTTTGTATATATAAAAAAACACATAGGTCGTACAGGATACTGGTAAATAATAAACCAGCCTGTCCTAACATATAAGTAAATTAATAATAAAAATATAAAAGTCACATTGAGTGTATCACAAGCCAAATTTAAAATACAGCATTGATTTCAGGGATTATCATTATAAAATTCTTGTACCTTATAGTATGGCCTATCACTTAAAAAACATTTCACAGCCTTCCTGAAGCATTGTAAAGATTGTATTTCTGTTATATTCTTTGGCAAATGGTTGAACATTTTACAGCCATTATAGATAATGGAATCCTTTATGACTGATGTCATTGGTATTGGCAACTTAATGTTGTTGCATTGCCTTGTCACATAATGGGTTGGTGAGGATGATTGAAATTTCTTCAAATATTTTTTAATTAAACATACTGTTTCCATTATAAAGATAGAAATCACCGTTAGAATTCCATGAGTGGTAAAGAGTGTTCTACAGGAATCTGTACGTTTTGATTTGCACATATATCTTACGGCTCGTTTTTGCAAAATTAAAATATTTTGTAGTAGATAACCACTACATACGCCCCAAAATGGAATTCCATATCTCAGGTGAGATTCCACCAGAGAAAAATAAACAGACCTAGCTGCTGTTAAACCAAGTTCATTTGCGACCACTCTGACCGCATAACAACCAGAGGACACTTTGTTACACAGGGCATAAATATGGTCTTCAAATTTTAGTTTTCTATCGATATGTACCCCTAAAAATTTTAAGCTATTTTTGTTCTCAATAATGTCATTTCCAATGGATATATTCTCAAGTTCGCATCTGAAAGCTACTATCTTAGTATCCGATGTCGTGGCAAACGACTACGGGATCTGGATCTTGACTCATGTCGATTAATAATTAAAGACTCCAGTTTTTTCATTCGTTTGAGTATATTATTACAGTTACCACAGTCCTCATTGCCACTGGAGTTACTTCGCGAGCGTTTCTTCTTCTTATGGCTTTTTGATTTGCCCATAATTAGGTACTTACCTAGGTACCTATCGCCTAAAGAGGTAGTCTGAAATATAACCCTATAGGTAACGATAGTTACACAGTCCTTTGAATGAACCCTGTTTGTTATAACTCAATGATGCAAGGAATTTAAAAAGAATCACCTTCAATTTCCAAACTTTTCGTCCGCACGTGGTGAGAGAGCAGGCGCGAGGAACCTCGTTGCACGAGCACGAAAACCACAATGACAAACGTATAGATTCGACGGGCGCTGGTGCCGGCGAAGTAACTGGCGAACAGGACCGGACGGGCCCGTTTTTGCTTTTACTTTGAACCTCGTGGTATTGAGTGTGGAAATCCACTACTACACAAATATGTAATATTGAGGACTGGACCCGAAATATAATAATGGTGGAAATCTATATAATAATCTGCCTCAAAGCATGAAAACATCAAATAAACACAAATTCAAAGTGAACATAAAAAAATATATAGTGAACAATTGTGAACATTTGATAACATATTTAATATAATCTTACACATCCTCTCTATCCTACTCTAACAAAATAGGAAGCTACCTTCTAACATTCAATACATATTTATTGTTTCATTGATTTGGTGCGCATTATGTTCATTGTTTTTACTTTTTATAGATGTAAGTAGTTAAATAATGTATGTAACCAATATTGTAATTGCAATATGGAATAATAGCGAATTACAGAGAAACTATTCCTTTTCATACTGCTTGACACACACGAGTCTTCTCAGGTGTCAATTTTTATAACCACTATGTTTGTAACCGCTATATGTTGATGTAAATAAATAAATAATTAAATAAATAATATTGTTCATTCGAAATTCATTCCGCTTGAGTTTAGCTCTACATCGCTGTAAAAAAATTGAATTCGGTTGCGGCGTTGCCAAGTTATAATCCCCATTTTTACTACTACTACTACTTTTACTACTATTGAAGGGTCATGTTCAATTGGGTATGGTATATTTATTTATTGAAATTTCGAAAATATTCTGGGCATACAGTAGTATCAAGGTCTCACGTATACCAATCCAGTAATCTTGCGAGATAATCCTCTACAGGGTGCTAAAATTTACATTCTGAATATTGTACGATTCAGACGACGATCATAAAAATTTTTCAAATGGAACACGTTGTATTTTCCATCACAGATTTATTTCGACATCATTCACCTTTTCATCGCAGAAAAAAAATCAAAATCGGTTGCGGCGTTTTCAAGTTATGAGTAATTTCCTTATTTTTACTACTATTTCGGGGTGATTTGTACGTCATGAGGGTTCCTTAATTTGATTCGAGTGTGGGAATATTGCTTGCCACATTACATTCGAGGTCCTACATAGATCATTCAAGTATTTTTGTGATATGTGCATCGTCCAAATTTGAAATATTCCGTAATCTTGTTACTTATGATTCAAATAATATGTGAAACAAACAAACATGCCAAAAGCAACGCCTGTCTATGAAACAACTTCTACAATACAAAGAACGAAGATGCGGATTGCGAAAATTAGGACAATTTTTTTGAAATTTGGACCATTTTTATTGTCGTTATTCCCACAATCCAAATCTCCATTTGACTTGAAGAAGGTAAACATAATGATACAAACAATATGTCTCGACTACACGGCTTTTGGGAGGGAATTCAGCAAAATGTCGAATCAATCCAAGATATATTTGATTGTGGCGATATTTGACAGGTCATTACACAAATATTTCGAAAAAAAATCAAACTTGGAGAGCCTGTAAATGTTCCTTTTGTGAAAAAATATATGAATAGTCAATGAACAAATTTGATTATACCGTAGCAACGCAATATTTCCACAATACAAATAAATGAAAGAACTATGACGTACAAATTACCCCGAAATAGTATTGAAAATAAAAAAATCAAATATAACTTGACAACGCCGCAGCCGATTCCGATTTTTTTCAGCGATAAAAAGGCGAAAGATGTCGGAATGAATTTCTGGATAAAAATACAGGGTGTTCCATTTGAAAAATTCTGATGAATGTCATCTGAATCTTACAAAATTCTAAATGCAAAATTGAGCACCCTGTTGAAGAACATGTCGCAAAATCACTGGATTGGTATACGTTGGACCTTGCTTCTACCGTATGCCAAAAACATTTCCAAAATTTGAATAAATGAATATACCATGCCCAATTCAACATGACTCTTCAATAATGGTAAAAATAGATTTATCAAATATAACTTGGCAACGCCGCAACTAATTTGAATTTTTTTTTCAGCGATGTGAAGGTGAACCTCGGCCGAATTAATTCCGAATGAACAATACTGGGTGTTCCATTGGAAAAAACATTTCTTCGAGTTGCCCTGCTTTTATAAAACACCCAGTAATGTTGAAAATAATTTTGAAATAAGCAACTTCTGTAACTGAAAAAGTTTTTTCTCCAAAGTTTTTCTCTATAGGTTATGGCTTTCGAGATATCGAGGAATTACGCACTAAATGGACACACAGTACATACATATACGAAATACTATACTAATAATTATTCATAATGTTCATTCTGAGACACTATACAAACATCTTTCATGTAACAGTTGCGGTTTTTCATTTGCCATTTGCCTCAACATCACTAAATCCCTATTTAGACAGGGTTCGTCTCCCTGGTCAGCACAAGTGAATCTTTCAAATCATTCCACGAAGAAACGTTCTGAATGTTGATAACCAGTCAAGCATTTTTCGTTAATTTTGAAATCAAAGAATCCAGTAAATAGGTATTCTGAAAATTATAGGGGTCTGTTTGGTTATGAAAATTTAGTATCAAACTGTCACATATAGAAATATATCTTTTTGAATCATTCGGCTTGCCATCGAATGTTGGAACGCAATTCAGATATTCCGGTTTGAATGTTTGGGTCATTATAATCCCTATTCGATGATTTATTCGATGATATGAATTGTCAATTGTATCTGGAATTGGATTATCAGGAGGAGCTTGTGAGTTAACAAAAGTTTCTTCTTTTTTCGATTATTATTGAATGTTCTGAAGTTTGAGCCAAGTTATCAAAATTTTCAACCATTGAATTGTACCTACATTAAATAAACGACTGTTCATCATCTATGAGGATCACGTCCGGATCGGCGATTTTGTCTTCACCAGGGTTGTTTCAAATCTCGATGGGTCGCTGCTGTTGGGTTTTCTGCGGATCTGCGATGGATTGGGCGTCCTAATGTTCGAGGAACCACTTTTTACTCTGGTACTAACAGGTTTTCACCCAATTGTTCAATATCCAGTTAACCGTTCATACGAACATTGTCTGTTCGATACGAAACTATTCCGGATATCCTAACCGATTGTATGACATGAAGAATGTATCCTGACTGAAATGTGGGAAAGGAAATGAAATTATGAACTGAAAGGTGATTCCTGGAATATTCAGAGCACGGTTTCCCGTATCGTCTGAAGACGACAACTTATAACATCGTCTTGTTTCTGTCGAAGTAGATGTATGTATGGATGGATGTATTTTTTGATATACAACTTAGTTGTCACACACAACATTGTTCAAGTCTTCGATAGAATGCCAGAGATCCTTCGAGATATCGCCGTCACCCCTCTGCGAGGGCATCGTTTGCTCATTTCGTCTCGCCTGAACCAATATTGCCGCCTCGTCTTGATTTCCACCGCTTACAGTTTGTCTATCCCCGTGTTTTTCTAATGAAGCTTGCCATGAATGGGTGACGTAGGCAAGTAGATCTCCAATAGATCTTCGGTGGCGAAAGCCGTATTGTCTATCATTGATGATTCCTGAGCTCTCCAGATATTTGGTTAGCTCAATATTGATGGCTTTCTCCATCACTTTGGAGATTACTGATAACAGGGCAATGGGCATGTGGTTGTTGGGCAGGTTCTTGTTCTTTTTGTTGGGAATTGGTTGGACTCTAGCTGTCTGCTGCTACATCTCTGTACATTCTACTTGGTTAGCGCATTTCTTGTTCCATGTTGGTTTCCTTCAAGAGGTGTCTTCTTGTGTCTCCCAGATTGGATACTGAGTACTTTTTCTAGCTGACTTTGTGGAACAAATGTTTGGACAGGTCAGAGTTGAGAGGGTTAGAAAACACAAAATCATCTCCACAACGTTTGATAATCGAAAGATTATTTGGGAGAACATGTTTCATCATCATCATCAGCCTTAATCCTTACAAACCAAAGATCCTATAATATGATAAAAGTTGATCATGAAAAATATATGTGTTATGTAAGGGGGTTGAATCCCTTACCCGTAAAGTCTCAGGAGAGAAAAAAAATGGACTGGAGGCAAATTGAGCGTGGTCTTTAAGATCTTACCTTATGGTATTTCGTGGAATTATGGTGTTGTGACGGGCCGGCCGGCACTCTGGACTGGACGTATGGGATGAATGGTCTTCCCTCAGGAACTATCTGGTACCACTCGCGTCACGAGAGATAACTAATCCTTAATTGGACACTTAATGTTCCATTAACGTCTGGAGGACGGATATTTTGTTATTGTTGAGAAAATTTTACTTGGAAGGAACCAAGGCGATCGGATTGAATGTCGGATTCGATGTTCAAAAAGTTCTGATTATTTTATCCGCGGTGGCCACTTGGAGGCGCTGCATGTAAAACCTTAAAGACCTGATGCGCGAATTCAATTTTGAGATATACAGTGAGCCAAACACGGATAGCATAGAAATTCATTATTATTTTAAGTTCACATAAAAAGACATAACAAAGGAGATGGACAAAACAATATGAAACAGAGAATGGAAATGAAAAAAACACATTATGAAGAAAACTTTGAATGAAATTAATGTGCAAATGAGCACTGGTTGAAGGTCAGGTTAATTGTGAAAGAGCCCTGTGCTCCTATGAGGACGTACAAAATCACGATTCAATGGCACAACCCATTTTTGGAAAAAAAAAAACGAAAAAAACTGTGGAGTCAAATAATTACTCAAAACAAACCTTCATCATTAGATGATAGAGTACAAGTGGCGTTTTAACCTTTCCAGAAAACGCAAAACGCAAGTTCTGTGATGACAAGACACAAATGACAGTGACCATGTCAACTGTCCGTAGATGAAGAATAGTGAATGACCAGAAGTACCTGACCTTGTCACTATCATGTGTCTTGTCGTCACATAATTTGCATTTTGCGGTTTTTGGATTGCTGGAAGAGGCCACTTGTCCTCTATCATCTGATGATGAAGGTTTGTTTTGAGTAATTATATGTCTCCATCGTCTTTATCGTTTTTTTTTTACAAAAATGGGTTTTGCCATTGAATCGTGATTATGTACGTCCTCATAGGGGCACAGGGCTCCTTGACAATCAACCTGACTTATAACCGGTGCTTATTTGCACAATAATTGTATTCAATTTTTTTTTTTTCATTCATTTATCATTTCATATATTGTTCATGATTAACTTGTATCATATCAAACGACCTTTGGTTTGTGAGGATTGAGGCTGATGATAGACACATGACTGTCCGAAACATGTTTCCCTGAATAATATTTCGATTATTTAACGTTGTGGAGATGATTTTGTGTTTTCTAACCCTATCATCACTACACTTCACTTAGAGAAAACTATGGACTTCTACATAAGATTAGGTCAGAGTTGACTTTTGGCCTCATTGATATCCAGTGCCTCTCTTTACAATGATCTGGAAGCTGCTGCATTGTGGTAAGTTCAGGTATCAGATATTTCCTTTTATTATTCCTCTGATATGCCCATGTGACTTCATTCACACATTTCATATCATTAATTTGTATATTTCCCAGTATGTCGCAGTCGTCGCTCTTCAGAGCTTTCAGCCTCCTGTGTCGAACAACTCGATTATTGTTGATGCTAATCGACGGATAGTGTGCATTGGATAGGACTGCCCGTGCTTCGGTCTGACGTACGGTTTTTGGCTCACATAGAACAAGAGAAATACTTACAGCAGTAAGGGTATCTCCTTTTTTATATTACTGATACCCATTTCTGGAATTCACTACCTACACATATTAAATCTACAGGTACATATTCCCTACCCATATGACCACCTAGAGCCTGAATTACTTACTAATTTTTTAACTCAAGAGGAATGTCTCTATGTTGTATTATTATAATATCGCATTTATATTCATGAACATTTTGAACATTCCTCGTAATCTCACAGAAAAGTTCAACCTGATAGTTAATCTTCAACTCCTCATCCTTTGTCATGTCTTCTAATATCTTACTCCCTCTGTCTAATTGGTCATCAAAAATTTCAATGCCTGATATGTATATGATAATGAATAATGGAACATCCAATCCTACTCTTCGTTTTTATCAAGATTTTACCTAATAAAATGATGACTTTTTCAATCCACAATTCACCTAGCTAGCACACAAAACATTGGGAAGGTGAAAAAACTACTCCAGCTAGGTAGGTATGCAGTGAGCTTATCAAATGAAAAATAATACTGAAGTCTTTACTTCAAACTCATTGTTTTGCTTGCAACACACACTTTTGATTTTCATTTAATATTCATGCAACTTGAGTTTTCAGATCAGTACCTTGTTTTCATTCATTCATATTGGTATGAGATATCTACAAAAAAAACGACTACTTTCCTGGTTGATACTAACGACGAATATTGGACTAGCTCTTTTAGATATTTCAAACAACTCGATTCCTTCCACATCTACTCTTTATACTAATGTCATCGCATTCTTCCGCAATACCTTGATTACAACATATATTCCAATATTGCATGACACCCATTTGTCATGCCTTGCCTTTGAGGGTGAGTATTTATTAATATTCCGTTTCCTTCATCCTTCCATTTTCCGAATATTCAAAACCTGTGAGGACCCATCTATAATCATATCATATCTTCATCATAATATGTTATTCATGTTCATTCACAACAATATTCGATTATAACATAACCTAGGTGTTATGTCTTGGCTTGGTGAGTATTCACTATGTTTCAAGCTTCATCCATACCTCCCTTCACCGAACTGTTCACCAAACATTAGTCAAATGATTAAAACCTTATGAGTAAATAATACCAAGAACATCTCGAAATAACCCATCTCAAGAATCAATCTATAGCTTTAATCATCATCAATAAACCATGAATCATCATCGAATTACCATTATTTGTCTTCAATATACCATTATTCATCCTCAATATACCATTGATTATTTATTCATGACTCTTATATCATATTCTCAATTTTATTCTCTCATCATTTAATTCAAATTCGACAACTTGCTTTAATATTCCAAGGTACCAATTTCTCTTATATAGAAATAAATTTCTAAAAAAAAAAGATTTCCCTTTGTGTAAACAACAAAATTAATATATTCGATACATCGAATTTGCAAAAATCTTTTTGATTACTTACTTTCCTGCATACCTATAAGAACAACAAAGATGACTGTTTGTTGATAAATAAAAGTTGATGAAGAAAAACAATCAATCCATATGATAGTCAGCTAATATGCTCGTTCGAAAATACGTTCACATGGAAAAAACGCGGGATGTCTACTTCAAAAATATGATGAAAGGGGAACTTCCAAGCTCAGTGCTTGCTTGAATACAGATTCTATTGTGATTTTAATAGGTTGTTTTCACACTGTCTAAAGGTCGAAGTGAACTCTCAGGCAAACAAAATATGAGAAAAAAAAAGAGATACGGCCGCCTTTGTTTCATCTCTTGGAGCGTACCAAAGGGAATCCCTATAATGTTCGGGGAATATTGTGGGTACCCAGGGAGAATAGGGAGGGGAGGTAGGTATTGGGATTTTTTTCAACATTTGAAGATTATAAGGTCTTGGGAATACTCTGTTAGGCAAAAAATTCCAAAGCTTTGCCGTTCTATGTATAAACGAGTTTTGGTAAAGAGTTGTTTGACATATTTCGAGGTTGACGACAAAATGGTGTGTTGACTGTGCTTGTAGAGTACGTCTGAGTAATGAAAATAAAATTATGAGATTGCTTTATGATGATTCCTACTCATATCGCGTAGAATTTATAGAAAATGATCAAATTATAGAGATGCTAGCTGTACTATATGAAAACTTACCACTCATTAGGTAGTCAGGCAAGAATGAAGAAATGTAAACAGCCAGTTTTCTGACAATTTATTTGAATATTCCTCATTTTTCCCTTGAATCTTTGGACTTATTTTTTGTTTTCGATGATTTTTTTATTCAAATATGATTTTTATATCTAGCTTTTCAATATTGCTCATTATACTCTATCAAATGAATCCAGGTGATTTGATTTCAATTTCCTTCAACTTCCAAAAAGTGTTGAGGTTTCAAACTTTGAAATGCTTTTTTCTCGAAACTTTTTGTGACATTTCTCCTTTTTCCCCTGTGGTCTTCATATGTTCTCTCAAATCACATTATACCTTTATTGAATTACTTCCGTTGAATTCTTCTGAGTATCCATCCACCTACTTCAGTTGAGAAAAAAATTAGTGGGGATTTTGAAGAAAATCGTTGTGTCATTAAAATGATGTTTCTCAAAACTACTCACTCATCTGGTGCTATTCCAAAACGTCCCTATACTCTAATCATCCAGTGAAATTGGTTCGAAATTCGAGATTGAAGTCTTTTTTTTGATAATTTGGTAGCACTTTTTATGAGGAGTTAGCTTCAGCATAATGTATGATGTTTTCAGATTGAAGATGAAATATCCGGCAGTCAATGAAGTCAATCATACTCAGCTTACAAATACCAGTGCATAGTTCTTTCATGGTACGACCTTCTTGAAATATGATATCTAGCAACAATCACCCATCCTGTTTCCATCTCCAACAGGATGTATCAAATGAAGGTAACGATGGCCATGTATTGGATTGTATAAACAGAACATATTATATATTTGATACTGGATAATTACTCGATCACAAAAAACGAAAGTTTGTACCGGCAAATACTGAATGTTGTAAACATTGATATTTCATTTACCTAAAAATATAGACTTAAAAAAAGACTTTCAATGGATATATTTGATTTTGAATTCTTTCTGTTCCAGATATTATACATATAACTAATGATTTCGAAATAAACTCAAGGAAACTAAAACCATTATAATCGTTATAAAGTATACCCAACATATTTGATCTCATCATGAAATGATTCTATCATATTAAAATATACTATATTTATTTTAGGTAGGTTTATCAATCATATTCTATTCATCTCCATATTGCTTACTTGATCAAATAAATTCACGTATTTGGTAATTGTTTTCCTTCATCGCTTCTCATCATTATAATCTTCAAATCGAAGGAAGGCCACAAACTTCATTGGCTTCAAGTATCTGAAACCAGCTGTCATTAGCATTCCAGAAATAACGATCAATTTCCTATTTCACCTATAGTGGATGAGTCTTCAGTTGGAACTCCTAGAAGTCAAGAAAACAAATTCAAGTATAATTTTGGCTGATAGATTTTCAAGTTTTCTGTTCCTTTTTGTGTGTTTCATAGTTACTCAATAATGTATACCTACTTACAGTTCATTTGAATATCTGTTCAGGCATCTCTCTCACCGACTAACTATACAACTGCAGAACTTTCTTCTTATCAATAACAAAATATCGAATAGTTCTGTGTAATTCAATGAATAACATGAGTTTCACACTTCAGATGCGCTTATAGTGTCCTGAAAAAAACATTCTCGAGTAAATTGAACAAAACGTAACAATTACAGCTTTCTCCTATCTCTGTTCCACACTTTTGTTGACGTTGAACGTGAACATCTGTCACTTATCTCATTTGAAAACAGCGTTGTTAATGTGATTGTTCTCAGAAATTCGAAAGTAACGACACATAGTTCATTAGACATAACACTAGGGATGAAACACGATAGTGGCAAGAAAAACATTTCACTATCATTGTATGCTGGGACGTTTGAATTGCATATAATATATTCGTGATTGTTACGTGTTTATGGAAAGTAACCATTGTCACTTTGAACATAACGTCAGCAGTTCTTTGCCCAGTGGGCTGCCATATGGGATGCCCCAGCATAATAAGGATGCCACTGAATCTGCTTCTGAGTCGAAGCAGCTGACATACACATTCAATTCGTTAATTCCACCTCGGAAGTTGACCAACTTTCCCACTTCAAGACACAAACGGCGCAAAGTAGGTGAATTAGTGGCCGCGGATAGATCAGAAGAGAGTTCGAGATAAATGACCTTGGGGGCCATGCAAATAAATAGGCATTATTAGACTCTAAGCATTTTCGCACCGCGATGTCGCGACATAGTGATTTTGAATGGTCCCCGGAGTCAACGGCCGTGTGTAAGAAATATTTAGCTTGCGTGATGTGAGCGAGAGGCAAATTTTCCATCGGCGGTTGATACTGTACAGGACGCGCCTTGGAAATTCTACACAGCGCGATAATACCGATCCTATTGAGGTTTTAGCGAAGAATACCGTGGTTCTCGCTCCAGCAAGATGATATGTTGAATGATAATGATAAGTTGAGTAAGGATACCGTGTACCGGCAAAAGTATAGGCACTTCTGATCAGAGAATATTGAAGACGCTCTCCTAATCGGATAATTCCATCTTCATCAAAAAACGCGTTGAATTTTTTGAACAGTTTATGGATAGGTTTCAAATGATTTGAAAACTCTTCTCTAAAGGCGTGCTATTGCATATATTTCTCATCATCAACAAGGTGGCATGAAGTTCCTCATGTAATGAAGCTCCTTGTATGCTGAAGTGTGCGAAACGATGAGAATTGGGTTGTTTGATTAAAACATTAATGACCAGGAAAAAATATCACACTTGCCCAATTCTCACTTTGATGGCCCACGCTGTTCTTGACTTTTTCCTCTGTGGGCTCACTGATGTTGCTGATGGTCGCTTAGGAAAATTCGCCGGCGGTTGCCATAGGATTTTCAAATAGTCTCCACAGAGTTTTGGTATTCTAGCGAATTCAATTTGAATCATGAATTTGCGATATTTGATGCAACTGATATTCTTGCCAAGCAAATGTATTTCGAGTGATTTGTCGCCATTTTACCTCTCCTTGAGTTTGAGAGTATTCCACACCTGCCCACAACTAGGTGAAGATGAGCTACACTGGTGTGTAATGTACTTCTCAATAGGATACTCAAATACAGTGCAAATCACAGAAAGTGTGGGAAAACATTATTCTTTTCGAGCATAAGAACAGGCCTATTGTATTTGGTTTGTATTTAAAGAGTAATCAATTCATTCGATTTTGAGAAATGAATTGGTTAGGTATTCGAACATTTCAGTAGAGATTATCCTTGGAAATTTGTTCGCTCTGGATATTCTCAAATAAGAAAATTACTGTAATCCAGCCATCTTGGCAAAAAAATATCTTGTTTTGCGCTCAGATCTTCTCTTTTTTGTTCTTTGGAATAACATATTCTCCTCCGAGATGGAATATATATTTTAACTGAATCTACACCGGAAAAATGTTTTTATGTTCTCCACAACCCAATAATTTTGAGGGTGCAAAGTTCGATAGTTTTTCTAGTATGATTGACAGAGCATTCCTTGTAAGTTCAATTTTCAAACACACTAGGAACGATTATTTCAACTTCTGTTACATAATAAAACTTTCTTACTTTTGTTTTCAATATAGCCATTGAATGTTTCATGTTCCTTGCCAGTTATGCTTTCCTTGCACTGGGCACATTCTGAGGTATTCCCGTTTTTTTGGTCACATATCCACAAAAATAAGCATAAGCTTCATCCACTTCCTCAAACTCTTCCTCCATCACTTGCATACCTTCTTGCAATCGTTAATCGAACACAATTTTTTACTGTGGTTTCATCTTCCCCACTTTTAGGGGAGTTTTCATAACTTCACCACCTTTGACATAATTTCCACGAGGTGGTTTGATTTAAGAGTGAAGAGACATCAATCTGAATATGTATTTTTTTTTTTTTTTTTTTATCGCTTGGAGCGCACGAAAGGGAATCCCTATAATGTTCGAAGAACATCGTGCGTTCCTTGGGAGGATAGGGACAGGAGGTAGGTATTGGAATTTTTTTTTAACCTGAAGGAACATTTTTCAATAACAGGATGAGCTATCCAGAACTCAACAGTACTTCGCGAACTAATGAATCATTTCGAACTAAGAGCTATTATGACTATCACCAGTATGAGATCCCATTATTGTCCCATAGCATTTATTCAGTTGATGATATACCATTGGATTTCATGCACCTTGTCTTCTTGGGGGGTTATAAAAAGGTTACTTCTGTTTTGGGCAAGAGGTAACCTGGATGTGAGAATGACAAGTGCATATATTAATATCATGAATGAAGTTCTCCACAACTCTAGGAAGTCAATGTCAAGTAGAGATTTTTGTCGTTTGCCAAATAACTGGAAAGATGGAGAGCCACTGAATTCCGTTTGCACCCTGGACCAATAGTTCTAATGGATGGCCTGAAGCCTTCCAAATATACACATTTTTTGTCATTGCATTTTGCCATTCAAATATTGTGTTCCCCATATCTATGTCGAAAGCACAATGAAATTGCTGGGGATTTCTTGGAATACTTTGTAAGAAACTGGTTAATTGTATGGTAAAGAGTCCATGACCCATCATGTTCACAATTTGATTCACCTACCGCATAATGTCATGAATTGTGGAAAACTTGATAGTTTTTCAGCCTACAAATTTGAAAATTTTATTTCGAAAATTATCGTGATCGAGAGCACTCGAGGTTTGCGAGAAATAATCATTCAAAAAATGAAGATTATAAAGTATTGTAAGAACTTGATTGTTATTCTGAGACACCGCTTGACAATACAATGGTATCGAATTTTGATGAAATGAGATTCGTGAAAGTGTTTTGAGGAGTTGGCCCAAGAAATAATCATTGCATAACGAAGGATGGAAGGATAGTTGAATAAAAAAAAATTGTGTGTCTTTGACAACCAGAGATTTTTTTTTTTTGATTTCTACCATTATAGAATAAATGAGAAGCACTTTCACTTACCTTGCAAGTCTTTTTTTCATGTGCAAAGGTTGTAGAGTTGAGTGATATTGATGAAATAATGCCAGTTGAAATGTTATATTCCATGAACACTAATGTATGTCTATAATCAACCATAATGAATGACATAAAATTAAGGTACAGAGATGAAACAAAATATCTAGGGAAATGAACAAGCCTTGGTACATACTCATATCAATTCCTTCTTCTTCCTTCAGTTCTTCTTTCTGTTTCTCCTAGCATTCGCTTGTAATCTACTGTATGTCAAACTGATGAGTGAGTAATGAGGTGAGGGGATTAAATAATGTGTGAAATGAGCATAGTTAAGTAGTATAGCAATTCTTAGATTGTCTCGAAATGAAAATTGTAAACCATTAGTATAGGTTGAAGTTTTTTAATCCGACTTTATTCCTCTCTGGAAATTCAACGACTGAAAATATGAATATTTATGAAATTACTTACTAACTAACTTTCATTAAACACCTCACATAGATGAAAATAATTCATTATTGACAATTGAGCATACGAAGATCCTCTAGCCAGTTCAGATTATCAGTATATTTCATGGTTTTGCATAATAATAACCTTCTAAGTGTCTCACCCCATATTAAATGACTTGAAACTTGTCTTCATTTTCATTTGTATTTTGTATTCCCTTAATGTCGTAATAGAGTTCAGAATAAACAACATTTCATATGCATCCAGCACTGCATTAAAATGGTTGAATCTTGATGAGAAAATCTGCTCGTGGCGACCCAGAAGAGGAAATGAAAGGAAAGAAATCTTGGAAAACACTGAACCACAAATAGATTGGATATTACTAGAAAATATTAAACTTTTAGGAAAATAGGATAAGTAGAAGAGCAAAGAGAGTAACAGATCGCATAGGGCTTCACCTATTGGGAACTCTAGATCATGAGTTGAAGTACCCAATAGGTAAAACCCTATGTGAGTTGGAATTCTACTTTTTCACAAAATGCTAACATGTAAACCCCTATGTGAGTTCGTAACCTAAAGAGAGAACTAAATCACATAGGCCTTTCAGTACTTGTACTTGATTTAGAAATCGAAGCACTGGAAACCCTATGTGAGTTGGAATTCTACTTTTCTCCAAAACGCTAACATGTAAACCCATATGTGAGTTGGTAACCTAAAGAGAGTGACAGATCACATAGGGCGATTTGCATTCCTCTGATTTATTTCGTTTGTTTCATGTTTGAATAAAAATAGTTAGTTATATGATGATTTCATTCATACAATATTATATACCCACAACAATACACTCGAATGGGTTTGTTACTACCCCACTGGTCATTTTTGACATCATTTAAAAGGAACTGTGGCATGAAATAGCTTGGAATTATCGGTGAGTTCTTTCCAAAATATAGTCTCTGTGCTTATTTCAAATTTTGACATACAGGGTGATTCAGGAAGAATATACCAAAACTCTGATAGGTTCAACAAATATACCACAAATTAAATGCTAACAATCATGTTTTTGAATAATTTTTTTGTAAAATGCTCACCTAGAGTTTCATCATCCTGACAGATCCTGTTTATTTCTGAACAATTTCTATGCACTGCAATCTCGTTGCACATTCATTCAGACACATTCTGTATATTTCGGAACATTTTCTATGCACTGACAGAAGATTTGTCCAATTATATTTCGCAGGTCGCGCGTTTTTACTGACGCAAACTGGTACATGATACATTACGTCTATCCAGTTTTCAGTACCGGGAGTCGAGAAACCAATCTGAATGGTCCACTTGTTGAAATACAGTGATATTGGATTTGGTATGCATCTCGGGTTGCCAACGAAAACTAAACTGCCCCCAACCCTGAATTAGGTCTATAATGAACGCGATCGCGATTTCAAACCGTTCGTAATTGTCGTCGCGAAAGTCTTCGGACATAACGATAATAGGTTAATTATGTAAATAGATACCGCTCGATAAATTATACGGGTAGGCAATTGATATGGTATGGAAAATACATAACACATTGAAGCCAATTATAAATTAATGAGTATACAATTAGCGTTAAACTTGAAAATACGTTGATTACATTATGAATAGAAATATTATTTTTATATCGAGAATTATTTCAATGTTGATGATTATGAATGGAAGAAGAATTTGTGTACACCAGAAAACGTTTTAATTTTCATCTGAGGTAATGAGCATTTTCAAAATGACTTTGCTATGCTGGAATAATGGGAATATACAACAGAGAATACAGGGGGATCCAATAATGAATCGGGATATTATTTTGCTATGATGGTATGGGAAGAAGAAGAAGAAGAAGAAGAAGAAGAAGAAGAAGAAGAAGAAAGTCTTTATTGTACTAAAAACCTAAAGTTTTTGTTGACAAAGCATGTGTATCATAGGCTATAACTAATATTAAAACTACATAAAATCATGTAAAATATGCACATATATAAGGAACAAAACATTTTAGTCGAACATATACTAGTGAAAGTCACACTATAAAAAAAGGTATTGAACAATTAAAAACGAATTATACAAACTGACAAACTTAATTAAATGCGTCTTCATAAAATTCTTGCAAGGTATAATAGGCTTTATTCAGTAGTAGCTCTTTTACTGCCTTTCTAAACTTAATATGTGTTAGCAATGAACGAATATGTGAAGGCAGGTGATTAAACATTTTTTTGGCATTATAAATAAAAGACTTTTTTATTAATGTACTACTTCTAGGAATTAGTAGGGAAACCGTACAGTCAACATTTCTTGTGTTGTATACCGACATCGAATGAATGTTCGTGGTATATTTTTTGTGGATCATACATACACTCTCTAGAATGAAGATGCAAGTCAATGTCAGTATTTTCTGAGCCACAAATAAGGGTTTACATGGTTCTCTGAATTTAGCTTTACTAAGGTATCTAACCGCCCTCTTTTGTAAAATGAACACAGAGTTCAAAAGAAATTGAGAACTATTTCCCCAAAAACAAACTCCATATCTCAAAATTGAGTCAATCAGGGCAAAATAAACTGATCTTGCTGCAGATATATTCAATTCAGATGAGATGACTCTTACTGCAAAACAACCAGAAGATAATTTTCTGCATAAATTTGTAATGTGGGTGTTGAATGAGAGACTGTCATCCACATAGAGCCCTAAAAACTTAGCCGAGGATTGAGTACAAATTCTTGAGTTCTCCAGAAGTATATCATTAAGAGAGTGCACTTGAACGTCAAAATACATGTTTTAGAAATATTGAATGATAACTTATTCGCATCACACCAATTTTTTACTTCCAATATATCTTCAGCGACATAGTTACTCAGTTCGTCATTATTGTTGCTATGCCACAGTATTGTGGTGTCATCTGCGAACATAGTAAACTTTCCTCTAATAGTGATATTTGCTAGGTCATTTATATATATTAAAAATAAGATTGGTCCAAGCACAGATCCTTGAGGGACCCCACACTTCACTAACTGAGACCTGGACTTTATTTTGTTAAGCGAGACTATTTGAGTACGCTCTGATAGGTATGATTGGAACCATCTTAGTGTAATATCTCTAAAGCCATAAATTTCTAATTTTTGAAGCAAAATTTCATGATCAACACAACAGAATATAACACAAAAATTATATAATTAGACTACTGAATACAAGATATATAACAATTGAATAGGTATCTGAATAAAACTCTCTTGACTCACATTCAAATTTTGCCAGTTTTTCGTAACTCCCACAGTATTATCTTGGAATATAATTCTATACTCATGAAAACTAGCATTTTGTGGTACATCGGTCATTAATACTGGTAGATGACCATTGTTGACTGATACTGGTAGCATTTTAGTCCAAGTTGAAGGCCAGCTGTCATTTTTCGTACCATTGCTATCGAAACAAATGGAAATTTCTCTGGCATTGTAGGGTTGATTAACATACAATATATTATGGATAAGCGTGTACAAGATTATATGAGTCGAACTTAATGTTGCCATTGTTGATCATAAACTGTATCATTTTCAACTAAACTGAGATAGTTATTCTGTTGTTGAATTCTTCAAAGTATGAATAATGCACTAATTATTTCTGAAAAATTCATTAAACATAATTTACATTATTTTCATTACCCTCACATAAAACTATCCTTTTGGTAGTATTGCAATTGAGATTTTGAAATCGTTTCTCGTTGTTGAAGATTTTCTGCCATTTATGAAGGTCACCTGGAGATAGATTTTCGTCCCCTGATAGTGGTTTCTTGTTGTCCAAATACAGTTCCAAATTCTTGTTTTGTTTCATCACCAATGCACTTTGCTGTTGCGCACAAAGTGATACAGTCAAATTTCGAATCTGCTTGGTCATTTCGAAAATGTTGATACTTGTTTTTAACTTTCCCAAATTCTCAATATGTTTATCAATGAGATCTGAGAACATTTCTTTCTAACGGAACTTGGCGAACGAAAAATTTTCAGTTTGGTACGTTACTTATTGTAAAATTTCACTGTGGTAGGAGACTTGTTATCCAGGTATGCAAATTTTTGCAATTACGTAGTGAACAATAAAATTGTTCGTCACACACATTGTGATTCATGCACAAAGGGATGTCCGGTTTGAATGTAGTGGTCGTCATTATGTTATCGAAAATTTCAACATTTATGATTTTCGGTCTGGCACATGGAGACAATTGTCCAGTCAAAAATTCAAATTGTTGGTATCCTCTCATATACACAAAATCGACATCTTTCAGATGGCCCAGTAGAATATCATTCAATTCCTCGAAATCAATCAGACCTGAACTGTACTTAAATCCATTATGATATTTCTCAACGTAACGAACCTGTTTTTTATCGAACTCTTGCAAGGCAGAAAAGGCACTGCAGGTTTGAATACATAATGGTTCACTTGGTACCCATTGGAAATTGTAACCTCTTTGGGTTAAAATCCGTTGGATAATGAATATCCTTGTATATCTATACTTAACAACTTCATGATGCCGCGTACAGAGAAGAACTGACTGATGCGATCAGGGGAATTTGTTTAAATAATAAAATCCATTAAATGACCATGTTTTATTCTAATTGGTTACAATATAAATGGATAAATTTCATAATTGTTTCACAATTCACGTCAGGGGATTATAACTGAAAAGTCTATCATGTAAAATGAGAAAATACCCTGTTTTATTATCTGGAACAGCTTTATCAGTTCCGATTTCTCTTCTCAATGAGACTGATCCTGTCTGCATAGATTCCTTCTGATGAGAACAATCAATGTGGACCATTGGGATTGATTCAACAAATTCTTTGGGAGAAAATATTGGTTCCTTTTTCAATCCATAATATGACTCTCTAAAATTCATGTACATTGAATATGATTGAGATGTTTTGTTCTCACTGAAGTTCAAATGTGAATCATTATATGGATATCGGTCGCTGTTTAGAAAAACCCGAATATTTGATAGGTCGCAGCTGTCGAATTTGCTCATGTCGGACTGGACCTTACTCTTCTTGTCTGTCTGGAAAATTATAGTTACGTTTCAAGGAGTTTCAAGCAAATTTGAAACTTTTACATTTCAATTGATGGATTTCGTCGTCGATAATTTCGAATATCCCGAAAGCTCCCAGCTGCGGAATGCTAACAGTATATCTTGTCCCTTTTCCACAACTTTTGTGAATTTGAGTTGTTGAGGTATATTGACAGAAATATGCGGGATGCGCCAGAACAGTTTATCGATATGCACTTTAGGAATTTCCTTGGAATCAGTACAATAGATACTGTCGAGGACATCATTATTTCGAATCCGTACTAATTCTTGTTTCATGTTCAAAATAACTTTCCTGTAATCATCGAAGAAACCAAGGAGTAGGAATAATGGGAGACATACGGAATACTTCCCTCTGTTATCAACTAGCATTTTCTCATCTTTGACGGAAAAATTCAATTTCGGGAACCATCCAGCGTTTTGTAAGGCGATACTCTCGTTAGCACTGTATGAGAGGTAGCTTTTTATCGTTGATACTAGCCCTACATTTCTCACTGAATCGGTAGTAACACCATTCAGTTCATACCTTATTTCTCTGAAGAGGAAACTTATGGCGTTATTGATGAATCTGAGTTTATCGATAGGGCTGCCATCTGCTTTTGTTGAAAGTCCTTCAATATACAAGTAACTTTGACATAGAAGAGTATACAAATCCAAAGTAGGAACTTTAATTCTCACTTCATCATTGTAATCAATTTTTTGTGTGAATGGTTGATACGAATGATATTCTATTTCCTGAACTGATTGATCTATGAGCGGTTCTTGATGTATATTCAAAAGACTTGAGGAATAGACGATTAGAAGACGTTAACTTCTTGGTGTTTTTTCTGATACTGGATGTTTTTCGCAAGGGTTTCATCTCCCTATAGAAGGAATGATATGGTTAGAATATTCTATTATATCTGATAACAATTCAGGCTTCTAGAGTTTTTTCAAGTGAAGACTTACGGTTATTGTTTCACCACGGAAATTCACAAGTCTTCCGGTTTGGTCCAATACTTTTACGGTAATATTATTCATTGTCTTGACACTTATCTTGATATCACGGTTTCGATGTTCAGAACAATCTTATGACCAGGAGCCACTGTCGGAAAAAAAGACAATAGCGAGTGGGCTTCTTCGCCGTTATGGTAGCTGCCTATTGCTATGTTGCAATATATACTGATAGCATTGACACCCAAGATGTTCACTGTTTATATGCTTCTATAACACGATTATTGAATCTCAATAATTCTCTAATCGTGCGGTCGTATTCGAAATTAATCCTTCTATTTGTATCGATGACTACTTTCAATGTATTGAAATTTGGTATGATATTTATTTTTGCATCCTCATCGATATCTTTGACTCGTGAAGAAATAATTTCATTGGGATCACTGATTTCGTATGAGACCTCAGGAATTGTAATGGAGTTATCATTGTTACCGAATACGAATTGATTATTATGTTCATCAACATTCGGGATGACATTGAAAGTTTCAAAGCCAATCAATCCAATTCCATATTCTGCATTTTCTTCTAAATAAATGGGAGGGTTGAAGTCAGAACTCGAAACTGAGGAGGTGCCAGAAAGGGAAAATGATAATGACATTTCTCACCACTTCCAATAATGGACTACCCGAATTTCAAACATTATATTCATTACATAAAAATTTGATATATAAATGTCCACAATTATATGGATTGTTTGCTTGAATATTATCATAATTATATCTCATTATTATTATAGCTACCATCACTATTGAAATATTTGATGAGTTCGAGAGGTGGTCTCAAGTCACCGTAGCTGTCAAAGTAGGAGATATGACGTCCGGATTTTTTATAACACACCCAATGACTGCCTTTCTCACTTTTCCTGTTAAGGTTTGCTATGCCACACTCATATTTTCTGATTTTCTCAGGAAATTCATCCAACATAAACACCCCTCGAAAATACGGTATTTGTAATTTTTTTACAAATTTCAATAAATCTACGTTGGTCAGTGGACGGTATGGTAGCTTCAAATTCAGTTTTTTGGATACGGTTTCAGAAACAATCCTAGACCATGTTTGTAAGGTTTCATTAATAGGCCTTTTCCCAAGGCGGCCTGCTCCATTTTCAAATTGTGTCTTTTGTTCTCTTCCAGATGTGCTCTCGCTGCTTTAGCTCTATTTATAGTTTGCGCAATTCCAGCAGCACCACCACCCAAGCTACCGAGTGCACTAAGTGCAGCAAAGAGGGGAATCAGTGGAATGAAACCCTCCGATTTGGGAATGGGAATAATTCGTTTTCTAGGCTTCAAAACTTTTCTACCACCTATTGATGATAGTGCTTGTTGGGCAGCCTGGATAATGTCAATATTTCTTTTACCTCTGACCCCTTCCTTTGCTTTGCGAATAGCTCGAGTGAAACTGATTGCTCCTCCCACCTTTTTCTTACGTCTTTTATTTCTCTTCCTCCTTTTTGCTACCATCATCTCATTATTCAATCCCATACCTAGTTTGCTTTTAGTTTTCATTATTCCTGCAATGCCAAGCGAGGCAATTCCCTCACCAATCTTTGCGTTCTTCTCACTCAAACGTCTTGATGCTTTTTCAGCCAAAATTCGGTCTGCTTGGTTCCTTCTTCTCAAATCCGCGTATTTAGAATAGACTATGTCGTGTTCTCTACAAGCTTCGTCTAGCGGGTTGACACCTCGATCCCCACGTTCAAGTCTTTCGGACAACTTTGTACCTGGCCGACAAAAATTGTAACCAGGTATATGAAGTTCAAAAGGCAACTTATTTATGAGTGTTTAATAATCCTGCTCCCTCAGTATTCTTTCGGTTACTGAATTTTTCATCGTACACAATCATTATATAACCCACGTAGAAGTTCTATTTGATACTGAAGGGACACAATTCTTCAACACTATATTATAATGATGAGATTTCTATATGGATTCATCAGTAATAATTGGGATGTCAGAGATGAAAGTAAAGAAACATAAAGTAATTCTTACCGTGACCAATCATCATAATTTGATAATTCCACACCAGCTGAAGAAACATGGAGATATATTCGAAGGAAATTCGAATAGGGGCCTCCTGGTAGGTTCACCAGGATGTGGAAAAACCAACTGTATGATAAGTTTGCTCGATGATCCAAACGGTTTGGGATTTGAGAATATATATGTGTACTCCAAGTCTCTCTCTCAGCCAAAATACGAATGTTTGAGAACTCTCTTCAAACCTCTAAAAGAAATAGTATATTATGAATACAACGATGGTGATGAAGTGATATCTCCGAACGAAGTAGCCCCGAACTCAATAATCATATTCGATGATGTTGCAACATGCAATCAAAATATCATCAGAGATTTCTTTTGCTTCGGACGTCATAAAAATACTGACGTTTTCTATTTATGTCAGACTTACAGTTCTATCCCTAAAAGGTTAACAAGAGACAACACTAACCTCATCATCATGTTCAAACAGGACGTCACCAATTTGAAACATATTTATGACGATTATGTGAATGTTGATATGTCATTTCGCAAATTTACAGAGTTATGTTCATTTTTCTTGTTTTTTATTGTGGATATATCTGAAATAGGCACAATCAGGATAATATTTAAGAGATTAGTTTTATTGTTCCTTTTATAATTTCAACATGAACATTTTCCTTACACGCTATTTTTACATAATATTTGACAGTGACTGTTTTTGATTAATTGTGTCTTGTCAACTTCATGTTTGTAACACAGAACACAGAAAACGACTGAACAGTGTTGCCAACCTAAATGAAACATACATATTCATATTTACCATTGCAATGCTAACAAGTATCAATCTCTAACACTCCCCCCCAATGGTTAAATCCCAAGAATCCTAATATAACCAAAAACTAAATATATATATATATATATATATATATATATATATATATATATATATATATGTATGTCAATCCTACACTTTGGACCCAAAATATTTCAAAACTCCTACAGTTCGGACCCAACGTGGTCATTTTGGGGACGTACCCAAAGTGCCAGGTCAACCTAAAGTGCGCTTTGAGTACAAAGTACCGATACTGTAGCATTCGCAAACATCGTTCACTTCGAGTACGTTTTCAAAATGTATTCATACTACAGTTTGGGAACGAACTGATTATTCTGTTGCTGATCTTTGACGGATAGTTGTAGGTTACAACTTTTTCATCTTCATGACATCGTGTTACTTACTCAATCTATATCATCAGTAGATGTTTGGTGATGATAATAATAAATTCCACATTCAGCAGTCTTATTCAGCTTCCTCAAATTCCAAGCCAATGATTGATGTTCAAATGTATATTATATTTTGTAGAGATATAGAAGGGCTCGATGTAAGATATATATTTCCTTATTTCCTACAAGTTATTCTATATTGACGTTATTGTTATCTGTTAGTCTATGCCCATCAGGTCAAAATACATCTCTGAGACGAAAAATGTATTCCACTACGTGAGTATGTCTTCAAAACGTTCATCTTATTAGTACTCAGAGACGTACATCAGACGTCTTGAGTACCTTTTCCAATGAAATGTGCATTTTTGATAAGTCTTTTTCAGGTATTTTTGGTCCATATCCATGAATGAATATTTCAAATTACGTGATAATTACATATTTTCCATTTATTTTCACCTGTATACTGAATTTGGCAACCACTGCAGCCAAGCGAAAGTGGAGAAAAGAACAATAAACGACCCCAGCAACCAGTAGACTCATGCAGTTACCTATCCAATTACTAGAAATTGGAATTTCATAGTTTTCTGGGATAGAGATTATGATTCCTACATCAAAATTTGAAAGAGTTTGGAAATTCAAGATGGCGGAAGCAATATGGCGGACGAGTTTTGTTATTATGATCCGATTCTATACAAAATTGGCACCAAGGGGTTGTCGTGATCAGGGATGATGAGTCCTTCGTCAAAATTAGGAAATTCAAGATGGCGGATCCAAAATGGTGGATTTTGTAATTAGTATCCGATTTTATTCAAATTTGGTTTCTAGGGGTGTTCGGTGTCAGAGATTATGATTCCTCCGTTGAAACTATTAAGTTCAAGATGGCGGATCGAATATGGCGGATGAGTATTGTACTTATGATCCAACTCTATTCAAAATTGGTATCTGGTTTCTAGTAGAACAGGCCGAGCTGAATCGATTGCGACCTCAACCAGGTCGCTAAGATATTTCTAGTCAAACAGGAATTCATTTTCTCTAATTATTATATGGAATACCAACAAATCATTTTGAGAATATTCGAATATTCGATCTCACATCTTTGGTCTTTGGATTAAAATCAGTCATTTTTAATTTTTTCAGGATTATTATCCAAGAATGAGAGATTTTCATTTTTCAACTTGCGAAAAAAAATCAGCAAGCTTCGAGAGACGATATAACCATTTGCAGATGCCAATAATTCATAAAAAAAGCGAATATCTCATTTTCTAGTAAAACAAGCCGTGCTGATTTCATTGCAACCTCGACCAGGTCGCTAGGTTTTACAGTTTCCGGAAAAATCCTGGTGAAAGTACGCTTAAAAACAGCAATTCACTTTCTTTAGTTATATGAATAACCAACAAGTTATTTATGGAAGGAAATATTCGAATATTCGATCTTATTGGTATTTTAGATTGAAATCAGTCATTTAGATTTTTTTCCGAATCTTCATCCAAGAATTGGGAATTTTTCAACTTGCGAAAAAAATTCAGAAAGCTTCGAGAGACGATATAACCATTTTCAGATGCTAATAAGTCATAGAAATAAGCGAAAAAATTCGCTTATATCTCATTTTCTAGTGAAACAAGCCGTGCTGATTACATTGCGACCTCGACCAGGTTGCTAGGACCCATAGTTTTCGAGATATTCCTGGTCAAAGTACGATTAAAAACAGCAATTCACTTTCTTTAATTATATGAAATACCAACAAGTTATTGTGAAAATATTCGAATATTTGATCTCACATTTCTGTTTCATAGATTGAAATCAGTCATTTCGAATATTTCAGATTTTTTATCCAAGAATTGGAAATTTTCATTTCTCAACTTGCGAAAATAACCCAGACAGCTTTAAGAGACGATATAACCATTTTTAGATGCCAATAATTCATAGAAAGAATATCGCATTTTCTAGTAGAACAGGCCGTGCTGATTGCGACCTCGACCAGGTCGCTAGGACCCATAGTTTTCGAGATATCCAAGGTCAAAGTAAGCTAAAAAACAGCAATTCACTTATTTCTTCAATTATATGAAATACGAACAAGTTATTGTGAAAATATTCGAATATTTGATGTCATATCTTTGTTTTTCAGATTGAAATCAGTCATTTTGAATTTTTTCAGAATTGTTTTCCAAAAATTGGAAATTTTCATTTTCATTCAATTTCGGATGCCAATAATTTATAGAAAAAAACCGAAAATCTCGCAAATATATCATTTTATAGTGAAACAGGCCGAGCTGAATCGATTGCGACCTCGACCAGGTCGCTAGAACACATAGCTTTTGAGATATTTCTGATCAAAGTACGCTAGAAAACAGCAATTCACTTTCTTCACTTATATGAAATACGAACAAGTTATTGGACAAATATTCGAATATCCGATCTCATATTTTAGTTATTCAGATTAAAATCAGTCATCCTGAATTTTTTCGGAATATTTATTCAAAAATTGGAAATTTTCATTTTTCAACCATTTTCAGATGCCAATAATTCATAGAAAAAAGAAGAAAATCTCGCGAATATCTCATTTTATTGTGAAACAGGCCGAGTTGAATCGATTGCGACCTCGACCAGGTCGCTAGGACCCATAGTTTCTGAGATATTCCTGATCAAAGTACGCTAAAAAACAGCAATTCACTTTCTTTAATTATATGAGATACGAACAAGTTATTGGACAAATATTCGAATATTCGATGTCAATTTTTTTGTTTTTCAGATTGAGATCAGTCATTTTGATTTTTTTCGGAAATTTTTTCCAAAAATTGGAAATTTCCATTTTTCAACCATTTTCAGATGACAATAATTCATAGAAATAATCGGAAAATCTCGCGAATCTCTCATTTTCTAGTGAAACAGGCCGAGCTGAATCGATTGCGACCTCGACCAGGTCGCTAGGACCCATAGTTTTTGAGTTATTCCTGATCAAATTACGCTAAAAAACAGCAATTCACTTTCTTCAATTATATGAAATACGAACAAGTTATTGTGAAAATATTCGAATATTTGATGTTATATTTTTGTTTTTCAGATTGAAATCAGTCATTTCGAATTTTCTCGGAAATTTTTTCCAAAAATTGGAAATTTTCATTTTTTAACCATTTTCAGATGCCAATAATTCATAGAAAGAAGCTGAGAATCTCGCGATTATATCATTTTATAGTGGAACAGGCCGAGTTGAATCGATTGCGACCTCGACCAGGTCGCTGCATCACATAGTTTTTGAGATATTTCTGCTCAAAGTAAGCTAAAAAACATCAATTCACTTTCTTTAATTATATGAAATACCAACAAGTTATCGTGAAAATATTCGAATATTTGATGTCATATTCTCGTTTTTCAGATTGAAATCAGTCATTTCGAATTCTTTCAGAATTTTTATTCAAAAATTGGAAATTTTCATTTTTCAACCATTTTCAGATGCCAATAATTCATAGGAAAAAGCCGAAAATCTCGCGAATATCCCATTTCATAGTGGAACAGGCCGGGCTGAATCGATTGCGACCTCGACCAGGTCGCTAGGACCCATAGTTTTTGAGATATTCCTGATCAAAATACGCTAAAAAACAGCAATTCACTTTCTTTAATTATATGGAATACGAACAAGTTATTGTGAGAATATTCGGATATTTGAAGTCATATTTTTGTTTCTCAGATTGAAATCTGTCATTTTGAATTTTTTCGGAAATTTTTTCCAAAAGTTAGAAATTTTCATTTTTTAAACGTTTTCAGATGCCAATAATTCATAAAAAAAAAGCGGAAAATCTCGCGAATATCTCACTTCATAGTGGAACAGACTGAGCTGAATCGATTGCGACCTCGACCAGGTCGCTAGGACTCATAGTTTTTGAGATATTCTTGATCAAAGTACGCTTAAAAACAGCAATTCACTTTCTTTAATTATATGAAATACGAACAAGTTATTGTGGAAATATTCGGATATTTGATGTCATATTATTATTTTCAGATTGAAATCAGTCATTTTGAATTTTCTCGGAAATTTTTTCCAAAAATTGGAAATTTTCATTTTTCAACCATTTTCAGATGCCAATAATTCATAGAAAAAAGGAGAAAATCTCGCGAATATCTCATTTCATTGTGAAACAGGCCGAGTTGAATCGATTGCGACCTCGACCAGGTCGCTAGGACCCATAGTTTTTAAGATATTCCTGATCAAAGTACGCTAAAAAACAGCAATTCACTTTCTTTAATTATATGAGATACGAACAAGTTATTGGACAAATATTCGAATATTCGATGTAAATTTTTTTGTTTTTCAGACTGAGATCAGTCATTTTGATTTTTTTCGGAAATTTTTTCCAAAAATTGGAAATTTCCATTTTTCAACCATTTTCAGATGACAATAATTCATAGAAATAAGCGGAAAATCTCGCGAATCTCTCATTTCATAGTGAAACAGGCCGAGCTGAATCGATTGCGACCTCGACCAGGTCGCTAGGACCCATAGTTTTTGAGTTATTCCTGATCAAATTACGCTAAAAAACAGCAATTCACTTTCTTCAATTATATGAAATACGAACAAGTTATTGTGAAAATATTCGAATATTTGATGTTATATTTTTGTTTTTCAGAGTGAAATCAGTCATTTCGAATTTTCTCGGAATTTTTTTCCAAAAATTGGAAATTTTCATTTTTTAACCATTTTCAGATGCCAATAATTCATAGAAAGAAGCGGAAAATCTCGCGATCATATCATTTTATAGTGAAACAGGCCGAGTTGAATCGATTGCGACCTCGACCAGGTCGCTAGAACACATAGTTTTTGAAATATTTCTGGTCAAAGTACGCTAAAAATCAGCAATTCACTTTCTTTAATTATATGAAATACGAACAAGTAATTGGACAAATATTCGAATATTCGATGTCATATTTTTGTTTTTTAAATTGAAATCAGTCATTTTGATATTTTCCGGAGATTTTTTCCAAAAATTGGAAATTTTCATTTTTCAACCATTTTCAGATGCCAATAATTCATAGAAAAAAGCGGAAAATCTCGCGATTATCTCATTTTATAGTGAAACAGGCCAAGTTGAATCGATTGCGACCTCGACCAGGTCGCTGCATCACATAGTTTTTGAGATATTTCTGCTCAAAGTAAGCTAAAAAACATCAATTCACTTTCTTTAATTATATGAAATACCAACAAGTTATCGTGAGAATATTCGAATATTTGATGTCATATTTTCGTTTTTCAGATTGGAATCAGTCATTTCGAATTCTTTCAGAATTTTTATTCAAAAATTGGAAATTTTCATTTTTCAACCATTTTCAGATGCCAATAATTCATAGGAAAAAGCCGAAAATCTCGCGAATATCCCATTTTATAGTGGAACAGGCCGAGCTGAATCGAATGCGACCTCGACCAGGTCGCTAGGACCCATAGTTTTTGAGATATTCCTGATCAAAGTACGCTAAAAAACAGCAATTCACTTTCTTTAATTATATGAAATACGAACAAGTTATTGTGAGAATATTCGAATATTCGAAGTCATATTTTTGTTTTTCAGATTGAAATCAGTAATTTTGAATTTTTTCGGAAATTTTTTCCAAAAGTTGGAAATTTTCATTTTTTAAACGTTTTCAGAAATAATTCATAAAAAAAAGCGGAAAATCTCGCGAATATCTCATTTCATAGTGGAACAGACCGAGCTGAATCGATTGCGACCTCGACCAGGTCGCTAGGACCCATAGTTTTTGAGATATTCCTGATCAAAGTACGCTCAAAAACAGCAATTCACTTTCTTTAATTATATGGAATACGAACAAGTTATTGTGAAAATATTCGAATATTTGATGTCATATTTTTGTTTCTCAGATTGAAATCAGTCATTTTGAATTTTCTCGGAAATTTTTTCCAAAAATTGGAAATTTTTTCATTTTTTAACCATTTTCAGATGCCAATAATTCATTGAAAAAAGCGGAAAATCTCGCGAATATCTCATTTCATAGTGAAACAGGCCAAGTTGAATCGATTGCGACCTTGACGAGGTCGCTAGAACACATAGTTTTTGAGATATTTCTGGTCGAAGTACGCTAAAAAACAGCAATTCACTTTCTTTGATTATATGAAATACGAACGAGTTATTGGACAAATATTCGAATATTTGATGTCATATTCTCGTTTTTCAGATTGAAATCAGTCATTTTGATTTTTTTCGGAAATTTTTTCCAAAAATTGGAAATTTTTATTTTACAACCATTTTCAGATGCCAATTATTCATAGAAAAAAGCGGAAAATCTCGCGATTATCTCATTTCATAGTGAAACAGGCCGAGTTGAATCGATTGCGACCTCGACCAGGTTGCTACAACACATAGTTTTGGAGATATTTCTGCTCAAAGTAAGCTAAAAAACAGCAATTCACTTTCTTTCATTATATGAAATACCAACAAGTTATTGTGAAAATATTCGAATATTTGATGTCATATTTTCGTTTTTCAGATTGGAATCAGTCATTTCGAATTTTTTCAGAATTTTTATTCAAAAATTGGAAATTTTCATTTTTCAACCATTTTCAGATGCCAATAATTCATAGGAAAAAGCCGAAAAACTCGCGAATATCCCATTTTATACTGGAACAGGCCGAGCTGAATCGATTGCGACCTCGACCAGGTCGCTAGGACCCATAGTTTTTGAGATATTCCTGATCAAAATACGCTGAAAAACAGCAATTCACTTTCTTTAATTATATGAAATACGAACAAGTTATTGTGAGAATATTCGAATATTTGAAGTCATATTTTTGTTCTTCAGATTGAAATCTGTCATTTTGAATTTTTTCGGAAATTTTTTCCAAAAGTTGGAAATTTTCATTTTTTAAACGTTTTCAGATGCCAATAATTCATAAAAAAAAAGCGGAAAATCTCGCGAATATCTCATTTCATAGTGGAACAGACCGAGCTGAATCGATTGCGACCTCGACCAGGTCGCTAGGACCCATAGTTTTTGAGATATTCCTGATCAAAGTACGCTTAAAAACAGCAATTCGTTTTCTTTAATTAAATGAAATACGAACAAGTTATTGTGGAAATATTCGAATATTTGATGTCATATTATTGTTTTTCAGATTGAAATCAGTCATTTTGAATTTTTTCGGAAATTTTTTCCAAAAGTTGGAAATTTTCATTTTTTAAACGTTTTCAGATGCCAATAATTCATGAAAAAAAAGCGGAAAATCTCGCGAATATCTCATTTCATAGTGGAACAGACCGAGCTGAATCGATTGTGACCTCGACCAGGTCGCTAGGACCCATAGTTTTTGAGATATTCCTGATCAAAGTACGCTTAAAAACAGCAATTCACTTTCTTTAATTATATGAAATACCAACAAGTTACTGTGAATATATTCGAATATTTGATGTCATATTCTCGTTTTTCAGATTGAAATCAGTCATTTTGAATTTTCTCGGGAATTTTTTCCAAAAATTGGAAATTTTTATTTTTTAACCATTTTCAGATGCCAATAATTCATAGAAAGAAGCAGAAAATCCCGCGAATATCTCATTTCAAAGTGAAACAGGCCAAGTTGAATCGATTGCGACCTCGACGAGGTCGCTAGAACACATAGTTTTTGAGATATTTCTGGTCAAAGTACGCTAAAAAACAGCAATTCACTTTCTTTAATTATATGAAATACGAACAAGTTATTGGACAAATATTCGAATATTTGATGTCATATTTTTGTTTTTCAGATTGAAATCAGTCATTCTGATTTTTTTCGGAAATTTTTTCCAAAAATTGGAAATTTTCATTTTTTAACCATTTTCAGATGCCAATAATTCATTGAAAAAAGCGGGAAATCTCGCGAATATCTCATTTCATAGTGAAACAGGCCGAGCTGAATCGATTGCGACCTCGACCAGGTCGCTAGAACACATAGTTTTTGAGATATTTCTGGTCAAAGTACGCTAAAAAACAGCAATTCACTTTCTTTAATTATATGAAATACGTACAAGTAATTGAACGAATATTCGAATATTCGATGTCATATTTTTGTTTTTTAGATTGAAATCAGTCATTTTGATTTTTTCCGGAGATTTTTTCCAAAAATTGGAAATATTCATTTTTCAAACAGGCCAAGTTGAATCGATTGCGACCTCGACCAGGTCGCTGCATCACATAGTTTTTGAGATATTTCTGCTCGAAGTAAGCTGAAAAACATCAATTCACTTTCTTTAATTATATGAAATACCAACAAGTTATTGTGAGAATATTCGAATATTTGATGTCATATTTTCGTTTTTCAGATTGGAATCAGTCATTTCGAATTTTTTCAGAATTTTTATCCATAAATTGGAAATTTTCATTTTTCAACCATTTTCAGATGCCAATAATTCATAGGAAAAAGCCGAAAATCTCGCGAATATCCCTTTTTATAGTGGAACAGGCCGAGCTGAATCGATTGCGACCTCGACCAGGTCGCTAGGACCCATAGTTTTTGAGATATTCCTGATCAAAGTACGCTAAAAAACAGCAATTCACTTTCTTTAATTATATGAAATACGAACAAGTTATTGTGAGAAATTGGAAATTCTCATTTTTCAACCATTTTCAGATGCCAATAATTCATCAAAAAAAGCGGAAAATCTCGCGAATATCTAACTCCATAGTGAAACAGGCCGAGTTGAATCGATTGCGACTTCGACAAGGTCGCTAGAACGCATAGTTTTTGAGATATTTCTGGTCAAAATACGCTAAAAAACAGCAATTCACTTTCTTTAACTATATGAAATACGAACAAGTTATTGTGAAAATATTCGAATATTTGATGTCATATTTTTGTTTTTCAGATTGAAATCAGTCATTTTGAATTTTCCCGGAAATTTTTTCCAAAAATTGGAAATTTTCATTTTTCAACCATTTTCAGATGCCAATAATTCATAGGAAAAAGCCGAAAATCTCGCGTATATCCCATTTTATAGTGGAACAGGCCGAGCTGAATCGATTGCGACCTCGACCAGGTCGCTAGGACCCATAGTTTTTGAGATATTCCTGATCAAAGTACGCAAAAAACAGCAATTCACTTTATTTAATTATATGAAATACGAACAAGTTATTGTGAGAAATTGGAAATTTTCATTTCGAACCATTTTCAGATGCCAATAATTTATCGAAAAAAGCGAAAAATCTCGCGAATATCTAATTCCATAGTGAAACAGGCCGAGCTGAATCGATTGCGACTTCGACGAGGTCGCTAGAACACATAGTTTTTGAGATATTTCTGGTCAAAGTACACTAAAAAACAGCAATTCACTTCCTTTAATTATATGAAATACGAACAAGTTATTGTGGAAATATTCGAATATTCGATGTCATATTTTTGTTTCTCAGATTGAAATCAGTCATTTAGAATTTTCTCGGAAATTTTTTCCAAAAATTGGAAATTTTCATTTTTTAACCATTTTCAGATGCCAATAATTGTTAAGACTCTGTATATTATTCCTGTCGCCAAGAAATTGACCTGAGATGAAAGTGTCGTACCCTCGGATACCCTTCGAGAGTTAAAAAGAAAGCAGTCTGTTCTCAGTTGTTGTATAGTGCACTTCACACCCCAACTAACGCCTTTGGCAAATAAATATACCTATTTGTCAAGACAACCAGCATTTTAATCAAGTTACAGTCCACTACAACCTACAATTCAACATTTTGGTCCTTGTCTCGCCTGATGTGGTCACAGCAGCTAGCAAGTGAATAAACATTATAGACTTTTTGAATACATACGTGGAGGCGTTTAGTGAAATTGTGAGTTGTGAGCTACAATACGAATAGACTCCGAATTTGGGACATACAGATACTTCGGCTATATTATTCGATATAATATAGATGATACAGTTGGATTATTACTGAAATAACACGTTAGAAATTTCGGCAGTAATAAACCTGTGAAACAATAAGACATTATACAAGTGAAAGGAATTTTATGCAGCGAATTGGTGAAACTTTATAGTTGGTTAAAGACTTGGGAACGCAAGGGCACCGGAACGAAGGGTGCTTCTGGAGCTGACGAAAACCAGATGACGGAGCATTGAACAAAGGGAGCAGGTAGCAAATAGAAAGCTACAGTCAAAAAGTCGAAACTGAACTTCAAGAAACGAGTGAGTCCGTTCTTTATCATTTTATCACCCATCCTTAATTGTTTTATTTGAGTCAATACAGAGGTCGTGGTCTTTGATTTATAGATATGGCGTTACCAGTAGATAAACTTAAACAGAGAAGACAGTTTTTGAAAGAGCAACTATCTCGATTCAAAATTTATTTCAATTCCTTGGATAGCGATGTAACCAAATTATCTAGCAACACAGTGACACAGATTGAATTGAGACTTTCGAAATTAGAACCATACTATGAGGAATTTAGTAACGTACAATTTGAAATTGATGCATTATTAGACGAAGATAGACCATTGTCAGAAGTTTTGGAATTCGATACGTACGAAAACGATTATTTTGAATTAGTTTCGAAGGCTAAGGATCTCATATCGGCATATTCAGTTATACAGGGTGAACGTGATCGAAATCATGCAAAACAAGAAAGTCGATTCGAATCAACACAAGTCAAGCTACCGGTAATAAAGTTGCCGTGTTTTGGGGGTTCCTATATTCAGTGGCTTGAATTTAGGGATTCATTTACAGCTTTAGTGCATGCAAACAAGGACATATCGGATATTCAGAAATTCTACTATTTGAAATCATCTCTTGAAGGCGAAGCAATCCAAATTATACAGTCCATCACAGTCTCGGCAGCAAACTATAAGGTTGCTTGGGATATGTTATGCGAGCGGTATGAAAACAAGAGATTGATAATACATAATCATATAAAGGCTATTTTTGATCAACCATCCATAATAAAGGAATCGCACACAAAACTAAGACAGCTATTCGACAATGTGAACAAGAATTTACGTTCAATAAACTCCCTAAATCTAAAGACTGATGAATGGGATACCATCATTATTTACATAATGTCAAGCAAATTCGATCCGATAACGCGTAGGGATTGGGAATCGTTTGAGATAGCCAACGATTTACCAAGTATGGCGGATATGAATAAATTCTTGAAAAATAAATGTGAGATTTTGGAGCAACTCGAAGTAAGTAAAGGAGAAAATACGGTAGACAACAGGAATAATTCATTCATCAAGAACAGGAATCGGGTACCACCAAGTACGAATACATACGTCAGTACAAATCGAGGCATGTACTGTATAATCTGTAGGGCTGATCATTCAATATACAAATGTGAAACTTTTTTGAATCTTTCGGTGAATGACAGAATAAGCAAGGTTAAAAGTCTTGGTGCATGCTTGAACTGTTTACGAAAAAATCATTTGGTAAGAGAATGTATCTCTTTAGGGTGTTTCAAATGTGGTAGAAAGCATCATTCTTTACTACATTTGGCTACACAACACAACACGGAAAATACGAGGGCAGATCACAACACGGATGTAAATAGGAATATCGGTAGGAATACAGGCTCGGAACATACCAATAGCAACTCGGCTGCCACCTCTAACAATTCAAATGTGCTTCATGCATTAGACAACACGAACTTATGTCAGGTAGTACTTTCGACTGCATTATTGCAGGTATTTGATACAACGGGCAAGGCACACACTTGTAGGGCCTTGTTAGACAACGCGTCACAAAGTTCTATAATAACTATGGATTTATGCAAAAAACTCGGTTTGAATAAAAGAAGAATACAATCTAAAATTACGGGCATAAATGAAGCATCTTCGAATGTAGAATACCAAACAACAATAAAAATCAGTTCATTAGACGGGATATTTAGTAGGACAATTCGTACTTTAGTTATATCGAGAATCACGGAAGAGTTACCATCGGTCTCATTTGATTATACTTGTTTGGAAATCCCAGAGAACATTCAATTAGCAGATCCAACATTCAATACGCGCGGGGATATTGAGATCTTACTTGGGGCGAACATTTACTGGGATTTATTACGCAATGAGATTATACCTTTAGGAAAAAACAAGCCCAATTTACAATCAACAAGTCTTGGATGGATTATAGGCGGAAACATGAACTGTTCTGATGTACAAGCTAACAATAATTATAACATGTGTTTGAATTCAGAAACTTTGAATCGTAATGTGGAGAAATTTTGGGAGATAGAGGACGGCTCTATTTCTAAGAAAATGATACTCTCGGATAGTGAACAGTATTGCGAAGACCATTTCAATAAACACTTTGGGCGAAACGAACAAGGTCGTTTTGTTGTAAGCATCCCATTGAGGGAAAACTTGGTGAAATTGGAAAATCACGGAAAATAGCGTTAGATAGGTTCTATTCAATGGAAAATAAACTTAAAAGGGACATAAATTTACAAAAACATTATAGGGAATTCATGAATGAATATGCAAACCTAGGCCATATGAGTAGGATCGAAGAACAAGATGCGGAAGAATCGATTAGTTGTTATCTACCTCACCACGCAGTGGTTAAGGAAGCTAGCCTCACCACGAAGGTTAGAGTAGTTTTTGACGCGAGCGCAAAAACTGATTCGGGCTTGAGCTTCAATGATACGCAATTTGTTGGACCAACTATACAGAATGACCTAATTACAATTCTGATTTCGTTTCGATGGCATACATATGTCCTATCAGGAGACATTGCCATGATGTATAGGCAGATATTAATACGGCCGGACCAACGAAGATTCCAAAGAATTCTTTGGCGAAATAGTCCGGAGGAAAACGTAGAATGCTATGAATTGAACACGATAACATATGGAACGGCGTCCGCTCCATATTTAGCTACAAGATGTCTTGAACAATTAGCTATAGAGAATGAATCAACAAATCCAAAAGTTTGCAAAATTATAAGAAAACATACATACATGGACGATATTTTGACAGGTAGTGAAAGTGTTCAAGGTATCTTAGATATACAGCACGATTTATCAAACATATTTTTATCAGCGGGATTTGAATTGAGGAAGTGGCAGACCAATGTACCGAGCCTAGTAAACAAATTCGAAGTGAACAATAGAGATTTAAGTAGTAATATAATCGATTTGTCCACCAATCAAACATGTAAAATATTAGGAATCTACTGGGATTCTAGTTTAGACGAGATTAAATACTCAGTAAGTGTACAGAATAGACATAGTAGAACGGTAATAACAAAACGTACCATCTTATCCGAAGTATCACAAGTTTTCGATTTGCTCGGTTATTTATCTCCAGTAATTATAGTGGCTAAACTAATGATTCAAAAATTGTGGCAACTGCAGATCTCGTGGGACGAGCCAGTGCCAAATGATATACAGGTAGAATGGTTAGAATTCAGCGATGAACTTAGAAGGATTGTAAATATAGTAATCCCTAGACAGGTAACACAAGCGGAAGCTATTTCTCATGAAATTCACGGGTTTGCTGATGCGAGTGAGCGAGCCTATGGAGCCTGTGTATACATTAGGACAAAATTAGGCTTTAATAACTATACAACAAGGTTGATGTGTGCTAAATCTCGGGTAGCACCTATTAAGAATGTGAGCTTACCTCGTTTAGAGTTATGTGCTGCTCAATTGTTAGCGAATTTGACTCAAAAGGTTGTTGAATCACTAGAAGTCGAATTTGAAAACATTTTTTATTGGAGTGATTCAACAATTACATTATCATGGATAAAGGGCCCACCCAACAAATGGAAAACATTCGTAGCCAACCGTGTAGGTGAAATTTTAACGTTGACACGGTCCAATCAGTGGCATCATGTCAAATCAGAAGACAATCCTGCTGATTTGGTTAGCCGTGGGGTTACTGTCGATAATCTCACGAATTCAAAATTCTGGTTTATGGGACCTGCATGGTTAGCAGATGAACAATCAAGGTGGCCGAAATCAAAGTTTATTAAGCAGCCAAATGTAGAAATACCTGAACAGAGAAATTTCATTGTAAATATCGTTGTTAATAGTAATCATGAATTATTTTGTAAATACTCTAGCTTTATCAAACTGGTGAGAGTTACAGCTTACTTGATTAGATTTTTTAATAATTGCAAATCGACGGAAAATAGGATTTACGGAACTTTGACATCACTCGAATTGGAAAATTCTATAAACATTTTAATCAAACAAGCTCAGTATGAGCATTTTAGTTTAGACATAGAATATTTTAAGCAACACGGCAAACTCCACAGGAAAAGTAAGCTTCTACCATTGAATGCATTTTTAGATAAAAATAAAATCCTGAGAGTAGGAGGTAGAATTGATCATGCAAACTATGATTATCAAAAAACGCATCCCATGATTTTACCACCGAAACATGAGTTGACGAAACTTATTTTACGCTATGAGCATTGTCGTTTGGGGCATTGCGGGGCACAACATATATTAGCTAGTATTAGAGAGAGATATTGGCCAGTTCATGGTCGTAATTTATGCAAACAGGTAATTCAGCGGTGCGTAACATGTTTTAAAGCGAAACCTAAAGTTTTAGAGCAACTGATGGGCAACCTCCCAAAATCACGGATAACTCAAGCGCCACCGTTTTATAACACAGGGGTCGATTATGCTGGGCCAATTCTCATGAAGGATAAAAAATCAAGAGGCTATAAGTTGATTAAATCGTACATTTGTTTGTTTGTATGCTTAGCCACTAAGGCAATTCATATAGAAGTTGTGTCCGATATGACATCCGAAGCATTTATTGCTACGTTAAGGAGATTCACCTCGAGACGCGGTCAACCTAGAAATATCTATTCTGATAATGGTTCGAATTTCGTAGGTGCGAACAGAGAATTAGAATCATTGTACAAATTTCTGGAAAACGAAACAGAAACAATCACGAACCATTTATCGCGAGACTTTGTCACTTGGCACTTTATTCCTCCTAGGGCACCTAATTTCGGAGGACTTTGGGAAGCGAATATTAAACAAGTCAAAAATCATTTGAAGCGAATTATTGGAAACGCCAATCTTACATTTGAAGAGTTGACTACTGTGTTGGCTCAAATAGAAGCAATCCTTAATTCCCGTCCTCTCACACCTATGTCGGAGAACCCGGAGGACTTAGACGTGCTAACTCCTGCACATTTCTTGATTGGACAAAGACTAACCTCATTACCCGATCCAGATCTACAGGACATTGTAGACAACCGTTTGTCGAGATTCCAGTATATGCAAAAATTACAGCAGCAATTTTGGAAACGATGGTCCACAGAATATCTAGCTGAATTGCAACAAAGATATAAGTGGCAATTTTCTCAAAAACTTGTAAAACTCGACAGTATGGTCATCATCAAGGACGATAATCTGCCGCCACTTCGTTGGACAATGGGACGCATCGTAGCTCTACATCCTGGACCTGACCAGTTAATTAGAGTAGTGACAATAAAGACACTTATGGGTGAAGTGAAGCGCAGTGTTTCGAAAATTTGTTTATTGCCCTTTGAGAATAACTCACAATAACTTCAGTTATTAATCATATATAGTATAGGATTCTTGGACTCAAATTCTGACAGTCATTTTCAAAATTTTGTTTTGTTATATACACATTTTATCATAGATTTATTCATATATTGTATTTCTTTGAAACATCACCATATTTCAAGGCCGGCGGCATGTTAAGACTCTGTATATTATTCCTGTCGCCAAGAAATTGACCTGAGATGAAAGTGTCGTACCCTCGGATACCCTTCGAGAGTTAAAAAGAAAGCAGTCTGTTCTCAGTTGTTGTATAGTGCACTTCACACCCCAACTAACGTCTTTGGCAAATAAATATACCTATTTGTCAAGACAACCAGCATTTTAATCAAGTTACAGTCCACTACAACCTACAATTCAACAATAATTCATTGAAAAAAGCGGAAAATCTCGCGAATATCTCATTTCATAGTGAAACAGGCCGAGTTGAATCGATTGCGACCTCGACCAGGCCGCTACAACACATAGTTTTGGAGATATTTCTGCTCAAAGTAAGCTAAAAAACAGCAATTCACTTTCTTTCATTATATGAAATACCAACAAGTTATTGTGAAAATATCCGAATATTTGATGTCATATTTTCGTTTTCCAGATTGGAATCAGTCATTTAGAATTTTTTCAGAATTTTTATTCAAAAATTGGAAATTTTCATTTTTCAACCATTTTCAGATGCCAATAATTTATAGGAAAAAGCCGAAAATCTCGCAAATATCCCATTCAATAGTGGAACAGGCCGAGCTGAATCGATTGCGACCTCGACCAGATCGCTAGGACCCATAGTTTTCGAGATATTCCTGATCAAATCACGCAAAAAAAACAGCAATTCACTTTCTTTAATTATATGAAATACGAACAAGTTATTGTGGAAATATTCGAATATTTGATGTCATATTATTGTTTTTCAGATTGAAATCAGTCATTTTGGATTTTCTCGGAAATTTTTTCCAAAAATTGGAAATTTTTTCCAAAAATTGGAAATTTTCATTTTTCAACCATTTTCAGACGCCAATAATTCATAGAAAAAAACGGAAAATCTCGCGAATATCTCATTTTATAGTGAAACAGGCCGAGTTGAATCGATTGCGACCTCGACCAGGTCGCTAGAACCCATAGTTTTTGAGATATTCCTGATCAAAGTACGCTAAAAGCAGCAATTCATTTTCTTTGATTATATGAAATACCAACAAGTTACTGTGAATATATTCGAATATTTGATGTCATATTCTCGTTTTTCAGATTGTAATCAGTCATTTCGAATTTTTCAGAATTTTCATTCAGAAATTGGAAATTCTCATTTCTTAACCATTTTCAGATGCCAATAATTCAGAGAAAAAAGCGGAAAATCTCGAGAATATCTCATTTCATAGTGAAACAGGCCTAGCTGAATCGATTGCGACCTCGACCAGGTCGCTAGGACCCATAGTTTTTGAGATATTCCTGATCAAAGTACGCTAAAAAACAGCAATTCACTTTCTTCAATTATATGAAATACGAACAAGTTATTGTGAGAAATTGGAACTTCTCATTTTTCAACCATTTTCAGATGCCAATAATTCATCAAAAAAGCGGAAAATCTCGCGAATATCTAATTCCATAGTGAAACATGCCGAGTTGAATCGATTGCGACTTCGACAAGGTCGCTAGAACACATAGTTTTTGAGATATTTCTGGTCAAAGTACGCTAAAAAACAGCAATTCACTTTCTTTAACTATATGAAATACGAACAAGTTATTGTGAAAATATTCGAATATTTGATGTCATATTTTTGTTTTTCAGATTGAAATCAGTCATTTAGAATTTTCTCGGAAATTTTTTCCAAAAATTGGAAATTTTCATTTTTTAACCATTTTCAGATGCCCATAATTCATTGAAAAAAGCGGAAAATCTCGCGAATATCTCATTTCATAGTGAAACAGGCCGAGTTGAATCGATTGCGACCTCGACCAGGCCGCTACAACACATAGTTTTGGAGATATTTCTGCTCAAAGTAAGCTTAAAAACAGCAATCCACTTTCTTTCATTATATGAAATACCAACAAGTTATTGTGAAAATATTCGAATATTTGATGTCATATTTTTGTTTTTCAGATTGGAATCAGTCATTTAGAAATTTTTCAGAATTTTTATTCAAAAATTGGAAATTTTCATTTTTCAACCATTTTCAGATGCCAATAATTTATAGGAAAAAGCCGAAAATCTCGCAAATATCCCTTTTAATAGTGGAACAGGCCGAGCTGAATCGATTGCGACCTCGACCAGATCGCTAGGACCCATAGTTTTCGAGATATTCCTGATCAAATTACGCAAAAAAACAGCAATTCACATTCTTCAATTATATGAAATACGAACAAGTTATTGTGGAAATATTCGAATATTTGATGTCATATTATTGTTTTTCAGATTGAAATCAGTCATTTTGAATTTTCTCGGAAATTTTTTCCAAAAATTGGAAATTTTTTCCAAAAATTGGAAATTTTCATTTTTTAACCATTTTCAGATGCCAATAATTCATAGAAAAAAACGGAAAATCTCGCGAATATCTCATTTTATAGTGGAACAGGCCGAGTTGAATCGATTGCGACCTCGACCAGGTCGCTAGAACCCATAGCTTTTGAGATATTCCTGATCAAAGTACGCTAAAAAGCAGCAATTCATTTTCTTTGATTATATGAAATACCAACAAGTTACTGTGAATATATTCGAATATTTGATGTCATATTCTCGTTTTTCAGATTGTAATCAGTCATTTCGAATTTTTCAGAATTTTCATTCAAAAATTGGAAATTTTCATTTCTTAACCATTTTCAGATGCCAATAATTCATAGAAAAAAGCAGAAAATCTCGTGAGTATCTCATTTCATAGTGAAACAGGCCGAGCTGAATCTATTGCGTTCTCGACCAGGTCGCTAGGACCCATAGTTTTTGAGATATTCCTGATCAAAGTACGCTAAAAAACAGCAATTCACTTTCTTTAATTATATGAAATACGAACAAGTTATTGTGAGGAATTGGAAATTCTCATTTTTCAACCATTTTCAGATGCCAATAATTCATCAAAAAAGCGGAAAATCTCGCGAATATCTAATTCCATAGTGAAACATGCCGAGTTGAATCGATTGCGACTTCGACAAGGTCGCTAGAACACATAGTTTTTGAGATATTTCTGGTCAAAGTACGCTAAAAAACAACAATTCACTTTCTTTAACTATATGAAATACGAACAAGTTATTGTGAAAATATTCGAATATTTGATGTCATATTTTTGTTTTTCAGATTGAAATCAGTCATTTTGAATTTTCCCGGAAATTTTTTCTAAAAATTGGAAATTTTCATTTTTCAACCATTTTCAGATGCCAATAATTCATAGGAAAAAGCCGAAAATCTCGCGTATATCCCATTTTATAGTGGAACAGGCCGAGCTGAATCGATTGCGACCTCGACCAGGTCGCTAGGACCCATAGTTTTTGAGATATTCCTGATCAAAGTACGCAAAAAACAGAAATTCACTTTCTTTAATTATATGAAATACGAACAAGTTATTGTGAGAAATTGGGAATTTTCATTTCGAACCATTTTCAGATGCCAATAATTCATCGAAAAAAGCGAAAAATCTCGCGAATATCTAATTCCATAGTGAAACGGGCCGAGCTGAATCGATTGCGACTTCGACGAGGTCGCTAGAACACATAGTTTTTGAGATATTTCTGGTCAAAGTACACTAAAAAACAGCAATTCACTTCCTTTAATTATATGAAATACGAACAAGTTATTGTGAAAAAATTCGAATATTCGATGTCATATTTTTGTTTCTCAGATTGAAATCAGTCATTCAGAATTTTCTCGGAAATTTTTTCCAAAAATTGGAAATTTTCATTTTTTAATCATTTTCAGATGCCAATAATTCATTAAAAAAAGCGGAAAATCTCGCGAATATCTCATTTCATAGTGAAACAGGCCGAGTTGAATCGATTGCGACCTCGACCAGGCCGCTACAACACATAGTTTTGGAGATATTTCTGCTCAAAGTAAGCTAAAAAACAGCAATTCACTTTCTTTCATTATATGAAATACCAACAAGTTATTGTGAAAATATTCGAATATTTGATGTCATATTTTTGTTTTTCAGATTGGAATCAGTCATTTAGAAATTTTTCAGAATTTTTATTCAAAAATTGGAAATTTTCATTTTTCAACCATTTTCAGATGCCAATAATTTATAGGAAAAAGCCGAAAATCTCGCAAATATCCCTTTTAATAGTGGAACAGGCCGAGCTGAATCGATTGCGACCTCGACCAGATCGCTAGGACCCATAGTTTTCGAGATATTCCTGATCAAATTACGCAAAAAAACAGCAATTCACATTCTTCAATTATATGAAATACGAACAAGTTATTGTGGAAATATTCGAATATTTGATGTCATATTATTGTTTTTCAGATTGAAATCAGTCATTTTGAATTTTCTCGGAAATTTTTTCCAAAAATTGGAAATTTTTTCCAAAAATTGGAAATTTTCATTTTTTAACCATTTTCAGATGCCAATAATTCATAGAAAAAAACGGAAAATCTCGCGAATATCTCATTTTATAGTGGAACAGGCCGAGTTGAATCGATTGCGACCTCGACCAGGTCGCTAGAACCCATAGCTTTTGAGATATTCCTGATCAAAGTACGATAAAAAGCAGCAATTCATTTTCTTTGGTTATATGAAATACCAACAAGTTACTGTGAATATATTCGAATATTTGATGTCATATTCTCGTTTTTCAGATTGTAATCAGTCATTTCGAATTTTTCAGAATTTTCATTCAAAAATTGGAAATTTTCATTTCTTAACCATTTTCAGATGCCAATAATTCATAGAAAAAAGCGGAAAATCTCGAGAATATCTCATTTCATAGTGAAACAGGCCTAGCTGAATCGATTGCGACCTCGACCAGGTCGCTAGGACCCATAGTTTTTGAGATATTCCTGATCAAAGTACGCTAAAAAACAGCAATTCACTTTCTTTAATTATATGAAATACGAACAAGTTATTGTGAGGAATTGGAAATTCTCATTTCTCAACCATTTTCAGATGCCAATAATTCATCAAAAAAGCGGAAAATCTCGCGAATATCTAATTCCATAGTGAAACATGCCGAGTTGAATCGATTGCGACTTCGACAAGGTCGCTAGAACACATAGTTTTTGAGATATTTCTGGTCAAAGTACGCTAAAAAACAACAATTCACTTTCTTTAACTATATGAAATACGAACAAGTTATTGTGAAAATATTCGAATATTTGATGTCATATTTTTGTTTTTCAGATTGAAATCAGTCATTTTGAATTTTCCCGGAAATTTTTTCTAAAAATTGGAAATTTTCATTTTTCAACCATTTTCAGATGCCAATAATTCATAGGAAAAAGCCGAAAATCTCGCGTATATCCCATTTTATAGTGGAACAGGCCGAGCTGAATCGATTGCGACCTCGACCAGGTCGCTAGGACCCATAGTTTTTGAGATATTCCTGATCAAAGTACGCAAAAAACAGAAATTCACTTTCTTTAATTATATGAAATACGAACAAGTTATTGTGGGAAATTGGAAATTTTCATTTCGAACCATTTTCAGATGCCAATAATTCATCGAAAAAAGCGAAAAATCTCGCGAATATCTAATTCCATAGTGAAACGGGCCGAGCTGAATCGATTGCGACTTCGACGAGGTCGCTAGAACACATAGTTGTTGAGATATTTCTGGTCAAAGTACACTAAAAAACAGCAATTCACTTCCTTTAATTATATGAAATACGAACAAGTTATTGTGAAAATATTCGAATATTCGATGTCATATTTTTGTTTCTCAGATTGAAATCAGTCATTCAGAATTTTCTCGGAAATTTTTTCAAAAAATTGGAAATTTTCATTTTTTAATCATTTTCATATGCCAATAATTCATTAAAAAAAGCGGAAAATCTCGCGAATATCTCATTTCATAGTGAAACAGGCCGAGTTGAATCGATTGCGACCTCGACCAGGCCGCTACAACACATAGTTTTGGAGATATTTCTGCTCAAAGTAAGCTAAAAAACAGCAATTCACTTTCTTTCATTATATGAAATACCAACAAGTTATTGTGAAAATATTCGAATATTTGATGTCATATTTTCGTTTTTCAGATTGGAATCAGTCATTTGAAATTTTTTCAGAATTTTTATTCAAAAATTGGAAATTTTCATTTTTCAACCATTTTCAGATGCCAATAATTTATAGGAAAAAGCCGAAAATCTCGCAAATATCCCATTTAATAGTGGAACAGGCCGAGCTGAATCGATTGCGACCTCGACCAGATCGCTAGGACCCATAGTTTTCGAGATATTCCTGATCAAAGTACGCTAAAAAACAGCAATTCACTTTCTTTGATTATATGAAATACGAACAAGTTATTGTGAGAATATTCGAATATTTGGAGTCATATTTTTGTTTTTCAGATTGAAATCAGTCATTTTGAATTTTTTCGGAAATTAGTTCCAAAAGTTGGAAATTTCCATTTTTCAACCATTTTCAGATGCCAATAATTCATAAAAAAAGCGGAAAATCTCGCAAATATCTCATTTCATGATGAAACAGACCGAGCTGAATCGATTGCGACCTCGACCAGGTCGCTAGGACCCATAGTTTTTGAGATATTCCTGATCAAAGTACGCTGAAAAACAGCAATTCACTTTCTTTAATTATATGAAATACGAACAAGTTATTGTGAAAATATTCGAATATTTGATCTCACATTTTTGTTTCATAGATTGAAATCAGTCATTTCGAATATTTAAGATTTTTTATCCAAGAATTGGAAATTTTTATTTCTCAACTTGCGAAAATAACCCAGACAGCTTCAAGAGACGATATAACCATTTTTAGATGCCAATAATTCAAAGAAAAGAGCAAAAAATCTCGCGAATATCTCATTTTCTAGTAGAACAGGCCGTGCTGATTGCGACCTCGACCAGGTCGCTAGGACCCATAGTTTTCGAGATATCCAAGGTCAAAGTACGCTAAAAAACAGCAATTCACTTATTTCTTTGATTATATGAAATACGAACAAGTTATTGGACAAATATTCGAATATCCGATCTCATATTTTTGTTTTTTAGATTGAAATCAGTCATCCTGAATGTTTTCGTAATATTTATCCAAAAATTGGAAATTTTCATTTTTCAACCATCTTCAGATGCCAATTATTCATAGAAAAAAGCAGAAAATCTCGCGAATATCTCATTTTATAGTGAAACAGGCCAAGCTGAATCAATTGCGACCTCGACGAGATCGCTAGAACACATAGTTTTTGAGATATTTCTGGTCAAAGTACGCTAAAAAACAGCAATTCACTTTCTTTGATTATATGAGATACGAACAAGTTATTGGACAAATATTCGAATATTCGATGTCATGTTATATTCTTGGTTTTCAGATTGAAATCAGTCATTTTGAATTTTCTCGGAAATTTTTTCCAAAAATTGGAAATTTTCATTTTTTAACCATTTTCAGATGCCAATAATTCATAGAAAGAAGCGGAAAATCTCGCGAATATCTCATTTTAAAGTGAAACAGGCCGAGTTGAATCGATTGCGACCTCGACGAGGTCGCTAGAACACATAGTTTTTGAGATATTTCTGGTCAAATTACGCTAAAAAACAGCAATTCACTTTCTTTAATTATATGAAATACGAACAAGTTATAGGACAAATATTCGGATATTTGATGTCATATTTTTGTTTTTCAGATTGAAATTAGTCATTCTGATTTTTTTCGGAAATTTTTTCCAAAAATTGGAAATTTACATTTTTTAACCATTTTCAGATGCCAATAATTCATAGAAAAAAGCGGGAAATCTCGCGAATATCTCATTTCGTAGTAAAACGGGCCGAGCTGAATCGATTGCGACCTCGACCAGGTCGCTAGAACACATAGTTTTTGAGATATTTCTGGTCAAAGTACGCTAAAAAACAGCAATTCACTTTCTTTAATTATATGAAATACGAACAAGTAATTGGACAAATATTCGAATATTCGATGTCATATTTTTGTTTTTCAGATTGAAATCAGTCATTTTGATTTTTTCCGGAGATTTTTTCCAAAAATTGGAAATTTTCATTTTTCAACCATTTTCAGATGCCAATAATTCATAGAAAAAAGCGGAAAATCTCGCGATTATCTCATTTTATAGTGAAACAGGCCAAGTTGAATCGATTGCGACCTCGACCAGGTCGCTGCATCACATAGTTTTTGAGATATTTCTGCTCAAAGTAAGCTGAAAAACATCAATTCACTTTCTTTAATTATATGAAATACCAACAAGTTATTGTGAAAATATTCGAATATTTGATGTCATATTTTCGTTTTTCAGATTGGAATCAGTCATTTCGAATTTTTTCAGAATTTTTATTCATAAATTGAAAATTTTCATTTTTCAACCATTTTCAGATGCCAATAATTCATAGGAAAAAGCCGAAAATCTTGCGAATATCCCTTTTTATAGTGGAACAGGCCGAGCAGAATCGATTGCGACCTCGACCAGGTCGCTAGGACCCATAGTTTTTGAGATATTTCTGATCAAAGTACGCTAAAAAACAGCAATTCACTTTTTTTAATTATATGAAATACGAACAAGTTATTGTGAGAAATTGGAAATTTTCATTTTTTAACCATTTTCAGATTCCAATAATTCATCGAAAAAAGCGGAAAATCTCGCGAATATTTGATTCCATTGTGAAACAGGCCGAGTTGAATCGATTGCGACTTCGACGAGGTCGCTAGAACACATAGTTTTTGAGATATTTCTGGTCAAAGTACGCTAAAAAACAGCAATACACTTTCTTCAACTATATGAAATACGAACAAGTTAATGTGAAAATATTCGAATATTTGATGTCATATTTTCGTTTCTCAGATTGAAATCAGTCATTTTGAATTTTCTCGGAAATTTTTTCCAAAAATTGGAAATTTTCATTTTTTAACCATTTTCAGAAGCCAATAAGTCATTGAAAAAAGCGGAAAATCTCGCGATTATCTCATTTTATAGTGAAACAGGCCGAGTTGAATCGATTGCGACCTCTACCAGGTCGCTACAACACATAGTTTTGGAGATATTTCTGCTCAAAGTAAGCTAAAAACAGCAATTCATTTTCTTTCATTATATGAAATACCAACAAGTTATTGTGAAAATATTCGAATATTTGATGTCATATTCTCGTTTTTCAGATTGGAATCAGTCATTTCGAATTTTTTCAGAATTTTTATTCAAAAATTGGAAATTTTCATTTTTCAACCATTTTCAGATGCCAATAATTCATAGGAAAAAGCCGAAAATCTCGCATATATCTAATTCCATTGTGAAACAGGCCGAGTTGAATCGATTGCGACTTCGACGAGGTCGCTAGAACACATAGTTTTCGAGATATTCCTGATCAAAGTACGCTAAAAAACAGCAATTCACTTTCTTCAATTATATGAAATACGAACAAGTTATTGTGAGAATATTCGAATATTTGAAGTCATATTTTTGTTTTTCAGATTGAAATCAGTCATTTTGAATTTTTTCGGAAATTTTTTCCAAAAGTTGGAAATTTTCATTTTTTAAACGTTTTCAGATGCCAATAATTCATAAAAAAAAACGGAAAATCCCGCGAATATTCCATTTCATAGTGAAACAGACCGAGCTGAATCGATTGCGACCTCGACCAGGTCGCTAGGACCCATAGTTTTTGAGATATTCCTGATCAAATTACGCAAAAAAACAGCAATTCACTTTCTTTAATTATATGAAATACGAACAAGTTATTGTGGAAATATTCGAATATTTGATGTCATATTATTGTTTTTCAGATTGAAATCAGTCATTTTGAATTTTCTCGGAAATTTTTTCCAAAAATTGGAAATTTTTTCCAAAAATTGGAAATCTTCATTTTTTAACCATTTTCAGATGCCAATAATTCATAGAAAAAAACGAAAAATCTCGCGAATATCTCATTTTATAGTGAAACAGGCCGAGTTGAATCGATTGCGACCTCGACCAGGTCGCTAGAACCCATAGTTTTTGAGATATTCCTGATCAAAGTACGCTAAAAAACAGCAATTCATTTTCTTTAATTATATGAAATACCAACAAGTTACTGTGAATATATTCGAATATTTGATGTCATATTCTCGTTTTTCAGATTGTAATCAGTCATTTCGAATTTTTCAGAATTTTCATTCAAAAATTGGAAATTTTCATTTCTTAACCATTTTCAGATGCCAATAATTCATAGAAAAAAGCGGAAAATCTCGAGAATATCTCATTTCATAGTGAAACAGGCCTAGCTGAATCGATTGCGACCTCGACCAGGTCGCTAGGACCCATAGTTTTTGAGATATTCCTGATCAAAGTACGCTAAAAAACAGCAAGTCACTTTCTTTAATTATATGAAATACGAACAAGTTATGTGAGAATATTCGAATATTTGAAGTCGTATTTTTGTTTCTCAGATTGAAATCAGTCATTTTGAATTTTTTCGGAAATGTTTTCCAAAAATTGAAAATTTTCATTTTTTAACCATTTTCAGATGCCAATAATTCATAGAAAAAAGCGGAAAATCTCGCGAATATCTCATTTCATAGTGAAACAGGCTGAGCTGAATCGATTGCGACCTCGACCAGGTCGCTAGGACCCATAGTTTTTGAGATATTCCTGATCAAAGTACGCTAAAAAACAGCAATTCACTTTCCTTTATTATTCGAAACACCAACAAGTTATTGTGAAAATATTAGAATATTTGATATCATATTCTTGTTCTTTAGATTAAAATCAGTCATTTCGAATTTTTTCAGAATTTTTATCTAAGAGTTGAAAAATTTCTTTTTATAATTTGCGAAAAAAATTCAAAATGCTTCGAGAGACGATATTACCATTTTCAGATGCCAATAATTCATGAAAAAAGCAGAAAATCTTGCGAATATCTATTTTTTAGTAAAACATGCCAAGATGAATCGATTGCCACCTCGACTAGGTCGCTATGACTCATCTCAGCAAACATGAATAGGCGGTAAATAGCCGGGCCATAGCTGCCAGCAGCGGATATGTGTCGGCAGCGGCAAACCGACATCGGCAAAATGTCAATATGACATCTGTTGTGCCGCCACGATGTACACTTATTTATTATGTTTCTTTGTCGTCCATCCCGTAATTGATCGTTATAGATATGCCACAATCGCGCCGCTGTCGTTTCGACGCTGGAGGCAAGCTCCATTATATAAAAAATCTCATATTGTAGTGGTAATTGGATATACTCGTTATTTTGTCTACCAATTCATGTTTGAGCTAAATATTTGTTCATTACCCTTATATTAATACAATGATGCACCAATAATGCGAATAAAGTTCAGTTCTTTACCTATATTCGACAAATATTCGATTCACAGTAATAGATCAAACACTGGAAAAGTAATGTGGCTAGAAACATTATCAGACTACACCTTTTTCTACGTCCTCAAATCAACTAAGTTATGATAGGTATGTCCGTATATATGATCAAATATCAAATATAATTAAAGCCTTTTTGTACTATTTCAATTCTGTTGACTGATGAATTCTTGATAAAATCTCTCAAGTCCCGCAATAGCCTAGTGGTATGAGCATCTGATAATGGATAGGATCTCCCTTCGCCGGTTCGAGGCCGACTCCCGATTATATCCCAGATAGCACAAGACGTCTTTAAGACGTCTGGATTATATCGTATCTAAGTCTGTACGTCGTAATCCCTGAAAAAGACGTCATAAAGACGTTCATCATTCAGACGTTTTAAAGATATCTGATTCTCACGTCCTGAATACGTCTTAAAGACGTCTTATTGATATCGTAATAATAAAAGTGAGCAATGATATTTGGTATATTATTATAAGTCAATGAATTTTAGTGTTTCATATCTGACGGTCTCTACACTCAGAATTTCTGAATTCTACACTTATTAGAGGTTTGCTTAGTAATAAGCATCAGGAGATTCAGAGGTGTCATCTATTCTCATGCGTTAGCTGACTTTTTTTTGAATACAATATAGTTATGATCTGATTGATTCAAGTTAATATACCTATAGAATATTATTCGTAATTTCATTATTTTTATAACTCCACCGTAATACATAGAAGTTAGATTGTCGAGTCAGTTATGTTATAAATGGGCTGATAAATGGGATGATTTGAAATTTTCGCGGTGCCAAACGAAATTGAGATCGTAGCGCCAGAACAGCGAATGTTGCTACTACGCTACTACAGTGGATTGTTTACGTTGTTTGCTATAATGGTGATGATGTTCATTTACATTTTGTTTTGAGTTTTCAATCATTCTCAGCTTCGATATTGAACAGTTGTATTCAAAAAAATAGCGTTACAAGTATTAGAGAGAGAAACTAACGTCATCCTATTTGCGTAAAACGGGCTAACGGGAATGATTTTTCACTATATGTTGACAGTTGTCATAGGTTGTCAAAATTACAAACCATTGGCTGAGCCAGTTTTAAACAACTAGAACTAGGATGACGTTGACCTCTCTTTTTAAAGGGCACCGTACATTATGCTATTTACAAGCAAGTTCGGTGCAATGCAATTTTGAATCGAACAATGCGCATGCGTCTATGATATTTCACCGCAAGTTTCATGCAAGTTTCAAAATAGAACCAGTTCTATTTTTCCTGCAATTTCAACGCAAGTTTAGTGAAATTTTTAGTAATATTCATCGTAGCATCTTGATAAAATACAAATTCTCTCCATAACGTGGCCTGAAACACCAAATAACCTCAAAAAGTACATTGAAGGCTCAAAAAACCTGAAAATAGTGAATATGAACAAGAAAATATGACAGAAATATCTCAGAAATATCTTAATGTACGGCGACTTGCAATCAATTGCGGAAATTGCGAGAAAATCGCATTGCCTCAAACTTGCCGAGAAATAGCATAATGTACGGCGCCCTTAATACATGTACCTACGTCTTCTTATTGAATACAACTGTATGTACGTATGTGTATTTTTGAACTTCGTATTTTTCAATGGTTTATTGTGTTGTGATTGTGGACAATATTATCTCTGTTTAACGGTAGAAAACCCGGTAATTTTGCACCTATCATGCGATGGTTTTTTTTTTCGAAAAAATTTCGTAATAAAAAATTAAAAAAAAAACTGCTTCGGTAATCCGAATTGTTTGGTAATCCGAATCGCCTTGGTTTTTATTAGTTCGGATTATCGAGTCTGCACTGTATAATCTTGAGAACATTCTTGGCATGTTTCCCGAATATGCTGAGGAAATTCTTAGTATATTCTGAGGAACATCCTCGAGATGTTTTGCGAAAATGCTAAGAATATTCTGGTAATATTCTAAGGGACATTCTGAGAATGTTTTCCGAAAATGCTGAGAACGTTCTTATTACATTCTGGAGAAAATTCTGAGAACCTTCTGGGAACGTGAGTTTCCGTCCCATTCTCATGTTCTCAGAATATTCTCAGAATATGCTGCGCACTTCATTTGAACATTCTGAGGATATTTCAAATATTCCATGCGAATATTCTAGGAACATTCATGGAATCACCTTGTGCTGTCTGGGTCGTCCCATAACTCCGCAGCGTTAAAGAACGACGAATGGGGTGATTACTCACAAAATGGCAGCACTGGCGTGTACATACTTTTGTACTCTGATTGCCAGGAAACCTAATGTGTATAAGCGTATAAATTTAATGTACAGGGTGGGCAAAATTGGGCGTTTTCACCGTCTATCTCAATAACTAGAGGAGTTATCGAAAAACCGATATATATGTTCCGGGTTCGAATTTGGAGAAACCTCGGATGGCACAATCAAAATTTCGATATCTTCATTCGTTTTAGAGATACAGGGGGGAATTGAAAATTTGCCGATTTCGATTTCATTTTCTGACTACTTTACGGCGAGAGGTATCAAAAAATTTCAAACGTATATATATACAGTATGATGCGTGGAATCCATTGGCATCATCAGAAATTTTATACAGGGTGACGTTGAAAAGATACGGCAGCCAATTATGTTTTTTCTAATGGAACACCCCGTATATTTTGGCACAGTTGAATAGTCCCAGGCGTTCTCATTACAAATATATATATAACTCTACCTTTTCCTTCCACAATTTCAGATATATTCGCAGAAATATATTCAGTGTATCACATTTCTTATGGTTACACCCCCGTATCTTCTGTAAAAATAATTGAGGTAGAATTCAAAAATTCGCAACTGATGCAAATGATACACTCATGGAGTCATGGACCAAGTGGGATCATATCCAATGATAACACTGCTCGCCAGCAGCTATGGAATCATCGATATTTCTGGATAATGCTATCAACAGGCAGAATCGAGGTTGAAAATGACACTCTGTATATATTCACAAAAATGTGGAAATAACATTCCCTATGATATTTATTTTCCACATTTTTGTGAATATATACAGAGTGTCATTTTCAACCTCGATTCTGCCTGTTGATAGCATTATCCAGAAATATCGATGATTCCATAGCTGCTGGCGAGCAGTGTTATCATTGGATATGATCCCACTTGGTCCATGACTCCATGAGTGTATCATTTGCATCAGTTGCGAATTTTTGAATTCTACCTCAATTATTTTTACAGAAGATACGGGGGTGTAACCATAAGAAATGTGATACACTGAATATATTTCTGCGAATATATCTGAAATTGTGGAAGGAAAAGGTAGAGTTATATATATATTTGTAATGAGAACGCCTGGGACTATTCAACTGTGCCAAAATATACGGGGTGTTCCATTAGAAAAAACATAATTGGCTGCCGTATCTTTTCAACGTCACCCTGTATAAAATTTCTGATGATGCCAATGGATTCCACGCATCATACTGTATATATATACGTTTGAAATTTTTTGATACCTCTCGCCGTAAAGTAGTCAGAAAATGAAATCGAAATCGGCAAATTTTCAATTCCCCCCTGTATCTCTAAAACGAATGAAGATATCGAAATTTTGATTGTGCCATCCGAGGTTTCTCCAAATTCGAACCCGGAACATATATATCGGTTTTTCGATAACTCCTCTAGTTATTGAGATAGACGGTGAAAACGCCCAATTTTGCCCACCCTGTACATATTACACTTCGGGGACATATAATTGTATAAGTTGTATAAGTTGTATAACTTATACGGGTCCTCAAAGTGTAGGATTGACATATATATATATATATATATATATATATATATTATTATATATAAACCAAAAAGAAAAACTTATGCTAACCCACACATTTTGCAAAAGTTAGAAAACAACGTTAAAGAAAGAGGTTTTGTGAAAAAATCTGCCATCTGCATATTTGTCGGTATATATTTTAAAGTGACAACCTTTTCTTTAACTTTGTCTCTAATGAAATGAAAACGAAAATCTATATGCTTTAGTCGCTTGTGATATTCTGGGTTTTTACAGACTTTGATTGCTGATTGATTATCTTCATAGATGACCACACTACCAACATCCAAAACTTTAAAATCAATCATCATGTATTGAAGCCAGCAAGCTTCACTTACTGCTACACTCAGGGCTACATATTCAGCCTCGGTGGAAGACAAAGCTACTGTAGCTTGTTTCCTAGAAGACCAGCTCACTGTACAACCAAAAACTTTAAAAATATATCCAGAAGTGGATTTTCTGTCTGTCTTGTCTCCAGCCCAGTCTGAATCTGCATACCCTTCAATTAGATTCTTAAAATTATTTTTTCTGAAAACTAAACTTAAATTTATAGTTTTTTGAACATATTTCAACACCCTTTTAATTGCTTGCCAAAGTTGCAAACTTGCTGATGATTGATACCTACTTAAAATACTGATAGAAATGCATAAGTCTGGCCTTGAACACAACATTGCATACATCAGGGAACCTATGGCCCTTCGACACTTATTTTCAATATCTTTGCTTTCAGACCTTTCACACTTCAATGCATCATGCTTGAAATTTACTTCCATAGGTGTATTACAAGGTTTGCAATTTTGTAATTCAAAATGTTTCAAAACTCCTTTTAGGTATGTTGTTTGGTTTATGGTAATTTTATTTTCACACAAATTTTGTGTTATTAACATTCCTAAAAAGTGTCTGACACACCCCAAATCTTTCATTTTAAAGGTCTGGTTCAAGACCTGTTTAATTTTATCAATTTCTGCTTTATCTGAGCCAGCAAGCAAAAGATCATCCACATAAATTAATATGGAGACTCTGGAAACTTCATTTACTTTGGTATAAATGCAATATTCACTTTCTGATCTTTCAAATTTCAAGGATAACATTAAATCATTAAATTTCTTATACCAATTTTTAGGAGAGGATTTCAACCCATACAAGGATTTGTTAAGCTTTGCAATTTTTCCTTCATACTGATCAAAACCCTGTGGTAACAATACATAAACCTCATCATTTACATCTCCATTTAGGAAAGCGCTACACACATCTAACTGATAAACTTCATAATTGAAATTATTGCATAAAGCTAAAAAAATTCTTACTGAAGGAAGTTTGGCCACTGGACTATAATTGTCACTGTTATAAATACCTGTTTGTTGAAATCCTCTGGCTACTAACCTTGCTTTATATTTTTGTACATTACCCATTTCATCTCTTTTCTTTTTATATACCCATTTACATTCTATGACAGATTTGTCAAACTTGGAAACATTTTCACTCATGATAGTCCAAGTTTTATTTTCATTCAATGCACTGATTTCAACTCCCATGGCTTCTTTCCACTGAGCAGATTCACTGCTTGTCATTGCATCATCATAGGAAATAGGTTCATCATCATATTCGCTTGTAGTTAACAGAATTTTATCCACATCCATTTCAAATTCATCATATTTTTTAGTTTGCTTCCTTTCTCTTCTTAGGTTATACCTTGAATTTACTATTTCATCATTTACTTCTGAGTCTACTGAGGAGTCCACATCCTCATACTCTGAAATTTCATCTGTATTTTCATCTGTGTCATTTAAATTTTCATTAACTTCCTCATTCTGAGCTACCTCCATGTCAGAGGAATTTTCAGTGATCTCCTCTTCAAGGATCACTATCTCATCAACTTTTTCTGATAGTTGATTCTTTTCAGGCAGAAAAATAATGTCTTTGTGTATCTCCACTTTATTCTTTGATGGTACATAAACTCTGTATCCTTTCACTTCTTCTCCATACCCTAGAAAAATTCCTTGTTTATTTTTCGGACCCCACTTCAGTCTGGTTTCTTTTGGTACATGTATTGACACTCTGTTTCCAAAGATTTGCAAATTTGGCATTTTTGCAACCTTCTTATACCAAAGTTCATAAGGTGTCTTGAATTTGATAGGACTTGGCCCAGTTCTGTTTAGAATATAAGAAGCTGTATTTAATGCTTCTGCCCAGAATATTTTGTCCATTTTTTCTTGTCCGTTCAACATGGTTCTACCAGCCTCCACTAGAGTTCTGTTTTCCCTCTCAGCTCTGCCATTTTGTTGTGGAGTTATACACCACTGTTCTTTGGTGACGTATACCTTTGCTCTCCAACATCTCTCTGATCTCTCTATTCACAAATTCAAGTCCATTATCTGTTCTGAGTATTTTCATATTACATCCAGTTTCTCGTTCTGCTAGGGATATGTATTTTTCAATATTTTTCTTTACTTCAGATTTGTGCTTTAAGAAGTAAATATATCTATAGGATGAGTTATCATCTTTCAATAGCAAAAAGTATTTTGCACCTCCTAATGACTCAGTTTCCATAGGCCCACAAACATCTGCATGAACAAGTTCTAATGGTGCTGTAGCTCTGGAATTACTATTTTCAAAAACTAACTTGTGCTGTTTGCCAGACAAGCATGATTCACACACAAAGTCTTTTCCAGTATCCACAAAATCTATTTTATTTTGCTTTAGGAAATCTCTGACAAATTTAACATTTTGATGGACTAATTTGCAATGCCACTCTTTCAAATGTTCTACTGTTTTTACTCTCATGCACTCAGGAATTGAATCCACCTCAAAATCATTGATCTCTGAAAAACAGTTTTTATTTTCAACTGAGGAGTTTTGTTCAGAAAAACATGCTAGAGCACTAAAATTATTTGAAATCTCTGGTGTGAGAAGCATTTTATATAATTTATTTTCTCTTGTTGCTAGTGCTCTGATATTGCCATTTTTATCCACAAATTTGCACTTTTTATCATCTGACATCATAAAATATCCCTTGTCAAGAGCACATCCAGCAGAGAATAAATTGAATTTTAAGTCTGGTACATACAACACATCTGAAAGTGTGGTTTTTATCATTTTTTCTCCATTATAGGCCCATATATTTATTTGTCAAATTCCTGCCACTTCCAATTTTTGACCATTTCCAATTTGCACCATTTTTCTTGTTTTTATTTTTTTAATGTCTTTAAACAGATTTCTGTTCCAGGACATGTGTTCACTTGCTCCTGAATCCAAACACCAGTCATTTGAATTTAAGCTGTCTGAGTTCACCATGAATGCATTTGATTCTTTGTCTTCTTCTGTTTCAGTTTTGGTACTATTTCCTTTACCTCTTTTGAACCAGCAGACCTGCACACTGTGACCAGACCTTTTACAGTGATTGCAGTATTTTGAATTTGTTTTTGAGCCTTGTTGCGGTGGTTCTTTGCTTTCCTTGGACTCTTCATTTTTGTTTTTATGCCTAAAGAAACAATTTCTTGATAGATGTCCACTTTTCGCACAGATATGGCATCGTAATCTTGCTTGTCCAGAGTTGTGGCCCTTGTAATAACTTCTCTTAGCTGCTAATGCAGTTGTAGTTTCTGAGTTTGATGACCTCTCTTCTTCCAACAACAACCTTGATGTTAACTCTTCAAGAGTTTGCTTATCCACTGGGACTGACTCCCAGGCAGATCGAAAATGCTTATATTGATCTGGTAAAGCCATCAATATTTTAGTCATCATCATTTTTTCTGATAGTGTTTCACCTGCAGCTCTCAGCTTAGTTTTGATCCCTTCTATTTTGGATATGAATGTGCTCACAGAACTGTCAAATTCCAGCATGAAAAACCTCTGCTGAAGGAGATGAATGCTTACAACTGACTCTTTATCATAAATACTGCCTTAAGTTTTGCCCACATATCTTTGGAGCTATCACATGATAAGATATGAGTTAATGGCCCTTGGTCCATTCTGGTTACGATTAATTCTTGAGCTTTTGCGTCGTCTTGGATCCACTTTCTCAAATCATCACCTGGGGTTGGTCTAACTCTGCTGCCATCCACTATCTCAAACAGACCTCGTCCCTTTAATATTATGGTTGTTTGAAATTTCCACACTGGCCAGTTATCACCAGTGAGTTTTGAAATGGAGTTGATTTCGGTCATTTTGTACTTTTTACTTTTTGGTTTTAGGCGTGGTCGCTCCTAACCTCAAAACTTTGTATCCTGATTTTTACCCTTTACGCACTGTCTGGGCCCATAACCTCTTGTTTTTTATTGTGGATATATCTGAAATAGGCACAATCAGGATAATATTTAAGAGATTAGTTTTATTGTTCCTTTTATAATTTCAACATGAACATTTTCCTTACACGCTATTTTTACATAATATTTGACAGTGACTGTTTTTGATTAATTGTGTCTTGTCAACTTCATGTTTGTAACACAGAACACAGAAAACGACTGAACAGTGTTCCCAACCTAAATGAAACATACATATTCATATTTACCATTGCAATGCTAACAAGTATCAATCTCTAACAGTTCTCTCTAGTTGGAAGCAGAGATACGGCTTTGTAGTAATCGACAAGGATGGAGATATAAAGAAGGGTCGGTATAGGAGAGGGTTCGATGAAATTCTCATAGTCTGATATAAAACAATTCTATTCATAATAGTGTACTTCAGTATCGTTTCAACATGGATGCTAGTCTTGCTAAACAGCTGGTAAAAGCGAGACAGTCAGTCAAGAAGAAATATCAAGCCCTCAAATCAGATATTTTTGAATCGAAAACTTCATTAGAAAAAACTTACGAACCAATTACGATTCCTCTGAAAGAATTGCTGACATCAATCAAACAGAGAACAGTAACGCATCCCAAAGTGGAAAAAACAGAACCTGAATCGTTTTCAACACCGCAATCACAGGAACAGTATTATAAATTGGTGCCAGGACAGAAATCAAGTCCTCAAGAGGAAGAAACATTCATTCATGAACCTGATGCGAGTTATTTCGATCAAAGTTCAATTACGTCAAGAAGTAGAGAGACTTCAAGAAGCTGCTAATCCAAAGTTGGAAAAATACTTGGAAAAATATGAGAAACCTCTACCAAGAACTTACATCGAAGATATATTCAAAGGGGATCCAGATGATTTTGACTATACTTTCGGAATCAGATATGAATTAACGATTGATAAATGGATGATAGGAGATAGTACGGTGGAATTTCTTGGGCCTCATTTTCACATAAACGAAATAACCTATAATGGTTCCCCAGGTCTATATGAACTGATGTTCAAGAAACAACCGATCGGTTACAAGCCCAAGGATGTTGAAAGTAACATTGACATAGTGAGAGACACGAAGGCGATTTATTTGCATCACAATCCTAAAAACGGTTTGTCTACTTCTAATTCTGAGAAATTTGCTAAAATAATCAAACCAAGAGTAACGTCTCCCCATTCGATGTCTAAGGATGTAGGAAAAAAACTGCTTCAGCAGCTTGTTCATATACCTTCTGCAGCGAGTAAATCTACTGCATCAGCTATCCCAAAGGCTCCACGAATTCATACTAGATCCCAGTCTGTACCAGGAAAAGGTGTCACTAAATTATCAATGATGAAATTGAACAATGTAACTTTCCACACTCTGAATTCAGAATTTGGCAAATTTTGAATCCAAAATATGAAATTTATACTTATGCCTTTGGGCTGCTCAGATTGATACGGTAGGGTATGAGTTCAAAAGTTACAATTTTACTGTTAAGATGGTAATCAAGTAATATGAATTCTAAGGATGATTTCAAGGTGATTAATTTGACTGTTAGATATATTTGGGCGCCAGGCTTGCAAAAGACAAAAGCCAATCAGATACTTCCTAAAAACCTTGCTTGGATGAATTGACAAAACAAATATACGAGAGAATCAATTCAACAATTTATTTCCTTTATAAAATTACAATGGGCTGAAGGCCAGAAGAATTTAGGATAACAATAGTTTGTGAAGTGTGAAGTGGCTGAAGGCCCTAAAATAATATTGAGAATTATTTAAGAGTGAAGTGGCTGAAGGCCCAAAAATAATATTAAAGATTATGTGAAAATACTGAAAAACAAAACAAGAGAAATGGAGCAAAATAAATTCAGAACATTCAACTTTACAAGAGCTATTGATCCGATCTGATTCCAATTGAAGATCTTGGCACTTGGATGGATTATACCCGGGTGGCCGGATGAATTGTCCAAGAGGGTTTCCTTAAGGTAAATGGGAGTTTAACCTTCAGAGTCAGTTTAGCTTCCAGCTCTTGGTTCTGCTTTACAACCCTCTTTGGTTAACCAGGATCCTCGAAGCAGGTATAGACGTAGAGTGCATGCGGAAATATACGAGGAATCAGAAAGTTGTCGCCAATGTGATTGAAGGGACAAAAGGATATCCTTTGAACCGCTCACTGAGTTTTATGTTCTGAATGGTAATATTTTGGAAAGTAACAAATTGAAATGTGAAATGTTAGGAACTTAGAAAAATAAGGGAAGTATGTATAATGAATTCAATGCTAAGAAAAATCTTGACACTGGAAAATTCAGTATTTTTTGATGAACTGTAGAGAAAATTGACTCAAATTAGAACCAGAAATAACTGATAAGCAAATCATTAATTTGTTATTTTACTCAGAGAGAAATTATTTGAATAAATCAGAATAATGAGATATCCTGGTATTGATATATTATTACAAGAAAATCAAGGAAAAATTTTCATTTATCTAATGAAAAAACCAAATTTAACTTTGATAAATTACGAAATAAGGATATTAAACGAGGGTTACAGGCTATAGAGAGAAGGAAACCTTCCTCAGGTTGCATTTATTCCTCATAGAGAATGAAAAATAACTTGGAAAAGAAATTCACAAGTTGATAATAGAAATTAAATGCTCACCTGAGAAAGAATCCTGGAAAGGTACAGCCTGGACGTCAAGGTTCAACTTCAAGGCTCTAGGTCCTGTAGGCTCAAGGTTCCTGGACGAGACACAGAGGAAACTTCAGTTCAGGTTTCGAATTTCCAATAGGTACCTAGAAAAATTTTTAAAAGAGTAGATACTGTTTCAACTTATTGAAGGAGGAAAAAATTAGCAACGAAGCTGATGTTGATAGCAACAATTTATAAAAAGCAAGTTTAAGCGACAAGGCAGAGAAATCCAGGTTTAACTTAACCATTAAGCTGAAAAAAAATTGTATATGACTCATAAATTTGTCAATTTTACGAAAATATTATCACCAAGTGCTAATACAATATATGAAGAACTCAAATATCCAATAAATTGATATCGATGACTAATGATTACCTAAGAAACCATCAGATATGAATTGTAACCTCAATTTACTCGAATACAATCATCTCTCACAAAAATGAAATTCGATCAAAAATATATCAATTGATATTTGATTCAATATGTAATAATCAACTCTAAAGAACCAAATGTCGGCGATGACAAGTTATTCCATTCGGAAAATGAAGATAGATCCAGACCCACCAGATATCTTCAATTCCCACAACCTATCACTTCAACCTTTCAAGTCGCTAGTTCAGATCAGAAGGACTTTGATTTTCCTATTCGTTCTTCGCGAAAGATCCTGTCATATCAATTCCTTCTCCTGATTGGTTATTTAGTCTCCCTTCTTCGATCTTCTGTGTCGCTGTCTAGCGGGAAGGACGAGCGCGCAAGACTTGATAAATTCGATATGGTTATTGAACCGGTGATGGGCTGATAAGCGGAAGTAGAGGGAAGAACGAATGGACGTCAGATAATTAAATGATTGATTCATTGAAAAACATCTCAATGGAACGGAATAATCGTTACAACAACGAAACAACATCTCAATAGAACGGAATAATCGTTACAACAACAAGAAGAGAGAATACAAATATTTTGATGATTATAATGAAATTGTGGAAAGATTGAAATTACTGATAGCAGAAAAATATGCAGGGCATACGGGTCATAAAAATAAAATCATGTCTGTGATTAGTGAGCTCAAAGAAGCCAACATTATCAAATAATCAGATATTACGGAAACTTTTTTTCTCCAATTGTTCGATTATTTTTGGTAATTTTAGGTAGTTTCGTTATTGAAAACAACACATATATACTGAAAAAATTTTATTTGGTTCATTTCACTCAAAAAAAGGTGGCCTTTAAAAAGGACGGTAGTAAAATCAACTACTAGGCCGAAACGAAAGTTTATTATTGGGAATGGTACCTTTTGAAACAAAACTTCGGATGGAGTGGCATGTCGCATTTCTCACAGCGAAATTGCACTTTCTTGTGACATTCACCACATCTATTTTGATTTTCTTGATATACTATAAGATGACCAATTCCATCGAATCTCGAATATGCATTCTCTCTTGGATTTCGTTTGGATGGACCTCTCTTCGTATCCTTCTGATTTGTTTCCAGAATATTTCCTGCAACAGTTCTCCTGAACTCCAGCTGATCCAGTTTGCCACCGTTCATCCGATGAAGTTGCCAGGCATTGTGGACGGCCATATCAATGCAATGAGCAAACAGCGGAAAATACCATTTCTTGCCTCTGATAGAGACCCTATATAAACTTATATTCTGATCTCCCCTATCTACACCGCCCATGTAGGTATTGTACGACTTTATCATATTGGGCTGTTCAATATTTATATGTTTTTTCTCTTTTTGAGAAAAACGTTTGACGGATCCGATCGGAAGAACTGGCATAAAATTGGACGCAATTGTTACCACACTGTTGTCGTTCCATCGGCATACAACGATCCCTGTATCTTTGTCGAGTCGATATTCAAAAGAACCTCTCTTCGATTTCTTCATAACAGAAGAACTAGAGAGCGGGCACTTCAATAAACGATTTTCGCGTACAGTTCCTGTAGCATCAATATTTCTCATCTTCAGTTCATGTAATAAAGAAATTGACGTGAAGAAGTTATCGAAGTAGAACTGAAACTGAATATCACTCCACTTGGATCTCAAAATATCTGCATATCGAAGGACAACACTTGATCCTAACCCAACTTCTTTATGAATATTCGGAAGAACCTCTGAAGCACCCTGATATGGAGAAAACCATACAGTATATCCAAGTCGAAGAGCACCTATCCAAAGTTTGTACCCCCACCTAATGGGTTTGGCTCTAATGAATTGTTTGCAAGAATGCCTCCCAAAATATGGCACCATGGCTTCATCAATACTGTGGTGTTGTTGTAATGGGGCAAAATCAAGAAATCTCTCATTCAGGAGGTTGAATAGAGGGCGGAGCTTGGCATATTTGTCAGATTTTTCAAGATCAGTATCATTGCAAACATGGAGTATTTTCATGATATGAGAGAATCTATCTCTAGATATGGCTTTGGTTACCATGATATTGTTTGTGTCAGATCTATTTTCCCAATACATGTATCTTCTAGAAAGATCTACATAACCACTCAGTATCAGCACACCTATAAAACACTTCATCTCTCTAGCAGTTACCCCAGTTTCGAAATTTCTCTGCGATGCATACATGTTAGAGAATGTGACTATCATGTATATCATGTCTGCATCGAAAAAGCATTCAAATAACTGCAAAGGAGTAAGTTGTTGCACAGCACCAACAGGCTCGTTCCATTCAGCAAATTCTGGAGTTTTGTCTTCAAGAACCCATGACATGTTCTTCAGTTTCTTTATTGGAGGTTGATATGATCCTACATCAGCTGTTGGAGGGAGAATTGTTCTAGGATACAGCTGCGCTAACGGTATATCATCATCAGAATCATATACACTCCTGTTATACTCTGCCATATCGATGGATGGTTCAGAAACAACTTCAGCTGACATATTTTCCTGGTTGTCCACAATCACTTCAACAGCATTCCTCAGTTGGCTGCCTGGAAGGTTATTCATAGTTATCAATTCTTCATCTCCAGAATCACAGTCTGTCACATCATCGTTTGCATTTTCAGGAGGAAAGATTATTATCCCGTCAGGAGGAACTGATATAACATCAGGATTTTCAAGTTCCTCTAATAATTCATGTAATTTCAACGGCCTCCTAAAATGAAATAAAATAACAAGTAGTAGTTTATATTACTACCGTCCTTTTAAAAGGACGACATCTTTATTTACAGTTTGCACGTGAGAAATAAACTATTATGGCCGATAATGGTTCATATCATACTTCTAACATACCAAAAAGAATCAAATATACGTGAAATCAGAATATCTAAATCAAGTTAGATGAATAAACTCACCTCCAATCATCCATTGCCGCACTTGACCACAATACGTAATTTAGAAATACTATAATCACTTTATAATTCTTCACAGAACTCGAATTCTACCAACAACTGGTCAGTATGAGGTTATAGTAGGTAACTCTGTATCGCCATCTATTCTAAAACTCATGAACGAAACTGTAGCGAGCTGTAAGCTGTAATACCTTTTAAAAGGACGGTAGTAATATATGGGTTTGTACTACAGCTTTGGTGTTCATTTAGTAGGGTTCCTTAGTCTAGGTACGATGCCTATTGATAAATTCGATAGACATATGTTGCAACACCAAAGAGTTGATCAATCTCAGCTCAGCTACTCTGTGCACCAACACCCTATTAATTCATCTCTATTATACAGTGAGTGTGTCATCACAATCAAAGGAAGAATAACCGAAGAGACGAAAAAGCACCCATTGCCCTACGTATATGAATTACATAATAATTCAAACGAATATATCTTCCCCTTGAAAGAAGGTATAATAATTGGTGTCGATTACTATCCGGGACTATTATCAGTCGTACTGGATAGTTCAAGCACAATAGACATGACGGATCTGATTGGTCAAAGACTTTCCAAAGAAACGATTTTGAAATTTTTCAACAAATCCAAATCATCTGAAGGTAGTATGTACGTTCAATTACTTATTCATTCTCCAATCGTCAAGTATGTCTGATATTGAAAAGAAGTGGTAAATGAACTCCATAAGCCAGCAAGAAGACGGTTCCGAAGAAGGAGGGTTATAATCAAAGGGTTGAATGATTTATGGGAAGCTTATCTGGTTGAAATGATTCCCTATGCAAAATTTAAAAAAGGATTATAATACATTCTGGTTGTTATAAATACTTTTTCGAAATTTGTGTGGTGTGAGCCAGTAGAAAGTAAATCAGCCAAGGATATTACACTTGCGATGAAAAAAATTCTGACACACGCAAAATCCCCTCCACAAAATCTGCATACTGACAGAGGGCGAGAATTCTGCTTTCAGTTCAAAGTTTTTATCTACAACTATGGAGTCATTCATACATTGCTTACTCGATTTTCGACATTCAATGGCAGTCATTATTGTGATGAATCGAGTAATAAGAGTAATAATGACAGTAGGGTGGCGTAATAATTTGACATCCCATCGTCTTGTCAAATTCAACTAGGTAGGTATTCGTTCTATTATTTCGCAAATCCACCGTACCATTGTTCTCGTAGTTTTAAACATCTTAATTCTACAAATACACGGAAAAATAAGAATTCACTGTTTTCCATCCTCAACAGTGACTATCATCATGAGTAACCATCATGAGTAACCATAACCATAAAATAGGACTTGACACTTGCAGATTTGCTCACACTTTAGATCCTGTATGATCTAAGGCACACACTAACACTAATATGGCTACAGGCTATTGGAATAGATTAGTACAGACCAATCAGAACCATGGAATTTCATTGTTGATAACTAGCTTCTAGAGACAGGGTACTACAATCAATCATCGCGGTGGGGGAACGCTACAGCGGAAGCAAAAAATGAATAATCTGCAATAGTATATGATTCATTTTACAACTTAAAAGTGAAATATCATATAATACCTGGTAAGATTGACTGATATGTGATTGCACGACTTTTTTCCTGCTAATAAAAGTTATATCCAACATTGTTTGTCAAATTTTCACAATCAAAATTATTGAAATAAGTTATAAGCTGTTCGTTGAATGGAATCTTTGTCAATAATATTTCGATGGATCTAATGAGTATTTAAAATTAGTGATTTTGCAATATAATAACCTTCATTTCTTTCAAAGATATATTTCTGAACTCTCAGAGTTGCTTTGATATTTGAATAGTTGTAGATAAAGTATAGTATTCTACTTGCGCATAATGACTATTACCCACTCAGATGATTACAGCACTCGCCTTCGGCTCGTACTGCAACTTTCATCTTCGTGGGTAATAGCCATAATTATGCGCTCGTTGAATAATATACTATTATTGGGAATTCCTCCCCTTGGATTGTTTTCATATTACTTTGGATTTTCTGCCATGCGGTGGGGTTTATCAATGGGTTGTGGGCAATTCTGTATTTCTTTGGGTATCGAGTAATTTAGTTTCAAAGAATGAATCGCAAATGAATCAAATTCACAAGGAAATAAGAAATAACTCAAACATAACCTCTTCAAATTTTATTTGTCACAGAACAGTCAAATGTCGGGGTTTCTGTGGTCATCTATCGTCACGATCACAAACGATTTTGTCCGAGGTGGAAATGAAGGAACAATAATGGTTGCCTGTGAACGTCACATAGGATATGTTCCGTAAATCAACAGGAGTTACCGATGCATTCAGGACAGGTACCAACGATTTTGACAGCGGTTATCTACTGGTGACTATATTTGTGAGTTCATTTACGGAATGCCAGTCATTTGTCATTGTCAAATTGAAATTATAGTTTTGTTTTGTTTCTATCGTCAGCTGTGTCATGTGTGTTTTGTATTTACTCTTTCACTTTGCTTTATTGTTGAATTTCATCTGCTATTAATTTCATTTTTTACACCCATTCATCATCCATTACACTCATTATTCATTTATTATGGATAATAATGATGCAGGATGCAGCTTTGTTTTTATTCAATGAAGTTCTGAATTCTGATTATAGTACAAGTAGTGAAGATGAAGTTCAGGCAAGGGGACCGATGGGTAAGTAATTATTGTTTTTTATGTTTTGGACTGAATCAATGATCAGATGGTTTGATTCGAGACATTTAGTAATACCCTAATATTATTTTCAACAGTTCCCCGCCCCAGGGTACAGGGATATACATTGACGAGGTAGTGTTGACCACTATTCTGATGAAGAATTTAGGGAAAACTTCAGGATGAATAGGCATACCTTCAATCATGTACTACTATTGGTTAACGAACAAATTTCATCAGATATCACTGATAGAGGAAGGCATACCATATCAGCAAAACCCCAATTATTAATTGCTCTTTGGCATTTTGGAACCCCAGATTCCTATAGGTATGAATTTATATTTTCATTAACTTCTTATGGATAACATGAGTATCAAATGGGTGATATATTTCTCATTCCATTATTCAAGATCCATATTTGGCCGATTCAATATTGGTAGGGCAACAGCATTGAGAACTGTTAAAAGGGTAGCTGAGGCACTATTTTCTTTGAGTAAACATATTTGTTAATGGGCCACTGGTGAATACCTAAAAGGAGAAGTGAATGGCTTCTCAGAAATGGGATTTCCAGATACCATTAACTGTATTGATGGAATGCATGTGAGAATCCCCAAACTCAAGGACCATGGATTTTCATATATAAACAGAAAAGAATTTCCAAGTATTATCTTGCAGGTATGTTCCTCAAAATCATTTGATGTTTATCAATGTGCTAAACAGTTTGTTTTGATGACATGGGTATGAATGGATATGTTTTCTTCCAAAAGGATAATGAAAAAATATTATGAGAAAAGCAGCTTTTATGCATTTTCAGAATATCTAACTCCTGTCTTTCAGAGTATTTCTTGATTTTCTAGTCACAAAAGTAGAACATTGATTGTTTCAGGGTGAATGTGATCACCAAATGAAATTTACTCACTGCTATTCTGGAGAAGTAGGATCAAACCATGATGCTACAGTCCTGAGACGTAGTGAAATCTGAACATACATGAATGCTGAAAAATTCCCCAACAATACTCATCTGATAGGAGACAAAGCATATCCATGTCTGCCAGAATTGATAACACCATACAAGAACAATGGCCATCTAACTGATGCCCAGGAGAATTTCAATTTTTTGTTATCACGGACAAGAGCAACAATAGAACGCTCCTTCTACCTTCTACAAAAAAGATTCAGGTGTCTAAAAGAACTACTGAACCTGTAATCTTTAGAATGGGCTCCACATCATGTCATTGCATGCTGTGTATCACACAATATATGTATTTCACAAAATGATATAATGAATTTTGAATTCATTCCTGCTGAAGATGAAGATTATGATCCACATATTCTTGGAGTTCTTGGGGACCGACAAAGGAATCGTTTGGGTGTTCAAAAAAGGGATGTGCTTTGCCAACAATTAGTTGTTCCCAATTGATCCAAATAAAAATTCTTGCAAAAAATTGTTTTGATTCAACCTGACCTCTTCACCTTTCAATCAATTTCTTTATGAAATTAATGCATTGATTATTAATTTTATGCAGGCAATCCACACTCCATACCAATTGACTGGATATATTCCTTGGTAATGACAATACAAAACAATGTGAAAAATATATTTTTTGAATATCAATCATTTCTCACACTTTGAAATCAAAGGAAACTTCTTGAAAACATGTAAAATAAAATAAATAGGTACATTCTTGAAAATAAACAGACTGATATGACCAGACTCAAATGACAATCCACTCAAGTAAGAATTATCACAATCAGCAATTACTGACTAAAAGAAAGGTTAATAAATACATATTGTGAAATCAAAACAACTAAACATTAAATTCTCAAAACTGAACTCAAAATACTTGATCCTAAATTTGTGATATTGTCACAGATTCATGAAATCATTAACAAAGAATCATCACAATTAGGAATTGACTAGTAAACAAAAAAAAAAGACATTCGTGAAAATAACACAACCAAACAATGAATTCCCAAAAAAATCACATATTCAGTCAGCATGATACATCATTGTTAATCTTTATTTTTTCTTATTTTCTTTGAACCACTGAAATATTTATTCTTTCAGTTTAATTTTCTCTTCATGTCACCTTTGTCTTCTCATTTCTATCTCTGCAGCAGAAAATGAGGGTTTGAGTCTCTTTTTCTCTCCAGGTGATAAATTTTTCTTGTTGCTACTGTCATCTCCTTTTTCTGTAGTGAAATTGGAAGTGTCTGTTAGTTTCCTCTTGATAGACTCACCGGTACTGGAGGCAGTAGCAATTGGGACAAAATGAGGATCTTTCCAGTATATTTCCTGGAAGGCTTCATAAAACTTCCATGATACTTTAGAGTTTCCGGTTTTATCAATTTCAGTCCTTACTTTATCATAAGTTTTTCTTAGATTTCTCCATTTTTCATCGCATTTCACCCCGGATTTTTTGTAACCAAACTTATTCAATTCCTGGCTTATGACTTCCCAGTCTTTTTTTTTGTATAGCTGAGTGAATCGAATTTGTTTTTATTTCCTTTGTATATGGCAATGAGAAGTTTGATGGTGTTATCTGTCCACATCTCTGATGATGCTTGCGTCTTTGAACTGGATGCTGATGAAGATGATGCCACATTCAGTTGGCTTGAGGATGATATTGGGGTATCATCAGAATCCTTGATTGAAGTAATAAAATCATTCCACTGGCTTGAGGATGATATGCAAGTCCTGAATCTGAATATTTAGAATTTTTGTTATCAGCACTATAAATGCGTTTTGATTTATAGTCTACATTAACATTTTCATAGTTTTTTAAACATTCATGCTCTGCCAGAATTTGATTTTTAATTATGGTACCCAAAGTCCCTAATCCTTGTGCACAATAAGCACAAGCAAATGAATCTATTGTCCTGAAATAGAAAAAAACGTCATCAAACGGGAAAATATATCGAATATCAATAATTTACCTCAGTAAACGAATCCATCATAATCAAAAACGGGAATGTTGTTTTTTGTTGTGAACTTGTGAATCGGAGTATCAAACCCAAAACTAAAACACGTCAACGTCAACTCAAACTTACCGAACTTACCAGATAAAATCGACGGTCGTTCTAGTGACAGTGAATCTACCGCTTTTCAGCAACCGCGTACCTTAAATCACCTTTTTTTCAGGAACCAACCAAACATTTCAAATTTACGGAACGGAAAACTCCTAACCAAAATTAATAACCAAGTTGATTCACGGAACATATCCGTAATGAGAGCAGGCAGCACTATAGAGAGATATTGCAACTCACGATTACGCATGCTGTGTGTTATTTACTCGCAAAATTTTACGTTTACAGTTTAACGTCCATTTGAAATATACACCTATTGCCAGCCTTCCTGGAGGCTAGTTTCGTTTCCGTAATTATGACGAAGGTATGACATCTCTGGTATGACGTTAAACTCGTTATAGGTTAGATTAAGGGTATGTTCCGAATGTCACCTACTCATAACCGGTACTACCAATGAATACGGACAGCGGTTGTCTGAAAAAACCGAATTTACCGGTTACATTCGGAACACAATGTGTTTGGTGTTCATGACATTATGACTTGTGTGTATGGAGTATGTGGTGGACATGGTGATTCGATTTGGAATCTAAATTCGGTATATTTACAATGGCAATGGATCGAGAAGTGGCTTTATTTTTTTTTCAAGAATTCCTCTTAACGTCTGATGAGTCTTTAGATGAAGACGAAGACGCTGTTTTTCATTGGGGACCTCTGGTTTTGAGGCCCAAAATATCTAATTTTGTTTCTCAAGTTGTGGATTCCTATTGTGAAGCAGAGTTTCGAGAACACTTTAGGATGTACAAGTCTACATTCGTTTACTTGTTATCTATATTGGAAAATGAAATCAGAGATGTTGATAGCATGGGAAGAAATCCAGTATCACCGAAAGAACAATTATTAGTCGCCCTCTGGTATTATGCAACACCAGATTCTTACAGGTTTTTGATTAAAAAAGTTGATATAATACATATATTTTTATTGTTCTGTTCTCAGGTCTATATACATCCTTTATTTAGTCCATTTGGCTAATTTACATTTTCACCTCATCGCAATAATTACAATGAGAATGTTATATGTGTAAACATATTTACATAAATACAATACATAAACTATACTATACTCACTCACTATACATCTTTACGTAATTACACATTCTAATACATATTTAATGAATACACAAAAAACACTACACATTCTAAAACATTTGTAAACCTATCATACTTTATACTAAATCGAAACAAACAAAATGAGGAAGTGGCCGCTAGGTATTTCATTGATGAAGAAAATATGATTTCAACTGTGCCTTGAAGGATGTTAATGATGTTAAACGTTTGATCTCTTCTGGAAGATTATTATAGCTATCAAGTCCCTTGAAAAAAACTGAATTTTGGGTATGTGTTAATGTTACTTGGTGAATATGGAAGTCAGTTCTGAATCTTGTATTGTATCCGTGGATTTGGTTATTGTACCTAACTTTTTCTTGCAGATATGTTGGGGAAATTTTATTTCTTATTTTGAAAATTAGGATTAATGTTTGGTAGAGGAGAAAGGAATTAATTGGTAACCATTCAAGTTCCTTCAACATGTCTCTTATCGGTGTACGTCTTTTGCAATTTAAAATTATGCGCATGGCTCTATTTTGTAGTTTCTGTAAACGAGCTAATTCATTTTGTTTCAGTAGAAATAGAATTGTAGAACAGTACGTGAAATGAGGGAGCACCAATGAATTGTACAGTAAAAGTTTTGTCCACCTTGTCAAATATGGGGTACAACGAGATGAATAATGTAATTTAAATGCTATCGTCTTTATAATGAAGTTGGCATGTTCTTTGAAATGTAATCCCCTATCCACATGAACCCCAAGATATTTGAATTGGTTAACTAGTTCCACCTTATCAGGACCTAATATTACCTCAAAATTTTTGTTGCAAAAGTTTCTGTATCTTTTTTCTGTACTTATTACCATGTACTTGGTCTTCTCAACATTAATCTTCAAATAATTAGCGCAACACTAACTGTAAATTGATTTTAAAGTCCTGTTGATGGTTTCCATGAGCTTTATGTGATCATATGAGAAATAAATCAGTGTATCATCTGCAAATAAATGAAAGGAGCTCTCACTTACTACCTCTGGCAAATCATTGATATGTAACAAAAATAATAGGGGGCCCAGTACACTTCCCTGTGGTACTCCTTGATTGCATTCTATTTCATTTGATACCTTATTATTTATCTTGAGCTTTTGTTTATTGTTATCTAAAAAACTTCTCAACCATTTTAATACCATTCCATCTATTCCTACTGCTGCTGATTTTTTTAACAATCTATTTCTGTGTATTGTCTCGAAAGCCCTCTGGAGATCCAAAAATACTGCAACAGTAGTCTAGTACACATTGAACTGCTGTTTCACAACTATGTTTATTTTTAAACCCTGATTGATACTTAACAGTTTATTATTTTCAATATACTCTACTAATTGGTTATAGACTACTTTTTCGATTATTTTTTCAATTGCGCTCAACATGTTCACTGGTCTTAGATCTGAGGCTTTATTAGGGTTTGTTTTTTTCGGAACAGGAATTATTGTAGAAATCTTCAGGTCATCTGGTACCTCCCCTGTTAGTAATGAAGTATTAATGAGGTTCAGTAATGGTTCTGCAAGGTTAGTGAAACAATTTTTAAAAATAGCAACATTCAATTCATCTGGACTCCCCTTATTTTTCAACGAAAAAACAATATCTTCCAATTCTCTAAAATCTAATAGTGAGAAGTTTTCTATTGCATCATAAGTGACCCCCAGATTAGAATTAGATGTAATTGGGAAGTCAATTTCTGCTAAATCAATATATACTTTTGATACTTTCTACAAAGAAGTTATTCAACCTGTTGGACATGTCATTTTCATTACTAATAATTTCATTATCACTTATTTCTATTTCACTTATTATCTGGTTTTCATTTTTATTTGGACAAAAATTTTTCATTACTTTCCACAGTTCAACCGAGTTAGTTTTATTTTCTTCAACTTTTCTTTCATAATATTCTCGGTTTTTTATCCTCATAGTTTTTACGGCTATGTTTCTCTGCTGTTTGTAAGTGTCTTTGAGTTCCTCCGTTCCATTCTGTTTCCACTCTTTATAACAATCATCCCTTTTTTCTGTTGCTTTCCTCACTTCTTCATCATACCATTCTCTATAATGTGGATAAATTTTTATTGTTTTTTTAGGTGCTATTTCATTATAAACCTCATATACTTTATTGTAGAAGTCTCTATATTTTCCATTCATGCCAATTATTGTGTAGTTCCATTTTATTTTTGATAGTTGTTCATTCATTTTAGTGAAATCTATATTGCGGCCTCTACTTTCTACTTTTAGAGATTTTTTTCCATTAAAACCTTGATCACAATACAAAATTATATTATTGTGGCTAGATATTTTTGGGGTATCCATAACTACTATATGTCGCTGTTTCAATTTGGGCAAAGCAACTGGTCTCAGATCAGTGAGAAGGGTAACTGATGCGATCCTAGATATCTCAGAAAGTTTCATCCTTTGGCCAAGTTGAAACAATGTACACACAATACAAGAATCTTTCAGAAGAATTGGTTTTCCAAGTACCATTGGTGCAATAGATGGGTCATATATTCCAATTCCCCAACGAAAGGAAAATGGAATCTCATACATTTGCAGAAAAAACTTTGCTGCATTGATTGTTCAGGTAAGTATTTGAGTCAATGTATCGTTTTTGCAATAAAATTATTACATTTACAGGCGGTCTGTGATCATAAAATGTTATTTACCCATTGCTACAATGGGGAAGTCGGATCAACCCATGATTCTACTGCATCGAAGCGGAGTGAAGTATTTGATTATCTAACTAATTCAAGAATTGACAAATTCCCAAATGATACCCATTTGATTGGTGATAAGGCATATGCCTGCCTTCAGATCCTTTAAAGATAATGGCCATCTCACAGATGCATTCAATTATGATTTGTCAAAAGCCAGATCAGTAATAGAAAGAGCATTTGCATTATTGAAACACCGATTCCGTAGACTGAAATATTTTGATATCAAGGATATGGAATGGGCTTGTGAACACATAATGGCATGTTGTGTATTGCATAATATTTGCATCCTCCAAAATGATATAATCAATTTTGAAGTTATAGGCTTGGAAGAACAAGAAGATAATATTCCAGTAATTGAAGAAGTATATAGGGCACTTCATAGGATGGGAATGAGAAAAAGGGATTATATTATGAATACAATGAACAATGATTGACTAATAAATATGTATCTCATACAAAGTTTAGTTTTTATTATTGTAACAAGAAGATTTGCCTTTTCGTGTTCCATATTGTGAATTCTGCAAATAGGTAATGGGGAAGCTTTGTAGAGACGCACTGCGTAACTCAATGATTTCTTTTCTAGGTTTCGAGATACTTTACATAATTCCATCTTGTTAAATGTTTTCATTTTCAATGTCAATGACTGGAAGACGGTTGGGTTATTTTCGTCCACTCCTCATCTAATCTTACATATTTGTCAGATGATCATTAATATTGTTGTTTACATCATAGTCTCCTGCCAGTAGAAGACTGTTTGTCGCGTTTAGTGCCAGTGGCCTTTAATGGTACAGGGATATTCGCAATTTTGTATCGACTGGTGGATCGACTATCGTATCGACTATCGATGTCATGATCGATATTTAATATTTCTTTCAAGTTGCATCCCTGAATCTGATTTGAATCATATTATTTGGGTGGGTAGATTGACACTGCGCAGAGACGAAATTTGGTTCGCATTATTTTTTTGAAATAGATCACAAGTGCTCTGATTGACGGAAAATTGTTGTTTGAGCGATTTCCGTTTCATCATCCTTCTTGGTGATTCCTTCTCTTGCGAAAAGGTTTCATGTGTTGAAGCCAAAATAAAGCCCTTTTCGATTTTGGCTCTCGTGCGATCAGGTCATGTGGTGGACACCTACTTTTGTGTTAGGCCTTTCCGATAGGAAGGTGAGAAATATTAAATCTCTTTTTGTGTGAATGATATTCGATAGGGTATGTACATTTCAGATATCACGGCCATCTACCGATTTCTATAATTCCAATTATTGGTAAGGTTTTTGAAATAATAATTTAAAACAGGTTGACATCGTATTTTGACTTTAACAATTACATAAATGATCAACAATATGGATTCAGGAAAAACCGCTCCACAATTCAAGCCGTTTGTAAACTGGTGTCTGATATAGTCGAGGGTTTTGAAAATGGCCAACAAACTGCGGTAACTTTATGTGACCTAAGCAAAGCCTTCGACTGCGTTCCACATCGAGCTCTACTCGAAAAGCTTGAACTTTATGGAGTTCGAGGGACAGCTTACTCCGAGACATATATATGCGGGAGAACTCAATACGTGTCATACAAGAATAATACGTCAGCGTGTAAGCCGATAACCTCAGGAGTGCCCCAAGGATCAGTTCTTGGGCCACTTCTGTTCATAATATTTATAAATGATATATTCTATCACATCAAACCAAGTCAGTGTATATTGTTCGCTGATGATATAACTTTTTACAATTCCGCCCTGAATTCAACAGAACTTCATCAGAATGATGTTGAAGCTTCTAACAGAATTAGTGAGTGGCTCATTTCCAACAACCTGATTCAAAATGACTCCAAAACACAGTCAATTACTTTTTCCTCCAACACTGTCGTTGCCACAAATGTAGCAGTGAAACTGTTAGGTATCACCCTAGACAGCAAACTTAGGTGGGCTGAACACATTGAAATACTGTGTAAAAAGTTGTCGAGTCAAACCTTCATCCTCAGGCGGTTGAGGAATACTGTTGATGAGAAAGTTCTGAAAATGTCATACTTCTCCCTGTTCCACTCACATCTGAGTTATGGCGTGATTTTATGGGGTAACTCTACCCACGCAAACCGTGCCTTCATTCAACAAAAGAAAGCAGTTAGGGTAATTGCCAAGGCAGCTTACAAAGATTCATGTGAACCCTTATTCAGGGCATTGGGAATATTGACACTTCCTGCACTGTATGTGTATTATTGTTTGGTTGAAATACATGATCATGTTCACAGCTATAGCAGACATAAAGATCTACACAGCTACTCCACCAGAAATAACTCCCAGCTCATCAATCCTAGATTTCGTCTTAATATTTCATCAAAGAACTCAATCAATATGAATTTATATAACAAAGTACCAGAATCTTTCAAAGAGCTCAGCTCCTCAAAATTCAAATTAGCTATCAAACAGCTTCTACTGAAACACAGTTTTTACTTTTACTTTTATTTGTTATGTTCACATATCCTCTATTTTTAATAATTTTTATAACAAGATATTTATATCTACGGACATGTTCCAAACTATTTGACGTGTGTATAATGAATGAAATTTTCAAAGACACCAATAAATTCTATTCTATCCTATTCTATACAGGGGAGCAGGGGGTACAGAATAAGTGGATGATTTGAACTCCATTTTCTTTTAACCACATGCTATGTTTCTGGACTTGAATTTTATCAATCAACACTGTTAACTGGATGGATCACTGAATATCGAATCTCATCAACTATGGGCATTTAGAAATCTTGAACCGTTTTCTGGACTTCACTGTTTGGACATCACGTGGACACTATTTTCGATGGTTAAGGCACCTGAGGGATCTTCGTGCTTTGAAGCCTGAGTCACCAATACACTCGAAGGTGGAAGCAAGACCCTGGTGATTTCTTGTGTATGTCCCTGGGCATCTATAAGACCCGACAGCCTGGAATTTCTGGCAGAATCCTTGCTGCCAACAGTGCAAGTCCCTAGCAGCTCTTCTGGTTTAGATAGCCAGTGATCCTGACTTCTGACAGGAAGTCCAGAGGAGTCCAGACTCCCGGTATGGTTGATGATCCTTCATCCCTAGGATTCAGTTACTTTGGAGCCTGAACTCCCAGAGCCCGGTCAGATAGTGAGACGTCCTGGTGCAGCTTGGATGGTAGGAAGAGCTTGGCCTGGTGGCAGACTGTGGACCCGTCAGCCAGAGTTGCAGCGCAGCATCCAGTTGCCCTATGATAGACCAAGTGCCCAGGTCTCCAGGTGGTTGTGACTCTTGTCAACTGTGTGGGGATCCAGTTTTCCTAGCACACCTAACCCCTAATGCCGACTGAGGGAGGAGTGTCTTTGTTTCATCCAGGTAGTGAGATTTAGTGGACCACAGTTGAAATCTCATGTACAACATCCAGAACTTGCAGTTAAGGTCAGAACTTTCCATATATTCTTTTTTCCCTGTCTTGAGGACGTTTAACATATAACATATAACATTTTTTTTTTCACTGCCTGAGGATATTTAAGATGTACTTTTTTCCCTGTCTGAGGACATTTAACCTACATATTTTTTCCCTGTCTGAGGACATTTAATATACATATTTCTTTCCTGTCTGAGGACATTTGAATAGTAATTTTTCACGGTCTAATGTCATGAGATATTTGAACACATAACAGTCTGAGATCGGATTTCATGTATAATAGAATTATTGGGTCTGTTAGCGACTCTGTAAACCCAAAGTATAGGCCTATATAAAGGAAAATCTACCCTTGTACTGACTTACAATCATAGAACATATTTACCACCATTCTGAATACTTATTGTTGGCATGTTAAGGTGAATACATCTGTTACAGTTATTTTGGCTTATATTTATATCTTGGATTTTTTTCTCAGTAATTCGCTGTGAAAACTGAGTGGCGCCTGACAAAAGGATGACCCCACTAGTAAACAATAAGAAGAACTAACTCACGACCTGCTCCCAAACAAACGAGCTGCCGTGCCTATAACAAATAAAAAACTTTTTCTTTTCCAAAACATCAGAAGAGTTGTTATATTATGTTCAACCATTAAACGAATAAGTAATTCACATTTAAGAAAGTAAAAAAAGAAACGAAAATTTATTCTATAAAACTCAACACTTATTCTATTGAAATCATATAACTAATCAATAATAGTACCTATTCACTCTGTACTCCTGCTTCTATTTAGGATCAAATTTTTCTTTAAACCAACTGAACATTAATTTCCTTTTTTAAATTTATTTTCTCTTCATGGCGCTTTCATTTGTTGTCTTTAATATCTGAAATGGTCAACTTAGGTTTCTTATTGAAGGATTCTTGAGATTCAGATTTCTCCTGTATTTCTTTAGTAGAATTTGCATCAAGCATTGGTCTCTTTACTACCCCTGTAGATGACAGAGTACAAACTGAGGAAAACTTTGGGTCCTTGAAATAAATGTCATGGAGATCATCAAAATATTTCCAATATGTATTAGCGTTTCCAGTCAGATTTTTATCTTTCAAGACTTTCTCATAAGTTTTTTTCAAATTTCACCATTTCTCATCACATTTTGGCCCTGGTTTTAAAACATTAAATTCCTTGTCTTTGGTACTGATTATGTTCCAGACTTGTTTTTTATTGTATTGTGGAGAAGTGAATTTATCTTTATTATCTAAATCTTTGTACAAAGAAATGAGTAATTTTGTGGATTCATGTGTCCATGCATCTGCTTCAGAAGCAGGAACTTCAGTTAAAGAAGCTGTCTGTCTGTTTTATGTCAGTTTACTGGAAGTAGAAGCAGTAGTGGAACCAGCTGTACCATCACACGTTGTAACTATGCTACTCCCCCATAGTTTATTATTATCATCTAAATTCAAAGATTCATAGGGTTTCAAACAGATATGAACCATAGCTGTTTCGTTTATTAGTTGGGAAAAATTCTAGAGTTCCTGGTCACAATACCCGCAAGCTACCATTTCATCAGTTATTTGTGATGTATCCTGTTATAAAATGAAATATTTATATTTTACAGCGTTTCACTATTCATTATACATACCATGCTTACACAACAAAATTCCCAATAATCATCTGATTCAATATAAAATTGAAATATATTCACTGGTATCAATAACATAAAATTATTGGATACAATTATAGAAGCAGTACACAGTCTGTTTACAGTGATCGAAGGTTGCATCGTTCAAATATCAAGCAGCGTATCGTTTCACTACTAACTCAATTGAAATGGGATCTAACCTATGTGACATTATCTCTCTTATTTGGAATTTCACAAGAATTGTGTAAGAAATATCTTTATGAAATGCTAACCATTTTGAGTAGAGTTCTGAGTAGTGTTCCAGATATCACTGAGATACAGAAAAACATACCGAAATGTTTCAAAAATTTTCGAAATGTCAGAATTATTTTAGATTGTACAGAAATTCACATACAAAAACCAAAATGCCTTTGTTGTCGAATCAGATTCTTCTCTCAGTATAAATCAAATATCACTGTTAAATTTATGACAGGTGTTTCTCTTGGAGGTTTAATTACCTTTGTCAGTGGAAGAGCATCTGATAAAACTATTTTTCAGCAAAGTGACCTAATTTCAAAGTTAGAAAGTTCTCAGGATGCTATCATGGTAGACAAGGGCTTTTTGATAGATGATATTTGTCATCAGTTCAAAATAGAGTTGATCAGGCCACCATTTTTAAAAGATAAAAAACAGTTGAGTACAGAGGAAGCATCATTAAATGCTGAATTAGCAGCTGCTCGAGTACATATTGAACGAGTGAATCAGCGCATCAAAGTATTCAAAATTTTAGGATGTAAATTGCAGTGGTCCCTAGTGAAAAAAGTTTAAGATATATTCACAATTGCTTGTGCTATAACCAATTTGTCTAATTCAATATTAGCAGATCATAGATTTTTGAGGAATTGGGTTTATTAGAATATATGATTGTAAGACTGGAACTTTTGGAAGGATAATACACTACACTGTTTTACCACTAACCAAACCGATTCTTGAAACGCCTTGACACGTGTTTCGCTTACTATGTTATAGCATCTTCAGGAGAAGATTAAAACTTGTTTGAATTTTTGAGTTGAAACTGAGCTAGTTGTAATCTTTCACTGAAGATGCTAACATAGTCAGCGAAACACGTGTCGCGGCGTTTGAAAATATCGATTTGGTTAGTGGTAAAACAGTGTTGAGGTTTATTACAAATTATGAAAAATATGCAACAAATATGATTAATTGTATTTCATTTCATTCAGTTATCCACTTATCAAGCCATAATGTGATCATTCGGATAACTATAGGTATCAAGTTTAGTTTCGAGTATAATATTCTATATACCTAGTTGAATTAACATTTTTGGATAAATTTGGTTTCAACCAATAAAGTACTTTAATAATTATTATTATTTATTTGAATTATTTTTAGCATGACCTTATGTGAATAAGTGATTCGAAGGCTCAGTGCTATTCAAAGGCAAGCGTGCCTGAGTACCACTTGTGCAATGAAAACCACTCCAACAGCCGCTTTAGAGGTCCTCTTGAACCCACCACCATTACAAATATATATTCAAGGCGAAGCCAGAGCAGTCGTGAGTAGATTGTCAAGGGGTCAAGCACCCATTAGCAACGCGCACGGTAGAGACTATGCAAGTTAACTCAAAACTAGTATGGGACTGCTTAGAAACCCTGAATGTACTGGGCAGTCAGAACAGATCGACTCTAGCATGGGTACCAGCACATACAGGGTACGAGGGCAATGAAGAGGCAGACTCACTTGCCCGAGCAGGAGCAAACAAAGCTCTTAATGGACCAGAACCATTCTGTGGTATTGCGAAAGCTATACAAAAGACTAGTATCAAATCATGGATGCAAACCAAATCTCAAGAATGGTGGAACAACTCGCCAGGAATGAGACAGGCAAAAGAGTTTATTAAAGAACCATCGCCAACATTCACAGAATATCTACTGAGCCAGAAACAACGTTCAACTAGAATACTAGTGGGACTTCTCACAGGACATTGTAGACTCAACAAACACATGAGTACGATAGGTCTGACTGAAGAACTGCTGTGCAGGTTCTGTCAAGAAGAGGAAGAAACAGCAGTACACATACTTTGCCACTGTGAGGGCTTGTCAAGACTAAGGTTCCTCACGCTGGGTTAGGAAAAACCAGGAGCCCAGAGATACACAGGAGATCTGAAAGCTAGTCTATGGAGTCTCATAGAGAAGGCGGGGCAAGCCGAAGAACTCTAATCGCTTTGAGGGCAGACACAATAGATCTGAAAAGGTCGCAGTGTGGAGGCAGATATCCCGAAGGCCCCATTCCAAATCTAATCTTTGTAAATAATGATTTTTCAACTCCCCAATAAATGAAAAAAAAATGGATAAAGTGACTTACTGTAGTGGTCGTAGAAATAATATGTTTTTTACAAATTGTTTCAATAAATATATTAGAATTTGTAGGGACTGCAAATTTGAATGGTATTTTGAAATGATCATTTTGGGTTAGGAAAAAAAAACAACTTCCAACTAGAGTTTATTAGACTTGCAGAACACATGTAACATTTTTTCAAGAAAGTTCTTCTTCACTACTGTTAACAATTTTATTGTGAAATTATAGTTAAAGTCAATTTTCATTTTATCAATCTTATCAAAACATGCATATAATACAAAAAACCAGGTAGACACATTTAATAATACCATACCTAGTTGAATTTGTCCTTGAAACTCGTGTTTTTCTTTCAAAAAATATTCATTTCCTATTTTTTCAAGAAAGGACCCCGCACTAAACTATAGGGAAAATGGCTCTCGATGAAAATCGCTGAATTTTTGGTATGTTGCAGACTTTTATATACTGAACAGATATCCCAATGAACTAACCTCAAAAAATGGACAGTTTTTCTGATATTGACCTCCAAATGTCATTTTTTCGAGAAAACAAAAGTATCGGAAAATGTTTGAATTTTTGGCATGTTGTAGATAGGAATGAACTCATGAAAAAATCCAATTGACATAACCCCCAAAAATTGGCAGTTTTCTCGATATTGACCTCCAAATGTTATTTTTTCGAGAAAAAAAATCTGAAAATGGCTGAATTTCTGGTATGTTGTATCGACCTAACCTCAAACAAAATTGACAGTTTTTCGATATGGACCTCCAAATGTACGTATGGGAAATAAGATGAATGGAACAATAATCAATAGACAAAGTTGCTGTTGAAAGGATGTAATGAAATTATAGTATTTATGTTTTTGCCAAATATCTATTTTATTTTCATCATTCCATCTATTGAAAAGTATTAGATACACTGTGTTGTGTACTGAAGTATACACAATACCTAAATCGTATCGTATCGTATAATTGCAATGGATTGATCGCGGTATAAGACGTCATCACGCGTTGTCCCGCGATTTGCATGTTATGAAATATCGTGAATTTCAATAATTATAAACAACATGTACAGAGATGAAGAGAAAACGGTTTGCGACAGTGAACAAGTTCAAAATTATGGGATAAAATGAAATATTTGCAATGGATTGAGAGTGTCTTATCAATATTTTGGAAAATAATTATTTGTGTCAATCTGACAATCTTGTATGGAAACTAGTACAACAGCAAGTGTTTCAAAAATCCCATTTCTATTATTTCATCTCTGGAATCATCAATAATTATATCCAACAACAATCTAAAACATACGAAAAATTCAGGAATCTTCAATTACAAGCAGAATGGGTACATTGAAACATTAAAATGATGTGTGTGATGGGCAAAATGACACAGAAAAGACATGAAAAAAAGTTATCAAAATAAAATGAAAACCTGACAAACTTCAAATATCTACTCACCTATATGAGGATGTTCAGGAAAATGTGTTTGAAAATCGAAGCTGCAACATAACCTAATTGACTCATTTTGCTAGTAGGTTTACTCATAGATTTCTGAGGATGCCTCATAATGAAAGACGAAACGTCGATGATGATGAAACATTATTTTTTCCTGACTCTCCTGACCTTGGAAATGTACAGAATAATATTCTGAAGGTTAACTTTCATACAGTTGTTTGAATACCATTTAGGGGTCAGTAGCAGTAAAACTGTCAATATTTTGCGTTTAGGTCAATAAGATTTTTTCATCAGTTCATTCATATCATCAACAAACCTACTTGATCCAGCCATTTTCATGGATTATTTTCTGAGAAAACTATATTTGGAGGTCAATGTCGAAAAAACTGTCAATTTTGTTTCAGGTTAGGTCGATTGAATTTTTCCATAAGTTCATTCCTATCTACAACATACCAGAAATTCAGCCATTTTCAGATTTTTTTCCTCGAAAAAATAACATTTGGAGGTCAATATCGAGAAAACTGTCAATTTTTGGGGGTTATGTCAATTGAATTTTTTCATAAGTTCATTCCTATCTACAACATGCCAAAAATTCAAACATTTTCTGATACTTTTGTTTTCTCGAAAAAATGACATTTGGAGGTCAATATCAGAAAAACTGTCCATATTTTGAGGTTAGTTCATTGGGATATCTGTTCAGTATATAAAAGTCTGCAACATACCAAAAATTCAGCGATTTTCATCGAGAGCCATTTTCCCTATAGTTTAGTGCGGGGTCCTTTTGTGTTTGGCAGCACTTCGATAATGCTCCTGGTAGCTCTTGAAAAATAAAGTTCCTGTGGTAAAGATACCATACTTCAAATAGATTGCTTGACAGAAATGTCGAACATTTGAATTATGCACTATAGATTTCTTGCTGGGTAGAAATATGAAAAAAGAAATATATTGAACTTCAGGTGGTTAATCCATTTCATGAAAATTTTTGGAGTCACTACTACCTTCATATAAATATAAACATTTCACTTTCAGTAGAGCAACAAGTCTGTTGTTCTCAAAAATGACACCATCCGAAGAATAACCCAACCAAGGATTTGAATGTGAGACAATCATACCAGAATCCACAACTTGAGAGGATGTTTGAGCAATAAAAGCATTTTTAGCATCACTTTCATGTTTGATACCATGTTTTGTGAACTTATTACTGAAGCCTTTATTATAAAAATATCTTGTTGCTTTGTTATCCCACTCAGACTTTGAGTATGTATACAAGTCATATATCCGTGATCCTAAAAATTGATTTGATTTGATTTATTGATTCGTTCGATATAACAAGATACTTAGATATATTAACAATTTATAACAGTTATCCTTCATTATCCCAAGGGTTCACCTAAGCACTTGAGGCGCTTGTTTTGTGCAGCCCATTGGAATAATTCAGGATTTTCATTAGGTAATTAAAATGTATGGTAATCATATTATACATATTAATGTACTAGTCTCAATGAAAATATATATTACTATCAAATAGATGGAATTCTTGTTGGATTTGATCGAAAATTCAATTAATGATTGTTTGGGATTATTTCTACTTTTTTTTTTTTTTTTTTTTTTTTTTTTTTTTTTTTTATAATATATATATATATTCATATATTACACGATGAGGTTCGTTCATATATGCTTATAATAATCAAATATTTAGAGATTTTCAAATATTTCTAGGTTATATCAAACTTCACCTGTTACTCTATATTTCCTTTGTTCATGCTACTCCTTAGATTGCTGACTTAAGTTGATTATCACATTAGGAACTTCATTAAAGAGTTCTGAATACAATATTTCACAACACTCATTTTCATTACAGACACTTATAATGGAAGTTTCCAACATGATAATAGACTGACAAGCGTTGTCCAAAATTGCTTGAAAATGATTATTGCTGTCAGGTTCTACCTCAGGTTCTACTATTTGTTCCAAAATTTTGTCACTCAAACTCCTTCTTCCAATACTGAAAACAGAAATATGTTCTGATTTTACCAGCCATTACCTGAAATGATTCAGGCTGTGATATAGTAACCTACTTGTGTTCAGAAACTGCAGATTCAGGTAACTGGCTAATGAAAACATCATATAATTTGTTGTCATCCATTTCCAATTGACACTGTTCAATTTTATTCTGAAAACATGGCATGTCTTTTATGGGTACAGCTTTATATATTTCTTTTGTTATGTGTTTCTGAATTGACCAAACACATTTCAAATCTGTTAGAAAAATTATCTCTAACTCTTCAATATTTTTCCTGAAACAAAACAAGAAAGCAGAAAACGAACAAAGACAATAAGCACATAATTCATTCTTTTTAGAATTAACTTGGCACGAAACGCCTTTTCGAATTAGTAAAATAATACACCTTGTACACTTGATTAGGACTGCAGATATGTGTTTACATCAACCACTATTCCCAGCTTTGCACGAACACACCATGGTCTTAATTTCTATACTTCCTGTCCCTGAGTTACAATGAAGTTCTCCTCGAATGTGATGTGAGTCCAAATTGAGTGCACGCATATTCTTCACCTTCATAAACAACTTCTAGAAGTATTTGTGCCTTCAAGATACCCCAAGTATTCTATCAAACTCAGTCTTGCCATGATATGGTCCTAAAAAGTCAGTGATTCCTGTATTATAATAATGCTGATTCAACCATTGATAATATATAATATACTGACTATAATATTGTTGTGTCCGACAATAAAACACAAAGGTTCTTTAATTGAACTATAATTGAATAGGTTTCTAAAGAACAAGTACATGTAACAGCAACCGCCAAAAACCCTCGTTTCTAGGTTAAGTGTCCCTCCTATTCGCGGCCTCCAGTGTTACCAATCTCTACTGATGAAAGTCACCAGATTTCAGTTGTCACCGAATACAATCATTAAGCCAAATACACAACATTATTCCTCTTACTAAATGAAACAACTGAACAAATATTAGACTGATGCTCAAACCAGTTATAAATCTAGCCTCTCAGGGGCCTTTCTCACCCTGCAACTTCTTTTACATATCATGAGTGACTTGAAATTTTCGTTCCTGCCTATAGATATTCTACTGGAGATATCATTACTTGCACTGCCTGGGGATATGACTCCTGTATGACTATCAGATGTATTTATGGTACTTGAGGGAGCATTAGTACTGTCATATACATTGTCAGTTTGAATAATTGGTTTTTGTGAAGACACTTCATCCTCATTCTTGTCCAGGTTGTAATTTGAATCTATTTTGGGTTCGAATACCTTCTTAGTCACAGGAGTTATATCCTCAGCATTGTTTACAATAGGATTTTTTCTAATACTGTTTACATGTTTGTACATCAATTTTCCTTCCACATTTATTAAGTATGTAACCCCACTAACTAACTTAGCAACAGTACCTTCCTTCCATTTTTCATTAGAGTATGGACCAAGCTTACCTACAAACACTCTCTCATCAACTGAAAACGATTCAGGTCTAATAAAATCATAATTTTGACTGAAAATCAGGCTGTTACCCTGTTTTGGTTTTATTAAATCTAATCGTGTTCTTGGTTTTACTTTAAAGATGATCTCGTTGGGACTCAACCCTGTACTTGTGCATGGAGTATTTCTTTGTCCAAACAAGAAATTAACAATGAGTTGTTCCATTGACAAAGTCGACTTCTGCAACAGAAATTTATCAAGTGCCGTTTTCGCACTCTGCACATGCCTTCCTGCGAGTCCATTGGACTGCGGGTGGTATGGTGGTGATTTCAAAACTTCAATACCATTTACCCGACAAAACTTGAGAAAAATGTCTAAATCAAAGGGCGGCCCACTATCACTCACTATAATTTCAGGCAAGCCAGTAGTGGCAAAAGTTAATTTTAGTTTTTCAATCGTTTGAGAAGCACTAGTCGACTTGTTCATGACATGAATATCCAACCATTTAGACTTACTTTTAACAATTAACAAAAATGTTGTATAATTTTTGTGAAAGAAATCAAGATGTATTCTTTGTAAAACGTTTTCTGCTTTAGGCCAGCATATTAAAGTTTTTTCATGATTTTTCTGGTGTACCTGACAAATGCTGCAATTGTTAATGGTATGTTCAATATCTCCTTGAATATTGAGCCACCAACAAACTGATCTAGCTAGCATCTTAGCTCGGACAATGCCTATATGGTTTTCATGAGTTAGCAGCAAGATATCTTTACGTAAAGATTCTGGAATAATCACTTCCACTTCCTAACATTAAACAATTACCTTCCACTGATAATTCGTTACGTTTCTGGAAATATACTTTTAGATCAGCATCAACATTGTTTGGCCATCCTGTTTTGACAAAATCTAACACTTTTCTCAGAATACCTTTTTTTTTAGTCATTTCCGCTAATCTACATGTTCTAAGGGTAATGCCTCAGTACAATTGAAAGAATGAATATCACCATCAATATCTGTACTATCCTGGACAGGTAGTCTTGATAGCATATCTGCCTGAAACATTTTGGACCCCTTCCTATACTCAATTGTGTAATCATATGCAGATAAAATAATATTCCACCGGATAATACGTGACGCGGACAAAACTGAAATTTTTTTTTCTGGGTTGAATATCACTTTTAAGGGTTGGTGGTCAGAGATCAACACAAATGACCGACCATAAATATATTTGTGGAAACGTTTAACACTAAATACGATCGCTAATGCCTCACGTTCCAATTGTGAATAATTCTGTTCACTCTTAGAGAGTGTGCCTGATGCAAACAAGACTGGCTTTTCAACGCCATTCATTCTATGACACAAAACGCAACCTACGCCATAGGCGCTGGCGTCACAGGCAATACCAATAGGCTGAGTAGGATCATAATGTGTTAATACCTGATTAGTCAATATCAAATTCTTACTGAGTTGGAAAGTTTTAACACATACATCATTGAAATCAAATTTGTTATCCTTCTCCAATAAAGCATATAATGGTCTCAACTTTGAAGACAACATGGGCACAAATTTCGCATAATAATTAAGTAAACCCAGATATGATCTTAACTGTGTTATATTCTGTGGTTGGGGGCATCTACTATAGCACGTAATTTTTCATTTGTTGGGTGTATACCTCTACTATCAATGCAATGTCCCAGGTACTCTACTTCCTTCTGAAAGAATTTGCATTTATCAAGATTTACCTTAACATTGTATTTAGCTAATCTCTTCATTACTATTTTCAGTAACTGTTCAGCTTCCTTCTGTGATTTAGCTGAAATCAAAATATCATCAAGGTAACAATACACCCCTGAAATGCCTGCTAAGATTTGGGTGTTAATAGTTAGGTAATTTTGAAAATCTGTATGTACATTTAACTGTTGGTATGCACCAGACAAATCTAATATTGAAGAAATTTTTCCACCTGCCAGGTTAGCAAAGATATCATCTGGTGTTGGGAGGGGGTATTGTTCCACTTTTAAAACTTTGTTGACAGTTACTCGAAAATCTGTACAAATTCGAATATCATTTATCTTCTTACGTACTACAACAATAGGGGATGCCCAGTCACTATGGGAAACTGGCTTAAGTATACCTACTTCCACCATCTGATTTATTTTCTTTTCAACCAAGGGCTTCAGAGCAAAAGGCATAGAATAAGCTTTCTTCATAATAGGCACAACATCCTTCTTCAAATGGAATTTAACTTCAAATTCTCTGATTGTACTACATAAGTTCTTATCAAATACATTGATATATTTATATTTCATGTCTATTAAAAATCTGTGGTGTTTTTCAGAGTAAAGATTTGTAGGATTATTTACTTCAGAACTGGTAATTTGACAACATTCAGAAATTTTATTGATGTTATGTACCCCTACTTTTGCTTTGAAGTACTTTCTCCAGTCTGGAAACAGAATATCTAGCCTGTTACGACCTAAAAGACAACCAAAGGACCCCGCACATTTAGTACGTAAAATGGCTTTCGGCTAATTTTCTGAAAATTTGATATGTTCAAGATATTATCGTCCTTATCACACAGTCCAATTTACAGATCGATCCTATGACCAGTTTTCTAGCTACAGGGTGTCAAACATTAGATTTTGGCTGTCGTGATTATTCTTCAGTAGGAATGAACTCCACGTCTAATATCTACCTCATGAATCCCTCTATTCAGTTAGAGGATAATATCACATACAGAGTATTGCATTCCATCATGACAAGGTAATATTCTTGGGAAAAGACAAATATTGAAAACTTCAGAATTTTGATTTTTACTCAATCACTGAAAACTTGAAAACAAACGGCTAGAATCGGCCAATTATGTGACACAGTATGGGTCTTGATCATAAACATGAGGATTAATATGATTACCTCTGATACCATGTCAAGTTGGCCATATATAGAGTGATGACAATTTGAAAGCTTATAGAATTGATGTAACTCAGGTACAAAATGAGATACATTTCTATAATATATGAAGTGGAAAATGAAATGTCTCATGAAATAACCCACCCCCACCAAGCCCCTGATGAGTCACAACCACCCCAACGCATATCATCTCAATAGTAGCCCCTACTTATTGTGATACCTCATTGAATAGCTTGGTGAAAATACATTTCAGTGGTATTATTGATATCTCGCACTGGGTGAACTAATAAAAAATATTCATCACCTTTATCATTCTGCTGGGGTGACGTATTAATTCCGTAGCTTTTTGTAGTATGGGAAAAAGTCGTTATTATCGAGCATTATATAAATAACAATAAAAGTGAAATTGCTTATGTGAACAGTTGGCTAGTGAAGCGAGAGAAAACTAAAATCTACAGAATGTTCTAGTAACCTAACCTAACCTAACCTGAGCTGGTCAGACGGTAAGGACACAGCTCCATTCAATCCAGCAGAACATCTCCAAGATAGAAGTTTTAAAACTGTGACATGTCCGCTATGTTTGAATTCTCAAGAGAATTTGTATTTTGATGATTTTCAAAAGCTGCTGATAGATATTTTTCACATTGTGGCTCACATTCTGGCGAGATGGTCGTATTGAGACAAGTTGTCAGATACCATAATATGACATCAAGCATTGCTATAGATGAACTGATAGGCACAAGCCATGAATGATAGTACATAATGGGTAGCACAGTTGATAGCGATTTCCGAAAATATTGTTGCTTGGGTCTTCGCTAGAATTCAGCAGAAATCGTTCACTATCTAGATCTGCTTGAAGACTATATATATTTCATCCATGCGGTTATTTTTGCATATTGTTATGTGCATTACAAACTGTTTTGGAGTCTGAATGGAGCTGAGTAATATTTCTGCATTGGAAATCAGTATTCCTGTTGTTTCCCGATCACAAAAACCTGCACATAATCATAGAAATATGAGAAAGCTATAGGAAGATAGCTCATTCAGGAGAACTTGGTCCCAAACTATATAGATCAACTGGTATATCCTTCCTTCAGAGAATTGTTTCATAAGAGGAAAAATCCATGAAGAAGTAATAAATGATCTGATTACATTTGATCTTCATTATTCTCTGGAACATGAGCATCATCATTATTCCTATTTCCAGCATCGTCAACTGTATTCAATAAAACAGACGATGGGTATCGGAACTCTTCCTGATATCTCGAATATCCCATGTACCAAATAAAACTAGCTACATTGGCACAACAACCTAATGTTCTAGCTCCTGATTTACATGTACAGTAGTAACTGATGATAGGATTCTCAAGATTTTGTGCATTGAATGAGATCCATATTTGGTAGCGTGTGGCATTTCTGTATCTCGAATGAATCCTCAGACGCACAATATTTTCATTTTCCAATAACGTGTTGGGGAATACCAAATTTAGTGTACTTCGGTACCCCAATTTAATAAGAAGAAGTCGAAGTCCTTTCGCAACTCAATATATTCAGATTCAGCAATCGAGTTACAGACAATAAGTACAGCGGTTGAAGTTCTGATGGAGAATTGTCCTCGATTAGAGGGATTCAATGGTTTTTATAAACGACACATCACGTGACTTAGGCAACGCCATAAAGTAAGATAGAAATATCAAAAAAATAGGACAACAATAGTTTGTGGAAATGCATACAATACCCAAGGCACATGAGGTGTCAGCATTCTGTAATATGTTTATTATAACACTAGGTAACTAGAACAATGTTTCATGCGATGTGAATAAAATATGATATACAGTGTGATACAATAATATATAACATAAGTAATAGGTAATCATAGTTATAGCACTTTACAACATCCGTCCCCCTCAAGAACGAAATTTGTAACTTGGATTGTTGCAAATTTCTGTAGATTTATTTTCATTTTGTACATTTAAGGAATTTGAACTTTCATTTCCTATTTCTATTTCGATAGATTCTTCATTCTCATAAGAGTTGCGAGTTGGAGGTTTTTTCAAACAATTGATATGATTTCTATACCTATACATAATGGAGATAATTCCTAGTATAATGAATAGATATATAAAAACGTAATGATGAATATGATTAAAATTTATATCCTGATTTTCAAACATCTCTTGTTCCTTAAGTTTTAGTGCATTAACGGCATAACTGATTCTCTCGAGTTTGTCAGTATGTTGCGATGATATGAGTAAAGTTTTATTTAATAAAGGAAATGATTTCAAGTTCAAAGAATTATTTAGCATGTTAGTATTTATGTCAAATTTTGGATAATATGAAATATAAGTTGAATCACTGTAAGTTTGTGAATCTAAAGAATTCAATATTATAGAACTAGTAAATGCTGAACAATGAGCGTTCAGTTTCAAAATTCCTGTTTGAAATAAAGAAATTTGTTTTTCGTTTTTCCACACTTTACTGATAAAAATTCTCTCTTCGGACTGTTGAAAATCCAAGAATTTGATTGATGTAATTGAATAAAAATAGTGCTGTCTATAAAAATTACTCGTTTTTCGCATGTTTCTGGCATAACATTGAGAGGTAGGAACAATAGAGCTTCACATGCTTTATGCAGTTGTAAAAGGAACAAAGGATATTTTTGTTTGCACTGGTACTTATTATCTAAAGCGAGACATTCATTTATATCTTGATGATCAAGTAGAAAATAATGTTGTTTAACACTATCTATAGCTAAAAATGGTTTTTCAGGAATTATGAATGAAAATAAGTTTTTCTCATAATGCATTGGTAAACTAGTCATTTTCAATAAATCATATGAAATGGTACTTACTAAAGGTATATGTAAAATGAAAATCATGAACTTATCTATCAAAATTACATTCGGTGACATAGATTTATATAATTCTACAGAATTTTTCTGCGTCAGTAAAACAGGGAAAGTTAAACCTGAAGGCATATGCATACTGAATTGTAATAGATGATTAATTAATTTTCTTGGGCTGACAATAAGTGGATGAACATTGCCATTTTGGGCTGATATAATGATATTCAATAAATTATTTTGATATAAATCAAATTGATTCGTTAACATGTCAAACATCAATAAATATTGATCGATTTCTTCGATGAATTCGAAGTGTAGTGAAGAATTATTGATAACTTGGGTAAGATTGTTAACATAATTTTGGAGATTAGAAAACTTTTCATCAAAATTGCGTAGATTTGTCAATGATGAAGAATTCATATATTCAAGAGCATTTTGAAAGATACTAGTCTGTTCTAACAATAATTTTTGCAAATTTGCTTGTTTGTTTTCTATCATTTTTATTGCATTTTTATAATAAATAGCATCATCTTCATCTAAGGTGCCGAAAAGGACCTTAGCTGTACTTCCAACGATATTTAATAGTCCTCTTTTTGATTTAAACTCGTCCACCGGACTATTGGAATGAGTAAGTAAATCGTTAATCCATATATTGGTTTCTTTAGTGTTTTGTAAAGTTGAACTCATGAACATTTATGAATGACGTGCATTGTTTAAAGTTTGCTTTTACTGCTAGTACTGATTCGCACATATTTTTTGCTCTCTCGAAATTAAACAGTAATAATTTATAGAAATTGAAATAAGAGTTTAAGTCTAGCTTTGTCACCATTTTCCAATAACTATTATATAAGGAAACTGTACTGAATTGTTCATAATAAATTCCTGCACTTGCATTAATCTGGGTCACCGTGTATGTACTCAGATTATTATTTATATGACTATGGTCACCTAAGTTACTACGTACTAATTGAAATAAAAAACATGATAATATGATAGCTACAATTAATTTCATCGCGACAAAGATTCGCGTTCTTAATTGCGCTCGGGTTTAATGCTGAATAAGCTGAAACAGAAAATTATTTATTTTAATTATGATAAAGTTTCAGTCTATTATTGTGAACTTTCGTTCGTTTTTTCTTGATTAAGATCGTGGTATTGACATTAGAATTTATCTCCACTACTTTATATGGACCGTTCCAAACAGACAATAGTTTTTTGCTCTTTCCTTTGACACTTGATTCATTTTTGAGTAAAACTAAATCACCAATTTGAAAATTAACAGAATTTACATTATTATCATAATATTCTTTTGATCTTTCTTTGCTTTTTATAAGATTATTGCGAGCGATTTCATGAGAATGCTGAAGTCGAGACTTCAATTCACTATCGTAGTCCTCATAGTTATAAGATAGTTCAGGCGGTTTTTTCAAAGTTGATGGAATTTCTACACAATGCCCATAAAGTAATTCAAAAGGCGTGTAATTAGTGGCACTATTTACTGATGAATTAAAAACAAACTGCGCATAGGGCAACCATGTATCCCAAGAATTTTGATCTTTATCTATATATGTTCTTAAATATTCAGTAAGAGTTTTGTGTGACCTCTCTAGTGCTCCATTCGTTTGAGGTCTGAAGGCACATGTTTGAATTTTGTGTATTTTCAAAAGTTTGCACACATTTTTGAAAAGTTCGCTCAAGAAATTTTGACCTTGATCAGTGAGAACTGATTCTGGAATTCCGTGCCGACATACAATGTTCGTAACAAAATGTTCAGCTATAGTATTAGCTTCTTGATTTTCTAAAGGAATTAATTCACAAAATTTCGTCAGTTCATCTTGGAAAGTAAGAATATATGTGTTATGATTATTTGTTACTGGCAATGGACCAACAATATCTAAACTCACCTTTTCGAAGGGTTTTTTCGCTGTAGTAGTAATAGTCATAGGCATTTTCGTGTATTTTGAGGATTTATTTCGTTGACAAAATTCACACTTTATTATATAATCGTGTATGTCCTTATACATTCCGGACCATTTATATTTGCTTCTGATTTTTTTGAAAGATCGATTAACCCCTAAGTGTCCTCCTAGTGGGCTATCATGAAATTCCTTAAGAATTTGTTGTTTTTCCTTTTCAGATGTGATTTTTATAGTGTTACTATGGAAAAGTATTATTTTGATTTCAAGATTTTTGAAAATATATCGCATCATTGTTCTGATATTTTCAATTTTTAAGCTTTTGAAGGGAATGTTCCTTGTGAAATTCATCATTGATAGATTAGAAAAACTATTAAGTATCGCAAATTCCTTCAATAATTGAAGTGCGTTGAAAATGTTTTCATAACTGACCTTTTTGTCATGTTTATGAGTAGGTAAAAATAAAATGTTATCTTCCTTGAAGAATTGAATACCGAGTTCAGTTAGAGTTTCAGATTTCAGTTTTTTTATTATAGTCTCTTGAACTGACTCATGGACTGTTGTTATATCGGTGCTAATGAAATGTACATGTAAAGACGCAGGGTCGGATTCGGATATATTTTTATGACTGTCAATTATATTTGGATTCATTATTACATGATTCTCTTTTTCTTTTATGAATTTTTCGTATTCCGAACAAGAATTTATGACATTGATGTGGTTTGTTCTACTCAGAGCGTCTGCATTCGAATTTTGAGAACCTGACTTGTGTCTTATTTCGAATTGAAATTCCTCTAATTTCAACCGAAATTTCATGAGACGACTACCTGGATCTTTTATTGAAAACATCCACAATAAAGGCTTATGATCGGTACAGATAATGAACTTTCGACCATATAAGTACGGTCTAAAATGTTTACAACTCCATACAATTGCGAGCAATTCCTTCTCGATAGTACTGTAGTTCTTTTCGGCTTTGTTCAAGGTACGAGAAGCGTATGCCACAGGAAGATCCTTACCAATCTCTCCTTGTGACAGGACTGCTCCTAATGCGGTGTTACTCGCATCGGTAGTCAAGATGAATTGATTTGTGAAGATAGGAAATTGTAAAATTGGAGGATAACATAATTTTTCTTTGAGTGTTTCAAATGATTCAATACAGGAAGGTGTAAAATCGAAAGGAGTATCTTTTTTCAGGAGATTATTTAAAGGATTTGTGATTTTCGCAAAATTTTGGATATGGCGTCTATAATATCCGGCCAATCCCAGGAATGATTTGATTTCAGTCACGTTTTTAGGTACAGGAAAATCTTTCACTGCTTTTATTTTCGCAGGATCAGGACTTATACCGTTTTCAGTAATTATATGACCTAAATAACTCAATTCTGGTCTTAAAAATTCGCATTTTTCAGGCTGTAATTTGAGATTATAAGTTTTCAATCGATCGAATATTTCTACCAATTTTTCGTTATGTTCCTTAAGTGTTTTGGCATAAATGATGACATCATCTAGATAAACGAAACATTTTATGCCTTGTAGTCCAGAAAGAACGTTATTCATCATTTTCATGAATGTACTTGGTGCTCCTTTGAGTCCAAAGGGCAAACGGTTAAATTCATAATGACCATATGGAACACTGAAGGCTGTTTTGTGTTTGTCGTCAGGATTCATCAAGACTTGATGATATCCGGATGCCAAATCTAATGAACTAAAGAATTTTGAATTCCCTAATTGATCTAATATTTCGGTAATATTTGGTAAATAATAAACTTCGTCTAATGTTTTTTCGTTGAGCTTCCTGAAATCAACAACGATTCGCCATTTTTTGTTTCCGTTTGAATCAGATTTTTTAGGCACAACCAAAAGAGGAGAATTATAAGGAGATTTCGAATCTGAGATGATTCCATCTTTAAGCATTTGATCAACTTGATTTCGAATTTCTTCATGTTGCTGAAAAGGTAGTCTGTAAGGCTTTATATTTACTGGAATATCATTGACTGTAGGTATAGAATGTTTTATTGCATCTGTATAGGTTAATGATTCACCCTGTAAGTGAAATATATCATGAAAAGATTTACAGATTTCAAGAATACTTTCTTTTTCGTCTGGTTGCATATGAGACATGCGTAAGGATTCTGTCAATTTTTTTAGACGTTCAAGATTACATATAGGTTTATCAATACTGAGGACTTCATATTCATCTATGTTTTCAAAAGAAAGAGAAGGATTATCTATAATTACATCATTTTCATTTGTGTTTATGAAAGCTATGTTACAATATCCGTTAGTTGGTTTAACTATACAGTTTCCAACAAAAACTCCGTCTAGAATTTCTGATGACATGCATATAGAATCGGTTTCATGAGTTATTTGTATTCTACGTATAACTTCGCTTCTTGCTGGCACTATAATTTTGTTAGGAATTGCATTCTGCTGATGCGTTTTTATGAATTCGAAGGAAAATGTTTTATTCTCATGTATGAAAGATAAGAGTTTATTCTCGTAATCAATTTGCGCTTTATGTTTCATAAGAATATCTTTACCAAGGATTCCATCTTGTGGAATAGGAAAATCGTCATTTACAATATGTACAGGATGTTTGAAAACATATTCACCTAACTGAATTTCGCCGTAGCAAATACCATATGTAGGAATAAGGGAATCAGAAATACCTTTTAAGAAAGATTTATGTTCGGTATAACATATTGCATCACTTTTTGTACAAGATTTTTTTCAAAAGACTGATAGAACTTCCAGTGTCTAGTAAAAGATTAGCTACATTATTTTTCGCTAATAGTAAAGGAATGAGTACACTTTCGGATTCTTCAGTATTACAAGGATCTAAGCAAAATATTTCATTTTCATAAGAATAGGATTCGAGACTTGTAGTAGTAGTAGGAGTAGGAATGTGTAAAGGACTACAAGTATTATTTAAAGGACGGCAGTTCAAAGATCGCTTACCCGACGTGCACTGCCTGTCTCTGCAGTCGGAGTTTGGGAGTTTCCCGAACTCGAATAGGAGTTGTTCGATTGATATTGATCAACCTTTTTCTTCTTGAAACAATCACGTATATGGTGACCATGCTTTTTGCAATAAGCACATATTATTTTAGTGACATTTACTTCGGATTTTATTTCTCTTTTTGGAAACGATGGAAATGGCTGCGTAGAAGAAGAGGGTTTATTTTTAAAGAAACATTCTGTCTCTGAATGACCATTTCGATGACAAAAGTTGCATTTTTTGAATGATCTAGGTCTAGAAAAATTATATTTCTGTTGTACATCACAGCTTCGTTCTTCCTCTACAGCTACTTCGATTGCTTCCGAAAGTTTATCAAAACGAGATGCTTTTATGATAAGTTTAATATTTGGATGAAGTCCGTCTACGAAAGATTTGAAAGCTGTTCGAGAGTTCAAGTTATTTATTGTATCTGCTGCATCGTTGCCTTCTGCTTGAATGCATGCATCGTTGAGATCACTCAGTAGGTGCTCAACTCTATTACCAAAATTTCGTGCAGATTCACCATGCTTTTGCTTGATACGTAGCATTTCACCTTGTAGTTGTGCGATGCTTCGTGTCTCTAAAAATTGATCTTGAAGATCTACTTTAAGCTCATTCCAATTTTCATAAACTTTATGTTTGACAACATTATAAGCGGCCCCAGTTAATCTGGATTTTATTATATTAACAAGCATACTCGCATCTGCGGGTTGAGATAAATCTGTACTCACTACATCACAACAAGAAATAAAACGATGAAATTCTGTTCTGTCACCTCTAAATTCAGGAATAATTTTCAATGCAGTATCAATGTTCAATTTTGGCATGTTTTCCGTATTTCCGCCTTCTGGGTTAACTTCTGCTGTATTTTGATCAGGCATAGATTTGTTCAAAGTTACTAATGAAATATTTCGTTACATATGAGGAAACATTGAATATTCAGTGCACAAATGAGATGATCAAATCGTAATATGTGTGTAATTGAGATGTTTCGAAAGAAAGAAAAAAAAATGAAAAAAATGCAAAAGGAAATGAAATTTGGAATTCAAAAGATTATATGCTGCCAATGGTGGACACCACCATCCAGAACGACTTCCACTGTAGAGATGCTGAATAACTTACTTGCTGAATCTTGAATCTTGTTCTCTGCTGCTCACCGGCTTCAGGAATACAGGAATACTTCAGGTTTCTTGTTGACCATGAAATACCTTCGTTGAGTTGCTTGAATTGCTCTTGTTCCGGCTGTCCAATGACTTGCGTTGTTTCTGGCCTCTGGCTATCTTGTATGATTCGAAATGGTATGCTAGCATCCAACTGTAGGTATGCAGATGTTGCAAATACCTTCAGCTATAACTTCTTATGCACCACTGGATCACAGGATAACTTTCTGCTTGCCAAAAACAGGAACAAAGATCTTTCAGGAACTGATGGGCTGATTTTTCGACCACTTTCACACCTGACACCAAATTTATGTTGGGGAATACCAAATTTAGTGTACTTCGGTACCCCAATTTAATAAGAAAAAGTCGAAGTCCTTTCGCGACTCAATATATTCAGATTCAGCAATCGAGTTACAGACAATAAGTACAGCGGTTGAAGTTCTGATGGAGAATTGTCCTCGATTAGAGGGATTCAATGGTTTTTATAAACGACACATCACGTGACTTAGGCAACGCCATAAAGTAAGATAGAAATATCAAAAAAATAGGACAACAATAGTTTGTGGAAATGCATACAATACCCAAGGCACATGAGGTGTCAGCATTTTGTAATATGTTTATTATAACACGAGGTAACTAGAACAATGTTTCATGCGATGTGAATAAAATATGATATACAGTGTGATACAATAATATATAACATAAGTAATAGGTAATCATAGTTATAGCACTTTACAACAAACGAATCTATTTGAAATTCATTGTGGTCCTGTCGTCTCTGCATTGTATCTTGTTCATATGCTGGAGCGAATTTTATTTGGTAGGTTCCAACAGTTAAATCTTTCAATTACTCTAATGTGAGTCTCTGAAAATGCTCAACATCGTTTGCGTTAATAGGAGCCCAAATAGCATTCCTCCGTCTCCAATTTTCTGCTTCAACTCTAATTTGCAAATCGTTATGCCTTTGTGCCCTCTCTAACATTTCATTCGCAAGTTCTATATTAGCATCAGGCATTACAATTGTTTGGTGATACCAGTTGATCATCGCTCTCGCAATTCTATAAAAATCTCCTAAATGAGCCGCATGAATAATAGAGATAGTTTCCGAAAAATATTTGAACAAGGATTTGATATGTTCGTTCCGTGCTTCCACAATCCATCTTGTTTTGGTAATGAGACGGGTTTCATTTGCTTCCTCTGTAGTGAACTGTTTCTGACCTCGTGGCAAAATACTGGACATTCTATGGTCTATGCCCAATTCTCGGAGGAGAGGAATGACATCTTTATATCCCCGGTCTACAATAATAATGTCTCCTTCTTCAAACCACCCTCTAATACCGTTGATATTCATTTCCAATTCTCTATTCAAAATAGCAGAGTCATTGTTACGACTATCGGAGAAATATGGACCTTGAGTATCTAATATGTATCCATCAGGAGCTACAATTAATATAGGTTTGATCAAATGTCTTCTTTTATGGATACAGTAGAACTTTCGCAACACTCTGAAGTTACTGCTTTTCTCAATTGGGCAGTAAGTCCCATCAAAATAAGCAAAGGCTTTTGGTTCATCAGGATTGGGGTTGTTTAACTGTGTTGCGAATTCTGTGGAATGTCTTTCGATGTATTCTTGTCTCCCGATAGCACCAAATCCAATATTTTGCGGTATGAAATTATTTACAAGCGACTGTCTAACTGTAGAAACGGCTAGACTGGTCTGTTGTCGGCTTTTGTAATCGAATATAACACTCAGGAAATCATCTGATAAACCGTGCCTCATTTTGCATAGGTAAGTCAGTAAATTCTTTTTGGATATAAACCTGAAAATGATGAAAAACTTGAGCTCAAAATAAGTTCTTCCTTTATTTCAGTTGTATGGGCGTAGTCAGGTTTCAGTATTGGGGGGGGGTTAAAAAATTAAAATAACAAAAAAGTGCAACATTAGTATTCATGTGGAAAAATGCAAACGTAGGTATATTATAAAATTATTCTCCTGTTTTTATTTTTAAATACATCTACCACTTCATCCGCATCTATTTCTGTTCCATAATGTATATTCATAAGAGCCAAACCGTTCAATCTGTTTTCACTGGTTGTGTTACGTAAATAGTTTTTCAGTCTTCTCAGGCTTGAAAAAGTCCTTTCTGGAGTAGCAGTGGAAACAGGTATGGTGGCCAAAATTTGTAACAATGTGTTAATGTTCAGATATAGTTTTCGGTCGCACTTATCTAGGCATTCCAAAGCAGATTTTGGAGTAGGGAAGGTGCTTGTCATCACTGCTTTCCACACATCTAGTTCTGCTTTGACTACAGATGTACTTCTTTCGGGAAGCACTGACGAGTACATACAAATTGCCTCTTCAATTCCAGAATTGGCTGCGAAATTTAGAGGTAACACACAAGATAGTGCCGTCACTACTTTACGGTGCTTCGTGAACCTTTCATTCAATTGTTGAATTGTGTGATCAAGGAATGGAATGAATAAATTCATTTTGTAATACGAGCATATATCCGATGCAGGAATGTTTGAGCGGTTCACTTGCCTTCAAACTATGCGTGGCATCTGCAGTATACCACCATTTTGTTCAAGCAAAACCTTTGCTTCTTCATAGAGATGTGGATTGGTATTGGTATTGGTAGGTTGGATGGTGACAGATGCGCTGCGACCTAATTAGATCTATTGTGCCCCATCTGCTTCTGCTATAACAAGGGTTTCCTGTTCATAGCAGCCCCTCGAGATTCAATTCCTTTAGGAATTTGAGGATTTTGAGGGGGTCTAGCCGTGGTATTTCTTCCACAGTCAGCTGGTGTGTTCCCAGTATGTTCAATCTTTTGTGATGTACAGCGTCACACTCCATCAGTATGTGATGGGGTGTTTCTGGTTCTTCCTCACAGAGTCTACAGGTGCCGTCCTCCTATAAGCCTAGCTTCCTCAGGTGTTCTTTGAGTCTGCAATGCCCCGTTAGAAATCCCGTTATTGCTTTGAGACTTCCTTTGCTGAGGTTTGTCAGTGTCTTAGATCTCAGAGATGTGGATACTCGTCATCAGCTTTATTTCTCAGAAGTTGCAAGGTATCAACAAAATCATCTACGTGGCTGAATGCTGTAATCAGGTCGGTGTTAGTTGCTTGCAGCTGTTTCGATAGCGACAATGTATAGCTCATGACTTTCTCAAGAATCACTAAGGACATCACAAAATTCGAGGATCGAAGTGTGTTAAGTATTTGGACGGCTTGTTGCGATGTTTCCTTATTATGGCTAGATTGGAGTTCTTCGAGAGCATTCACAATCGCTGAATAAATTTCTTTGAATCTCATGACAGCGTCATGCTTGTTGACCCATCGTGTTTCGCACATTGCAAGCAGGGTTTTTTTGGTGATCGGCGGGTAACAACTCTCGAATTTTGTTTTTCATAACAACAGTGCCTTGAGCAGAATGTCTGAAATACGAACCGACAGAATGCACAATCCCAACACAATTTCGAATATCTGCTCGTGAACATGAATCAGCAATAGCAAGGTTGAGAGAGTGTGCACTACAGTGTACATAAAGAGCAAGACCACATTCTTGGCGTACATATGCCTGGGCACCGTGTAAATACCCACTCATGGCTGCAGCCCCGTCGTAACCTTGACCAACCACATGAGAACATTTAAGTCCATGTTTTTTCAGAGCTGTAATAATGAGATTTGCTAGACCGGATCCTGTGACGTCAACAGTTGGAATGTACTCGATAAACATCTCCTTAACTTTGTGATGTTTATCATCATTTGAATCAACATATCGCAAGCACAGCGAGACTTGCTCCACTCGCGCGATGTCAGTCGTTTCGTCAGCGAGAATAGCAAATAACTTGGCTCTCTTTACTTCTTCGATTATCTTATGTTGAATTATTTCACCAGAAATGTCTATTATTTCGTTTTGGATCTGAGGGCTTGTGTAAAGAGCATTCTTCTAAGGAGTGGTCAAATGCTCAGAAAGATCTTTATCCCCAGACTCAGCCCCGTACCGCAACAGTGCCCGAAAATTACCATCATTTTGCAGTGGTTGTTCAGGTTCTGGTATAATGTTAATCCGCCCCCAATCGCTTCTACCTCTTAATGAGATACCTTGTTTTCCGCAAAAAATTATTCCTTTTACAGTAGGGATAAATTTCTTTCGGTTTTCTTGTTCCTGCCTCTTTCTCTCAGAAGACAACTGCTCAGTAACTGAGAAAGCCTGCGAAGACATTACTCTGAGGAAGTAATCTGCAAGTTCCAAATTTCGCTTGTGATATCCTGTCTTTGCATGAGATTCAAATATTTCTGGTGCATTTTTCCACTTGCGAAATGGTTCGGTTACGAGCTGGCCAATTCGCTGATGACCGCCTTTACCTTCATCAAGCTAACGTCCCATCACGACGCAAATTCTGCAGAATGCCCCACTTTTGTATTCAGGATATGACAGCAATGGGAATCTTTCCGTCCATTCCAGTTGAAAGCGCAAATTTCGTTTCGTGGACATGGGAAACTTATAATCTTTGGACGGGGTCCATGGCATTTTCAAAATTTGGGCTTTTAAATATTCATCCACAATTTCATCCTGATTCGAGTAAAAACCAACGTCCAATTCAGCTACAGGATGAAAAGATGAGGTAACAGGCAAGCCGGTCGGTTCCAGGCTAAATGTAGGCTCGGTGGTCGTAGCCATGAAACAGGGCGCCGGAGCCACTGAATCGATTTCGTCGTTCGATACTGTAACCACGGTCGAAGGCTCGCTTATCTTCACAGTCTCATTGCCAGCAGCAAGCAAGCTTGTTGTAGGTTCTGTGGCCAACTGCGCTTCTCCACTAGAAACCGTTTGACTACACCACTTTTTCCAGTAGTCCATACCCTTGAGCTTATCGCCTTTTCTTTTCTGTTCCTCCATTTCTCCAATATGTGACACTCGTACCCTAGAAAAAGATAATACAAATAAACAAGACAAGAGGTGAAAACATCAGAATTCAATCATTAATTAAATGCAATTCATATTGTTGAATCACAATTCACCTACTTGTTATAAGACCAGTAAATCACTTGAACTGAAATCTCAACCAGAGCCAGTACATAGTGCAATATCACACAAATGACAAATAACTTCGTCCACAATGCAGTTTACACTGTATAAATTCACTCGGCAATCTGATCTCGATAGCTGGTCCGAACCGACTGAACGCATGGGTTGCATGTGTGGTGCGGGGTACGTACAGCATGAAAACGAATGCTACCGAACGAATACGATGATGCGGGCGGTGTCATTGGATATTCGGCGGCGGGTGGTAGCGTGGCAACTTCAAAATATTAATAAATAATGGCTGTGGAACAACAAGTGATGAAATTTCAATGCAAATATATATATGTCATTTTTAATTTTTCGGGAGGGGGGTTTGAACCCTTAACCCCCCCCCTCCCCTGGCTACGCCCACTGGCATTTTCATCAACTCATCCACATTACACCATGAATGATAATCAATTAATTGATATTGAAAAGCCATTTCCCATTCAATAACCAGTCATTGAACTATATAGACAATAATTATTCGAAACCTCTCCAATCAACATAAATCCGCCAAAGATGTTTGGATGATATTCGAAAATTGGCTAATTGAAATATTACCTATACCTAGTCAAATTGTTCAACATAATTTTGATCTTATAAAAACATAATCATTTAGGTACTTACCTGGACTAAACATTCTGTTCATCGCCGTATTCTCTCGCTACACCGATCTCCTGTACACAAATACTTGTTTCAAATCATCTGAATATAACCATTTCAGCAATATGTCTCTATAGTGCTCGATATTATCGATTTATTTTTCAAAAGTTATAAAATTAATACGTCACCCCAGCAGAATGATACAGGTACTAAATATTTTTTGTTAGTTCACCCAGTTCGAGATATCAATAATAATACCGCTGGAATGTATTTTCACCAAGCTATTCAATGAGGTATCACAAGTTGGGGCTACCATTGAGATGATATGCGTTTGGGTGGTTGTGACTCAGGGGCTAGGTGGGGGTGGGTTATTTCATGAGACATTTCATTTTCCATTTCATATATTATAGGAACCATTCGTGATATGTATCTCATTTTGAACATGAGTTAAATCAATTCTATAAGCCTATGTATGGCCAATTGGACATGGTATCAGAGGTAATCATATGAATCCTCATGTTGATGATCAAGACCCATACTGTGTCAAATAATTGGTCGATTCTAGCCGTTTGTTTTCAAGTTTTCGGTGACTGAGTAAAAATCAAAATTCTGATGGTTTCAATATTTGTCTTTCCCCAAGAATATTACCTTGTCATGATGGAATGCAATACTCTGTATGTAATATTATCATCTAACCGAATAGAGGGATTCATGAGGTAGATATTAGACCTGAAGAGTTCATTTCTACTGAAGATTAATCACGACTCAAAGCACATAATTCAAATTGATGCAAAATATTCTGAACAGCCAAAATCTAATGTTTGACACTCTGTAGCTCGAAAACTGGTCATAGGATCGATCTGAAATTGGACTGTGTAATAAGGACGATAATATCTTGAACATATCAAATTTGCGGGGTCCTTTCTTTTGAGAGTCTACAATTGTTAAAATCAGGTTATACTTCTTATTATTAAATTCTACTTCTACCTCCAGATCGCCGATAGCATTGATTTCATATCCTGATACACCACTAAAATTATAATTTACAGATTTAAATGTTAAATCATACATTTTCTGAAAATTGTATACATCAATCACTGACCTGCAAGCTCCATTATCAATTTCGAATTTTACTGATTTACCATTTACTTTCAATAGTGGATATTCTGGTTCATCTGATCTACCTGAGCTCATTTTATGTAAATAGAGCAGATCCATATTTAATTCTTCACAATCACATAGGGACTGGCACTCTGAATCACTTGAATCACTGTCTTCTTGATGTAAGACCTTCACATTTCCTTTCATTGGACACATTTCTTTTGAGTGTCCCCTTCTGGAACATTTCCATTTGGCAGCCGGACACTTAGCATCTTGGTCATGGATTCTACCACAATTTTTGCACTTATTTTCTTTGCTACCTGTAGATTTATCTGTGGCTGAACTGGTTGACCTCTTGGCATTTTTATATCTGTTATGCTGAACATAATGAACTGCGTTGTTACTACTACCACTGGTTGGTGTTCTCACCTGCTTGTCTGCTAGCTCTGAAGCTTTTGCAATTTTACAAGCCCCTGCAAAGTCTAGGGTATTTTCAGAGAGCAGCTTTTTCTGAATATGTTCAGACTGAATTCCTACCACAAACCGATCTCTCAGTGCCTCATGCAGAAATGTATCAAAATTACAAGTTCTAGACAGTTTCTTCAACTCAATAATGTAGTCAGCAAGAGTCTGGTCTTCTCTTTGTGAGCATTTGTTGAAAATGAATCTCTCATATATAACCGACACAGTGAGAGCAAAATGCTTCTTCAACACTTCAGTCACTTCTTTAAATGTCAAATCCTGGGGTTTCTTAGGAGCAGCTAAGTTCTTGAGGTTTATATACACATTTGATCCCACCAATGTTATAAACATTGATACTTTCATATCGTCGGTGACCTTATTGACTTTGAATAAATGATCTACTCTTTCCAGGTAGCTTTCGACACTTCAATGCTACCAATAAGAGCCATTTTATTCACTCGCCTTGGGCGTTCACCTGACTGCAACCCCCGACTCGACGTGCTTTGTTTCCTTTCTTGAGTCCCTCTTTCCTTCAATTACTTGAGAAGCATCCTCATCGCCAATGTTGTGGTCGACAATGAAACACAAAGGTTCTTTAATTAAACTATAATTGAATAGGTTTCTGAAGAACAAGTACATGTAACAGCAACCGCCAAAAACCCTCGTTTCTAGGTTAAGTGTCCCTCCTATCCCCGGCCTCCAGTGTTACCAATCTCTACTGATGAAAGTCACCAGATGTCAGTTGTCACCGAATACAATCATCAAGCCAAATACACAACAAATATTTATTCCAAATTACTTCTAGTATTATAACCTCAAATGGGCGTGTACACCTTGGTAGAACTTTTAACTCAAACCATGTTTATAATGATCCTTTCATACATAAATAATGATTGACGACATAATTCGATCGAAAAATTTACTGGAATGTTCAATTTTTGGACATATATAATAGTACCATCTGAAAACGGACCCTCTTATGACGTAGAAACCTCATCTCGCCATAGTTAAAAGAAAATACCAAACGCCGGACGGAGACTGAGGCAACTGAAATATTAATTCTTTCAACAGTGATCTCGCGCTAATTCACTCTGCCAGAAATCATGTATCATTCATCTCTGTCTGGAATAGTCCTGTTTCAGTATTAGGGTTTTGACGTCACATCATCGCCTCGTTTTCAGAGGTCCGAAAAATCGGGGATTTCAATAATTTTTTATAAAACGTAGGGAGCTCACAGCGATAAACGGTTTGCTGTGGTGAGCTAGTTTGGGTGAGTTCTTTTGAATTATGGAATAAAATGTTTTTGTGATATAAGCCCATTGCTTTTGACATGCCTACAATGAATCGAAAGAATTAATCGTAACGTAACTGAAATAACGAAAATAAATATACGGTGACACACTCGTCCACTAAGGAATTTTGAAGACTTTTTATTTATTATTAAAAATCAATTTGTAAAGACACAAATACACACATAAACAAATACCATATAAAATTACAATGTCAATGTCAATATTTATAGTTCTGCCATTGCTCACTTTGGCGCTGCAGTCTTATTTTCAGATGCCTATGATGGGTCTCTGTATTTCGCTACGCAGATTAGCATATCTTGGGCGTTTGAAGGATTTCCAGGTTCTCTTTGGCCTGTTTCCACAATCGTTATCCCAAATGATCAACCATATGCAGAACATTCTTGCCAATAATTTCGTACATTTGCTTGATGATTTGAGGAATTTGCCATAGCTGAATCTCCAACGAATGCAGTCATATGCTGAGGTTTATACCTACTCAATAAGTGAAAATGTAACTACCTAAATTCTTCAAATTGTCATTCGAAATTTTGTTAGGCTATTCATGCAAGAGGTGCAGCAATTCAGAATTGCTGGGGATTCATTGATGGTACTGCCATGCCAATTTGCAGACCATCAATAAACCAAGAAAATTATTATTCTGGTCACAAAAGGTTTCATTGTGTGAAATATCAGTCTGTTATGTACCCAGATGGCATGATTGTCAGTATGAAAGGAGCATACACAGGTAAGAGACATGATGTAGGCATTTTTTGGGAATTCAATTTATATGCCGAACTTGAAGAAGTTGCAGTGTTTCCCAATAATCAACAATTCGTTTTATATGGTGATCATGCCTATCTTATTATGGATTTACTTTTGTGTTCCTTCCCAAATCGACAAGGTATTCCATTGTAACAACAACACTTCAATGAATCAATGAGTGCAGTCAGAGTAGCAGTTGAATGAGGAAAAGTTGTGAGTTAGTTTGCTTTTGTGCACTTTAAAAAAAACAAAAGTTGCTATTGCAAGATCTTGAAAGTATGTACAAAGTTGTAATCATTTTGAACAATTGCCACACGACTTTATATGGCAGTCGAACAAGTCAATTCTTTCAGCTTGTACCACCACTGCTTGAGGAATACTTAGGAAATTGATAAAGATAAATGTTTTCCTTAAGTCCATATCGAAGTAAGTACTCTTGTCCAATTTCTTATTATTACGATGTTAAGAATAAATTCACATGGGTATTTGAAAATGCATATACAGTGTGTCCAAGATAAGAATGTCTATAATGATGGGGTCTAAATGATGATGATTTCTCCAAAACGAAATGTCATAAGGAAAATCTCTGAATGCTGTTTTGTAGACCGTGAAAAATGGCTATGAGAAAGTGACTTGTTTTCTATATATCTTTGAATAACATCAGAGAAAAATGAAAACGATCCCTATGATAAACATACACTGAGAGAAAACTTGAGTTATCATAATTGGAAATCTGATAACCGTTATTACGATATCTGCAATAAATAGGAGACAGATGTGTTCATTTGCTACCATAGATGAAGTGAATTTTCAGGTGACTTGTAGTTATGGCAGCTTATTCAATTTGCAATCTTGTATAAAAACACCGCTGCTGAATAACTACTACTTGTTCTAGTTTCTATTATAACACAGAATGTCGAATAGGAATTATTCCCATAAAATGTTGCAGTTACTCTCCACTCTATACAGTGGTTATTAGACTATCGACATAAAACAGCATGTATTTATTACTGGCACAACCATCTTGAGGTAACGCAGTAATACGTCTCATTTCATTATAGTTATCTGATATCTGCATGAAACCTGACATTTTGACATGCTATTGTAATATAGCTCATTTTCAACATTTATCCCAATATTTGTCTACTCTAGTATATTCATCAAACAGAGGTAATAAGGTTATCTAATCAACATTATTCGATGGTATGCATTATGAAACCGTGCTTTGAATTACTGCAATGAAAATGAATATCCTATCCACACTATCACTCTTCATGATCCAAAGTTATTGTTTTCAAAAAAAAACAAAAAAATACGTTCAGTCTCTGAAATGAAATATTTGGGTATCTGTGGAAGTTTTTTGACATTATTCATTGATTTTTTCGGAGAAATATCATCTATATGCATTACTGACGAATTTATTAAGAAATGAGAAGTTGAATACTTATATTTACCCGTATTTACCCTTCCTTCGGAGTTATGATGAGAATTGTCAATAAAACTTCCCTCACAGAAACCCAGATATTTTGATTCAGAATCTCATCGATCATTTTGTTTTTGAAATAAACCAATTTTAGGCCGTGAAAAGTGGGTATGGAGAATACTTTTTTCATTGCAATAATGCAAGGCACGGTGTACTCCACAGATCGGTTCACAGCCAGCACTAAAACAAAACTTTGCTACATCACAGACATTCACCTACAAGACACGGCTCTATAGATTCGGACGATCGAAACCATCGAACAATAATTGAACACGGGCACCCATGACCGAGAACAGCAGTGAAATGAACGCGATCTGTATCTTTGTCAGCCCCAATACTAATGAAACACTAGAGCGAAATGAGCCGAATTACGATTGTCGAATGATTGCCTAATAACCGTCATACATGTGAATTGCTAGAGTTATTCGTCAACGTCCAATGCTAGAAACCCAAACAGCTATGATTATTGGGACAAACATTATCTGAATTCACCAATGAGCATAATTCACAAAACGAGCTATGTCAACAAAAAATCTAGATGGACTGGAATTTATAAAATTCTCACACCTGCGTTATGATGATAGCAAATGTCCATTCAAGGGTATTACAAATGATTTAAGAAATCGATTTTTATAATTACAGAATGGAGAGAATACTGTTGTAATAATAAAATGATCAGGAATAGGAGATTTCCTAATAATGGTTATTACAATCAGAGCTGGTAGATATTTTTAATATCCAGTTTCTCTCAGTGTAATTATCTTGGACACAATGTATCTTCATTATATATTCCTCATTTCCTCTTCTAGTGTCATTAACTTTATGTGAGGACATTGAATTAACAATAGTACATATTTGTTTCATTCAATATTTTTGTCATCATATTTATAACATCAGATAAATAAAATTGAAAATCCCTCTTATTATTTGGTTCATCCCTGGACAGAAAACAAAGGTATAGACTTCTTAAGAGTTTAACAAAACAAAAAAAAATTGTTACTAAGACCAGATAAAATAAACTAGTATATAGTATCACAACAAATTAAAAAAGAAACAATAACAGCAAACAAAAGAAACATACAAGGTGAGGTAATACAATTTCAAATCATCAAATAGCTGTTTCTGATAATCTCTTCAATAATCTGGCATGTAGGGAATAGCTATTTGAATGATCTTACTTAAGGAAAAAGAGATCCTTGGAAGTTCTCAAATTGTCATGAACACTGCCACTAATCATCAGTCTTCATATTTTTGTAATCTCCTCAACAGGGTATCGATTAATTTTTGCCGAGATGATACTTGAGCTAGTTGCTCACTCCTCTGCCTAATATCAATATTTAACTTCACATATTCTAGTTCATGATTTCTTCTTCTATCTTCAATCTCCATTTCTAGCCTCTGTAGCAAAACAACATTGTCAACTCTCCCTTACCTCTGCTACCGTATAATTATGGTTCACGTGTCCACCGGGTATATTTTGCGATTTCCCTAATTCATTGTTTTTCACCGATTCCCCTTTTTATTGCAGAAGGTCGTCGCACCTGTCGAGTCAATCAGCTGTTAAGGCATCTCGGTCGTCGGTTCTTTATCCTTTTTTGTTGATATTATTAATATTATTTATCATCTGCCAGGCATTGGCAACCCTCGGCACACCCAAATGCGTATTTGGTTGCCTAACTCGAATAATTTGACAGGTACTATTTTTGAATTTCGCTGTTTCTCTCGCACCTACCAGGTTGGTAAAAAATCTCGCAAAAACCTTTGACTTGTTCTGGAAGAGTCTGTTCGAGTGTTGGTTTTTTTCAACAAATGGTTGCCCATCAGTGCGCGTCATGAATTAGAAACCGAATAATTAATCATCACTGCAAATTATCTGTATAATTAGTGAATGCGAGTGGTTCCAGATTCGACTATCGGGATTCCCGGTATTTTAATCAATTGTGCCTGTATTTATTAGGTGAGTTATTAATCTCACTATTTTTGCTATAAAGCACGTGTTTGTGCTATGCCGGACTTGGTCCTGAAGCTATTATTTATTAGTTTGCAGAATTGCATAGTGCCACTATAAACTTTCCCTTGCTTTGCATTCACCGGGGACGTATAGGGATCGTGAATTGAACCTGCTGTGGGTTCCTCAAACCCCCTGAGAACCCCGTTTCACCGCACCTCTTTTCTTCAATCTGAAGTTTTCTCTCCTCAAGTTTCGATCTTTGTTCTTGCAACTGCAACTCCTTCAGTTTGATTTCCTGATCTTTTCAATATTTTTCATTTAAATACTCCATGGCATTTTTTCTTAGTACAACACTCTTGTTGTGTCTGCTCCTACCTGTTCCAGGCCCTGAAAGGGTAGTATGAACAAATAATATTTTATTCTTTATAGTGGGAACACTCATTCTCAAATTTGTTAACATAAAACACATTGAATCTAGAATTGAAATTGATACTCAACTTAATCAATGACCATAAGTTGTCACAATTGGAGTAGGTAATATCTTTCTCACCTGATTTTTTCGGTTTTGGTCCACTCTATATCTTTTGTGTTGCAGAAGAGGTTGTTTGTGGTAGGATTTTATTTGTTACATTAGAGCTTACTGCTGGTTGTCGATCATTGACTCGAATTTCTGCTGAAATATTTACCTCAGCTCCCTCAATGGGGGTAAGTTATTGTCTAGAACTCGTAGAAGTAGGATCTGGATAAAAAACAATATATTATGATATGAGACTAGCCCTCTTTTATTCAATCATGGAATGAAGATTATGTATGTCTAGAAAAATTATTACCAAAATAGTCATGGTCATCCAAAGGTATAATTAATTCGTCAGCATCAAGTTCATACGTATTTTGTATGGCTTGCTGTTCCCTGGTGTGTTTGCCTATTTCTGCAATTAATTTTTCTTTGGCAATCATTTTTTTCTACTTGGGAGGCATCAGTTGGAATTCTGAACACAGGTCAGATATTTCTTGTAATAGAATATCTTTTTCACTATAGCCTTCCTCTGTGCAACTTCTAAAATTTGAGGAAAACAATACATTGTGAACTTTTTGGTGTGTTTAGATCTATGATCTCCTTAGAGCAATGTCAAATATACTTTTAATTTACGTATATATTATAACCTATATAAGAACATACCTGAATTTGTCAGCATTGTGAGAAGCATCAAGTGATATTTCAAGATACGTATGATGGATTCTTTTCCAGTAACAGATCTTATGTTGGCCTATATCATGGTCCATTTATCTGGGTTCTGTGAAGGATTTTGCTCAAAAACTTCACGAACAAGACACAAATCATCATCGGAAGTGAATCTCAACCTTTAATTGCTCATATTTTCATTATTACTCGTTATTTTCGTTATAAACGAAATAAGAAATTATTTGATTTTTACCGACATAAGTTAACCTAACCTAACATTTTGTGATACTTAACGTGAGCCTTTCCGATTAAAGTCGAACTATCCGAAGAAGATCCGAGAGTATAATAACGCAACTTAGCGCAACGTATAACGTAAGGTGCTGTTCACCTGAAATTAACGTGGTGCGCTAACGGTATTACCACAACGTCTCTCTTGAGCTCATTCTGCGCATGTTCACATGTCAATATAACGTTTGCGTTAATAGCACCGCACATAATTATAGGGAATTATTGAACACCGTCCATCAATGTAATGCCTTAATGAAGTTAAGTCTTGTTTAAATAAAGCAACACCCTAAATGTCAGGGTAGAAATTGAGTTATTGGAACTCACTCCTTGAATTGACAGTATGACAGTTCTTAGGGCTCTTTATTTCTAACCTAAAATAAATTCGACTTCTATTTGTGTCTAAAAAGTTCAAATTTCAGTGATATTTTCAAAGATGAAAAGTAAATGATAACTAACTATTTATCTTTGATATTTGATTGTTATTTTGATAGCGGCTTAGAACGGTATGGAGAATATTTTGGAAGCCGTAATTTTAGGAGGTAGGGCCGATGAAGATATCGAATTTCTTATATTGGATATTTTAATTAACAGAGATGAGGAAGGCCAGGGTCCCTCTTCCGATTTGGAGAACCTGAGTGATGAGTAAGTGGTAAGAAACTTTAGATTACAAAGGGGACATCTTCAAAGAATCAAAAATGTTTTTTTTAATTCCCGATGAAATTGTCACGGAGGCTGGTGATCGTGTGAATGGTAGGCTTCAGTGTTCCTTCCTGTTATTGTTATATTCAAGTTGGTCTCAACATGGTACCCAATGTGTGGAGCCGGTGTTAAGCAGTAGTACATCCCTTACAAAATGTATTTCACAATCATTCATATTATACAAATATCAGTTTTTTTTTTGGTTGACAATGAAATGATTTCGAAAGTACTCATCTTTTAGGATTAAAAGCATTGTGTATAGTGCTAAAGAGGTTAGCCTATCCAAGTAGGCTTATTGACCTGAAAACCGTTTCTAATATGTCTGCGCAATTATTGTCTCAAGTAATACGGACAACAGTAGATTTAATGATTGGCCATAAAGGGGATCTTTTGATGGACCTTCTACAGTGGTTAGATAGACAAAAAATGGAAGCATATGCTCAGGTATATTGATGCATCTGACTATTATTAAAGCATTCTACAATAATTTCAGATATTTGATAATAATCAGATTCAAATTAATCAATTCCAATCAAATCTATTATTCACTTGATTACAATATGTGCCCTTTTTTAGTTTTATTCAGAAATGTAGTAGTACTTTAGTAGCACTGTATTGGGAAATTTAGGTATCTTTATTATTTTATAGCGCTTTATTTTCGGCAATTCATGAAAAAGGGGCAGCTATAAAAAACTGCTGGGGATTTATTGATGGAACTGCCATTGCAATGTGTCGTCCTTCCATTAACCAAAAAGAATATTATTCTGGACACAAAAAATTTCATTGTCTCGAATATCAAAGTGTGCTTTGTCCAGATGGCATAATCACAAGTTTAATGGGAGGATTTCCTGGACGGAAGCATGATGAAGACATATTTAGGTATTTTTGGTACTATAAGTACGTACTTTAATATTGCCAACACTATATTTTTTTCAGGGAGATTAATTTATACCATCAACTGAAAGAGTAAGTAGTGTTTGGTGGCCTCATGGAATTACTTATTGTCAGGGTGGCAACATTGTCTCTTATCCTAAATGTCAGATGTTTATGTCAGTTGTCGATGTCAGATGTAAAGGGTATATGTCAGATGGTCAAGGTTGGTTTGGGAATAGAGATATAGAAGATGGTGGTCGAGTTGAGACATTTTATATATATTAGATGAAAGATCATCCATTGAACAATTGAAGAAGTAATGGTAGTTTATGTTCAACAACAACATGGCGCAGTCGGTAGGATAGATATTTCTGCACTCCAAAGATAATCCAGAGAAACACAATGGCAAATAAGGTAACTGAAAGTGTTGAACATGACGCCACCACCGTCATTAACGGCATCGGCAAAGCCTCCAAAGGAAATGTCTTTCGAGGGCAACCTTGCCAATAGTTGAGAGTTTTTCAAGCAAAAGTTTGAAATTTACCTTCGAGCAGCACGTCTGATAGGCGAGGATGATTCATATAAGGCAGTTGTGTTCTTGAATACAGTGGGAGATGGAGTAATCAAGATATATAACAACATCCAATTCGAGGCAGCAGAAGATAAAAATGTCTACTCGAAGATAATAGAAAAGCTTGATGAATATTTCATTGCCACCAAGAATGTAACCTTTGAAAGGAATGTGTTCTTCACGCGGAATATGAAGGCTGATGAATCAATAGATGAGTATGTCAATGAGCTACGCAGGTTGAGTAGCACTTGTGAGTTCAGTACACTTACTGATAGCCTCATCAAAGATCGGATTGTGCTGGGTATTCAAGATAGAAATCTAAAGGAAGAGAAACCAATTTGACAGTGAAGAAAGCTGTGGAACTTTGTAAAGCAGCAGAGCAAGCAAGTAAACAATTGAATGAAATTGTCAACTCTAATGTGGAAGTTGATGCAGTTCGTCGTACTGCACCTGTACCTAGAGATCAGCGCAGGTCATACCAGATGAGATATCACCAGAGAGAAAAGAAGACAGGCACTTGTTATTGTTGTGGAGGAGATCATCCAAGGGATAGAAATAGAGGTGTCCTGCTAGGGATGTTATCTGTAACAAATGCAAGAAAAAGGGGCATTATGCCAGAGAATGTAGGTCAGTTGGTGCAGTCCATAGTGTGGATCAACTGGGTGATGAACAAGAACAACAGCTAGAAGTTAATTTATTTTTAGGTATCATAGTCAATTCTGTAGTTCAACATAAATCATGGATGCAGGTATGTTATTTGGATGATGGTACAAATGTAAATTTTTAACTTGATACAGGGGCAGAAGCAAATGTTTTGCCTTTTCATATTTTTTATCAACTTTCAGCAAGTAGTAAGGAACTTTTAACTCCTTTCAGTGTAAAACTATCAAATTTTAATGGTGATCCATTGGAAACATTGGGAAAATGTAAAATTAAAACAACAGTAGGTAATTTAGATGAATTTATTGAATATCACATTGTTAAAGTTAATAACATACCATTACTTGGACTGGAGGCTTGCTGCAATTAAATCTTGTTGAAAGAGAAAGTATAAATGTTGTCAAAGCACCCTGTAATATACAGAGTGTAGTTGAAAAATATGATCATTGTTTCAAAGGATTAGGATGTTTACCTTCAACTCACCATATAACAGTTGATCAGAGTGTACCACCTGTAGTCCATTCTCCGAGAAAAGTTCCTTTTGCAATTTATGATAGACTTAAACAAAAATTAGAAGTTTTAGAAAGAGATGGTGTAATCGCTAAAGTGGTTGAACCAACTCAGTAGGTTAGTTCCTTGGTAATTGTTCACAAGAAAGATAAGTCTATCAGGTTATGTCTTGACCACACAGACTTGAACAAGGCCATATGCAGAGAGCATTACAGCATCCCCACATTCTCTGAAATATTGAGCAAAATAGGTCCTTCAAAAATATTTTCTACTCTAGACTGTAGTGGTGGCTTTTGGCAAATCAAACTTGATGAGGAAAGTTCTAAAATTTGTGCATTCAACACACCATTTGGTAGGTACAAGTTCATGCGCCTACCATATGAGTAGTTAAACAATGCGGTTTGTAGGGAATTTTGGCAGTTGGCCCGCCTAATGGAAACCTATTACATTCATTATGACGTATAACGTTCAGTTCACTTAATAATAATTTTATTTAATTAAAAAAAGATAATCATACCGTATAGGATTTGAACTTTGGATCTCTGGGTTGGCAAGCCGACACGTTACCAAGTGGCTATGGGGGGTCCAATTTATCAACGTGCAAGTGTGGGTACGACTCAACTTGTCCCCCTGTTTTCGAGAGATATTTTTTGGAGGGCCATGATTATGGATATTCGACATATGGATGGGTATATGGATATTTGGGGGGGTTCATTTTGCTTCATTGGGCCAATAATATGAGCAATTTAAATAAATATATTAGGCTTATGAATGAGTTTCAGTAAATATTTCTATGTTCTACATAGATTTGATTTTACGGTACTGCTAGTGTCCTCACTCGGATGTAAGTGGAAACTGTTTGCTTTGCTTACCTTCTCCTATTACAGAGGTCTTTTCGAAGAATCCACTCGTATGTGTTACGCTTCAACCTAATTCCGCGAGGTGTCGCTACTGATACTGTTTTCAATATTTAATATGTTTTGCTAGTCTATACGGCCATTTTTTGTGTTGCTAAAATATTCATCTTCACTATTATTTGAAGACCCTAACCATAAAATATGTTTGGTTCCTCTCATGGGCTATTATCAGAATTCAAAATCATTACCTATATTTGGCTTATGATGGGTAATATATGAGATATTTCTGAGAGTAATTCAGCTTGCATGATTATCAATTTTTCTCAAATAATATACATAGTCTGTTATATATTTCTTTTGAAGATTTGAATAATAATAATTATAATAATGAATAAGTTTATTCAAAAACTTTTTCAAAATATACATTGGAACAACAGATATTTATTTTGAATGAAGAATCCTACGAATCGTTTCCAAATGAGCAATATCTATTCAAAGTTGAATCAGATTAGAAAGTCAATGACAAAAGAGAATGTGGTTTGTACGATTAGTGAATGTCTGAACAATCACGAGAATATGGAAGGTAATATGAAAAGTATATATAGAGAGAAATAACGTTCACAAATCGAGAACTACTATCAGAGTATCTATCTGAGTGTATAGTGTCAGCAGTAACAATCAAAGGTGAGTTATTCTTTATTAATAATATCATTTCTCCTATCATTTTCCTTGTTCCACTATTCCACATATACTATTGCACAGGACAAGTAAATTATATATCAAAAGAAAATAATTCCTCTGATATCAACAATCCCACAACCAAAAACCTCTAACAAAGAACCTCCGAAGTAAAACAAATAAATTCTATTATGTATGTGTTTTTTTTTATAGATGGATCTTAATGCAATGAATTCAATCTCTCTTCTAGAAACAGATAAGGCAGTTGCAAAGCTGACAGATTTGGTTGTGGGTGAACCAAATACGATATATTCAGCTAAATTAGTGAATACTAAATATGGGGAGACGGTCATACTTGAACTAGAGAAAAACATAGTGTTCCTGCCCCAACGAGTTACCCAGGAGTACAAGCCAAATATTCGATACTTCACAGCGGGGAAGTATGCTGTAGTATTCAGGGGGACCAAGAACGTTGGGAAACCTCATCCTGCCACAAATTTCGAAATAATCGAATTGAAATAAATTTTGGAGGTGAGTTACTTTTTTTATAAATAATTGATGAAACGCTTAAATTGATCAAAGGCAATTCCGCTGAAAGGAGTTCAATCAAAGCAATCAATCAACATATAAAAAAGTGTAATGAAGCTTTGGATAAATTAAAACTCAAAGTTGGACAGAAAAGTAAAATAATTTCAAAAATTGGACAATTGAAACGATTAAAGTGTTTAATTAAGTTGAAAAATAAAAATGAGAGGTCGAGGAAGGAGCGTAAGGTTTATTGGGAGGATGTCAATTCTTGTTTCAATAACAGAGTAAAGACAGGAGTCATCATCAATGTAAAGCATAAAGAAATAAAAGCATTTTTTGCTGATGGATTTTATTTGTTTAAAAAAATTATCAACAAAATTCTAAAGGAAATGCGAGCTTCGAAAGTAAATACCTGTTTTTGGGGTGATTTTGTGAAAAAATCAAATGATGAGGAAATAATTAGTCAAAAATATTTCATTTCACCGAATGCAGTTTTAGATCAAGGGACGGATCTCATTGTGTGGTATCAAGAACATGTTGTTGATCACATTTTAAATAAATTGTCTGAGTTTTCTGAAGAAAAGAGCGGTTGGGCATTACAAAAAATTCTATTGTTGGAAGTTGCAATAAACAAATATGAAATTGGTAATGGAACATCTTTTATCAAAATACCATTAGAAATTTCAAGAAAGAAAGCATGTATCAACATTCAGAATGATGATGAAGCATGCTTCTTCTGGAGTATAGTTAGTGCTTTATATCCACCCACAGGAGATAATCGCTATACAACTTCCTATCCGCATTACAGTCTAGTATTGAATACTGAAGGTTTAGAAATACCAATGAAACTGAATCGTATAAATAAATTTGAGAAATTGAATAATATATCTGTAAACGTTTATGCGTTGGAATTGAATCTTTCCACCAAAGGTTCATCTTATGTGGTAGTACCCGTGAGACTCGCTAAAAGTAAATTAGAACGTCATGTCAATTTGCTATTAATACAAAACCATGAGTTTCCCAAACTGAATGATTATACAGCACCAATGCCAGATGACAATGATGAAACTGAAATAAAGTTTCACTATTGTTGGATAAAAAATATGTCGCGTCTGATATCGACGCAAGTTAGCAAAACGAAACGAAAAATTCATTTATGTGATCGTTGCTTGAATTATTTCTATAGTGAGGAAAAATTTAAAACTCATTATGTATTGTGTGAGAAAAAGAACGATTGCAGAATATCATTCCCCAAGCATGACTTCGTAGAATTTAGGAATTATGTTTACAAGCAGAAAGTACCTTTTGTAATCTATGTTGATATTGAATCCATTTTAGAACCGTGTAATTCAAGATTATCACAAACAACTACGAAATATCAACTACACAAGGCATTTTCGGTAGGTTATTACCTTAAGTGTTGTTATGATGATTCAATTTCTCATTTCAATAGTTATGAGGGTGAAGATTGCATGGAATGGTTCTCAGGTGAGATTAAACGAATTGCGAAGTTCGTAGAGAACAAAATACTAGATATTGTACCCATGATAGAAAAACCGAATAAAAACGGAAATTTCAGAACTTGTCACATTTGTGAAAAAATATTTGAACCGAATGACGTCATCGTGAGAGATCATGATCATTTTACTGGTCAGTTTCGTGGATTTGCGCATCAAAACTGCAATTTAATTTTTAAGAAATTGTTTGTTTTACCAGTTATATGTCATAATATGTCAAATTATGATGCACACTTCATTATTAAAGATATGGCCAAACGAGGCTCTTTGAGTGTGCTTCCATTGAACAAGGAAAAATATATTTCTTTCACTCTCAATGACAATGATAGTAAGATGAAATTTAGATTTATCGATTCTTTCAGATTCATGGGTGCGAGTCTTGATGAACTCGTATCCACTTTATGCATGGATAATCTTCAAAATTTGAAGCGAGAGTTCAAAGAGTTGGATGATGAAACATTCAAACTATTGTCTAGAAAAGGGGTATTCCCCTATGATTATTTAGATAATGTAGATAAATTGAAAGATACTCAACTGCCACCCATTGAAAAATTCTATAACAAATTGAGTGATGTAGAATTGTGTGAAGAAGACTACATTCATGCACAAAATGTATGGAATGCATTCAAAATGAAAACTCTAAGAGATTATAGTGACTTGTATATGAAAACTGATATTTTGCTACTTGCAGATGTCATGGAGAATTTTAGGGAAACTGCATCGAATACTTATGGTTTAGATCCCGCTTGGTATTATACAATGCCAGGATATACCTGGGATGCTATGTTAAAATATACAAAATGCAAATTACAAATTTTAAAGGATGTTGATATGATATTGTTTATAGAAAAGGCGATTAGAGGTGGAATTTCGGTTTGTAGCAGTCGATTTTCAGAGGCTAATAACAAATACATGCCCAACTATGACCCCTCAAAACCTTCCACAACACTTTTGTATCTCGATGTGAACAACTTATACGGTTGGGCTATGTCTCAACCATTACCATTTGGAGGCTTCAAATGGGTTGATACAAATATTGATGTAACAATGATTCAGGATGATTCATCGGTGGGGTACATTTTACAAGTTGATTTGAAATATCCCAAAAATTTACATGATTCACACAAAGACTTTCCATTTTGTGCAGATCATTCCGTTCCTCCAACATCAAAATTAACAAAATTGATAGCTGATGTGCATGATAAAAAAGGATATATTTTGCATTACAGAAATTTGAAACAAGCATTGGCAAACGGTCTGATTCTAACTAAAATACATAAAGTGTTGGAGTTTGAGCAGTCTGAGTGGTTACGGCCATATATAGAACTCAATACTTGTTTAAGGGCTTCGGCTACGACTAACTTTAAAAAAATCAATATAAATTAGCTAATAATGCTGTTTTTGGGAAAACAATGGAGAATATAAGACTACATAGAGTCGTTAAATTGGTAAATTTTTATGAAGGTCGTTATGGAGCTAAAAATTTGATTGCTAGTCCGCGATTCCATAGTAGATCCATTTTTGATGAAGATTTTATGGCAATTGAATTGAGAAAAGCTGAATTAATCTTCAATAAACCTCTTTACATTGGTATGGCTATTTTGGACATTTCTAAACTTTGTATGTATGATTTCCATTATAATTTTATGTTACCTACAGTCGGATCAGACAGTTGCAAGTTAATGTACACAGACACAGATAGCTTCTTTTACGAATTGACTTGTGCCGATGTATATAAAGATGTAATTAAAAAACATATTGATAAATTTGATACCTCTGATTATGAAAAAAATAATGAGTACAATATTCCATTAGTGAATAAAAAAATACCGGGGAAAATGAAAGATGAGACAAACGGCAGGATAATTACACATTTTGCTGGCCTTCGTTCAAAAATGTATACTTTCAAAACACTTGTTACTCAGCAAGAAAGGGATCGTTTGGAAAAGAAGTTGGTAAAAAAGGGTATGAGTAAAAAACGAATAGATATTGAAATCAAGAATTAAGAAAACATCTAAGGGGGTGAAAAAGTATGTAATGAAGAATGAAATAACTTTCGAGGATTATGTTGCTTGTCTGAAAGATTTTAAGAACAAAGCAATATCACAACAAAGTATCCGTTCCTATGCTCACAACGTATTCAGTATAGAACAAACAAAAGTTGCTCTTAGTCCACATGATGACAAACGAATTATTATTCCTCAGTCATTTGATACACTTCCATGGGGTCATTATAGTACATAGATTCTTCTTATGTTTCAGGAATTATTCAATATGCAATTGAGAGAACTTTGTATCAAGACTGTTTGTCAAAATATAAGAGAAATAATACTTTTTATCAATAGTCTATTATTACCTTTGAGCTTAACTTTAGAAATTGTTGAAAAATTCAGTTATTATAAATGGATAAGAATTTCAGAGTGTTCTAATAACGATAACGCTTACCTTCCTACCAATATGCTACATAGAAGTATGATTTTTTCATCAAATGAGCGAACTGCAGTTATTAATCATTGTAATTGGGAATCAACATTTCTAGAACCTGAATATTGCATATGGGTCAATAGATATAGAATTAAAAATCTCAATTTTTATTTATGTAAATCATGTTATCACTATTTCTTAGATATTTTGAAAAGAAATAATATTATTGTGAATTTGCATGTTGTAAGAGATCATTTCCATTTACTTTACGATACACGCAACATTCATTCCATATATCAAAAAAGTTATATGTGGTGTCAAAATAGTTTTATAGAATTATTATTCAGAATCAAGTTACGCTATGAATGCGACATGGACTTACATGATGCTAACAGCAAATTTAATCGTTTCATTGATTATTGTGACGAGGATGAAGATGATGATGATGATTAATGTATTTCAATTATTTATAAAAAATGTGCTCACATTAATGATGTCAGTTGATGTATATTTTTGATGAATAAAAAACAAAAAAACTTAATTTTTGTAAATTTTATTTAGATCTGAATTACAATTATTGTTCAAGAGCAAATTTGCATAAATGACATCTTGATTGAGATGTTGGTGGACCATCTACATGCGATTGCCAATCGGGTCGGTTGTAATGGACGAAACAGGGTAGTTTCACTTACAGATCAAAATTGAGACGATAGTCCCGAGGTAACTTATTCCATGCATATAAGAGTTCGATTGGTTGTGCTCTTTCAATCAAATAGTGAAGAGGAAACTTTGTGAGTTCTTCCTCACTGAAGTGATGTAAACTCCGTTTAAGATGCCAATGATCCTTCAACGGATAGATACAGTAGCATGACTCTTGATTCATTTTCAACTTTTCTGGACGATACAAGAAAACAAGATATATACTTGTGTACTGATTCAATAAAGGCATTTTCGTCTTTTTATAGATATTTCACGTTGATAGAGGGGGGGTATAGAGAGAGAGAGAGAGAAAGAGAGAGGCAGGTGAATAAAAAAAGTTTTGTTCATTTTATACATTTATTTATTCATTCATTCATTATAAAGTGCGTATACAAAAAGTATACATTAGATAAAGCGCATACGCATTCATCTGTATGATTATTATGATAAAAACACATGGGCACTTCCTTTTTCAATGGAGGATGGTCGTCCAATTCATGAACTGGACAGCTGCAATATTTCGTGATGAAGTTGAATTTTTCTCTTCCTTTTACATACACTGCATCTGCACCTTGAGTTAGATACCTTATGATATTTCCAAATTGATGTGGAGGAGTGAATCCAACATTCCAATCGATGCAGTGATGATTCTGCATCAACCACGCTGCTTGTTTTTTTAAATCGTGCGGTAGATTGTTGAAGGGAAATGGTGGTTTAAACAAGAAATGACTAATACGACGATGACCATCAAAACAGGCTAGCTCTTTCACAATAAATTTATTGTTCCCCAGTTTAAAGCCTTGAAAATCAATTACTAGCCTCATATTTGGAGATTCTTCAATTTTTGTAAAATCAATTTTTTCTTCTCGAAATATTCAATTTCAGCTTTGAGTTGCTCTAGCTGATGGAGGAAATTAACTAACATGTATCTGTATTGAGGTATCATTATCAACTGACTGACTGACTGACTGACTGACTGACTGATTAAGACCTATCGTACCATTTTATTCAATGGATTGTAGTAAAATTCCTTTTCATGTAATATTAGGCAATATGCAGACACATCATTTCCTGTAGGCTTAGACGTTTCAAATTATATTCGTAAAACGACATATCCACTCTGAATAATTTCTTTTTGGTGGGAACAGTCTATATGAATAATTGGAGCTTTGTCTTTGAATTCTTTAGGGCCGAATAGTGGTTGATTGGTTTGGATGTGATAATAACTTTCTTGAAAATTGGCAAACATTTCGTATAGCGATGCAAATCGATTTGTATCAAAATCTAAATTTCAATCTTGATACGGAAATCTCTCACTATTCAAAAATACTCGTACATTCGTCAGATTACAGTGATTGAATTTACTCATATCTTTTAGAATTTGGCCTTTACGAGCATTTTGAAAAGCGATGATGATATGTCTAGGACTCTCCAATTGAGAGGAAGTTTTTACAGACCAAGTGTGACGTGTTGAATCATTCAGAGTGGGATATTCTATTAATTCCCAACTCCTAAATTTAAGGGGTAATTCAACATTACTACGAACTATTTTATTCAAACGTAGTTGTTCATTAGTACTCGGTGTTATATGAGGAACGTTCCAATACAACTTGGTGATTTGAATTTTTGGTTTTGCCGAATTATCTGTTGCAATAATAGCATCAATGTCATCTTTGTCTCTGATGAGAACTAATTCTTGTCTCATATTCATTATAATCTTCCGATAGTCTTCAAAGAATCCCGACCACAGTTTCAACGGTATGCACACATTGAAATTCCCGTTATTATCAATCATAAGTTTATCATCATCTTTTGGAAACCACCCTCCGTTCTTAAATAGTTTACTCTCATTTTCATTTAATGATAAATAATTTTTCAAAGTGGAAACAAGTCCGACGTTCCGAATAGAATCTATCACTACGCCATTCAATTCATATCTCAGTTCTCTGAATAAATAAGTTATACCATTATTGATGAATTGAAATTTGGTAGGTACTTTGTTTTGATCTGTTAATATTTTGCCTTCTATGTAAATGAAGCTGTTACATGGTAATGTGAACGCATCTAATTCCTGCACTGAAATACGAACTTCATCATTGTAATTAAGGGCTCCAGCGTTGTAGGGTTGATAAGTGTGAAACTGATAATCCTCAATCGTTGTATCACTAAACGGTTCACCTGTTACGTTCAATAAATCCATTATACTAGCACATGAAAGCCTAGAGATTTCAAAAATTGACGATTTTCGTGTGTTAATGTCTTCTTTGGCAATGAAAAACCATCTGGCTTCTTTGTGCGTCGCTGTAGCTTTTTATAGTTTTTGTTTGGAGGTTGGAATCGATGAAATTGTAACACCATTGCTATTCAATTTTTCTAAGATGTAAACGAACTGTAATTGTCTCACCACGGAAATTTACCAAATTACTATATTGATAGAGCACCCTAACGGTTATATTGTTTATTGTTTTGATACTCACAGGAAAATAGATGACAGTAAGAGGTTGCTCTACTATTTTATAGCCGTTTGGAACTTGGGGAAAAAATTGATGGATTAGGTGAACAGGTTCGCCATGTAAAAATGATCCTGCTGCAATGTTGCAATCCACACAAATCGTATTAACTGCCAAGATATCAACTTTATTCTCTGAGGTATAATCTTTGTTGGGTTCGAGTATGGTTTTCGGAAATCCTAATAAAATTCCAATGGAACGATCAATACTAAAATTTATCCGATCGGTACTTTTAATGGAAACTGTGAATCTCTTTGAGTCTGTTGTGATATGTATCTGAGTGCCCCCCTTCTCATACATTTTATTCTTTATAATTCTCAAAATCTCTTCAATTTCATAAGACCCTATGGGATTTTCGAATACATTGTTTGTTTCATTTACATTTGGAATACTATTAAATGTATCGAAATTTATCAATCCAATTTCATAGTCTTCATTTTCATTTGAATACAATGGTGGATTGAAATTATCACTTAAAATTGATGAATCTCCACTGAGCGTAAAGGTATATGACATGACCAAGGTTTCAAAACAAATGAAACGATATTTATGAGTTGTATTGATTATATAACAATTTTAGACAATATTGTCCGCACTGATACGAATCGAATTTTTGAATTGAATCATAATTATATATGATCATTACATTACCATTGCTCCTAAAATATTCTACTAATTCATTTGGAGGTGGTGAATTGCCAAAACTATCAAAATAGGTGACATTCTTATTGTTTTTTGAATATGCTGTCCAATGAGTACCAGGCCCACTTTCCACATCAAGATTAACTATACCCGATTCATTTGTTGAAATTCTTTTTGGCAATGAATCGCGCATAAATACACCACGGAAATAGGGGATTCTCAATATTCGTGCATACGAGATAAGATCTCTATCTGACATTATACGTCGTGGTAATTTTATTTTTTCGTTTTTCTCCAATATGGGCCTAGCTTTCGAAACCCCTTTGAACTTGTTGTTGCTTTTTTCTTGCGCAAACCGTACCCCTTATGAGGTCTAAGATAATATCCTTTTCCAGATTTTTGTTGCTCGAGTGCCTTGTTATGTCTTATTTGTTCGGCTAATTGTTCACGATTAGTTTTGGCATCGTTCACTGCCTTAGCGATGCCCGCACCGCCACCTGCTACTGCGCCAAGGGCGCCCAATAATGGCAGTAAAAATGGTAAAAATCCTCCTTTTTTTGGGGCACGGATAGTTCGTTTTTTAGCCACTTTATTTTTCTTTTTCAATCCCATTCCAAGTTTACGTTTTCCCTTCATTGCAGTCGTAACAAACCAAGCTGCTGCTTTTTCTCCAAGTTTGGCGTCTTTTGCTTTAACTCTGTCCCAAGCCTTATTTTCCAAAATTTCGTCTGCTCGATGCCTTTCACTGAGATCTTTGCTTTTAGAATAGGCGATATCGTGCTCTTTACATGCAGTATCTAGAGAATTTATACCAGAATCCCCGCGCTCTAATCTTCGTTGTAATTTAGTGCCCGCTACAAGGAGAGAAAGGGTTAAAAATAAAATCTCGATAGCGTTGATCGCACTCACGTCCGCAGTAATTATATTTGGGTAAATGCAATTCAAAAGGTAGTTTATCTATTAATGAGTTAACGAAACCTCTTCCTCTATTCGTTCTCTTATGAGCTCTTACTCCGTTTTTGGATTTAACCATTCTAATCTGTTATATATATCAGCACACCTTTATATACTCCTCAGTCTGAACCATTATGAGGTTACGAAAACAAAACGTTTCCCTACCCATCGGTAATTATGATTTTCATGAAAACAAGCAAAATGTTGGAAAACATGGTGAACTATTCGGGGGTGATTCCAAACGAGGATTGATCGTAGGTAGTAGCGGATGCGGCAAAACAAACATTATGTTGTCTCTAATCGAACATCCTAACGGATTGAGATTCGAAAATATCTATCTATACTCAAAGTCATTGGATCAACCCAAGTATCAATATCTACGTACTTTGCTTCAACCACTCAGTGAAATTGGATATTATGAATACAAGAATAGTGAAGATGTACCTCCAGCAGATAACATTAAAACAAATTCTATAATTATATTTGATGATGTAGCAACTTGTGATCAAAATATTATCAAAAATTATTACTCTTTCGGACGACATAAACAAACAGATTGTTTTTATATTTGTCAGACGTACACTGCTATTCCGAAGCATCTCTTGCGTGATAATGCCAATTTATTGATTATAACAGTGTCACCGTTAAAGTCCGCATCATATGGGATTTTTTTATTAGTCAGTTATTGCAAATTTAGAGTTCGTGAACAGTTTGTGCTTTGAAAATTATGTAAAATGACTTTTACGATGTTTTCCTATTCATCGGCTACACCTGTCAAATATGACATTTTTTCTAAAAAATTACTAAATGTCGGGTAATTTCTCAATATTTCGAGAAATATTATATAAAAAAGTTGTTTATTTTTAGATTTCCTACCCACCTACCAAATTTGAACCAGTTTGAACAACTTTGATTTTTTTCTCGTTTTCTTAACCTTACAATTTTTCGGCTAATTTAAATTTAGTCAAATCTGAAAAACCAGTTGAGATGTAATACACCCATCTGCTGAAAGAATTTTTTCCTGATTAAAATGTTTCTAATTGGATATTTTCAAATGAATATAAATATGCTGAAAGAATTATGTCTAATACTTGATGCAAAGTGGCTCTAGTTCTGAATTTTCGAATCCATTTCCAAATCAATAGATCTAAAGTTGCTAAGTCAATCTTCAAAAATTATTCTCCGAAGTAATACTTACAAATGAATCAAGTTGCTCTGGCATGCTCTGAAAAGAATTGTAGTAATAGAAAAATGAACAATTATTTCACAATAAACATTTATTAATTATTATAAGGCGATTCAAATGATAAGAATGTACAACGTGGGTTGGATATCAATTATAACATTTCGGTATGTCTTCCATCACGCTCAATGCAAATAATGGTTCGCCTGGAAACTTCGTTGACAGCGTTTGTTAAAAACTGAGGAGACATAGTTAATACACAATCTCGAATTACTGTCTCCAGGTGGTTGACATCTCGAAATGGTCTGCGCTTGTAGACTTTTTGCTTCAAATACCCCCAAAGGAAAAAATCTAGTGGGGTAAGGTCTGGCGACCTAGGTGGCCAGGGTTGTTCCATATTCCGCCCTATTGTATTCCCTCGAAATACTTCCAAGATATATCTTTTAACTCCTGCCGAATTATGAATTGGCGCTCCGTCACATTGAAACCATAGGTAATGTCTTTCATTAAGGGGCATTTCATCTAAAACTTGACGTATTTCATCATTTAAAAACTGCAAGTATCTCTCTGAATTTAAATTTTCCCGGAAGAAATATGGGCCAATGACTCTGTTATTTAACACACCGCACCACACATTTGTCTTGAAAGAATATTGATCTCGGCATTCTATCACAAACTTTGGGTTTTCTGTTGACCACCACCTACAGTTTTGTGAACTGACTACCCCATTCGAAGTAAAAGTCGCCTCGTCTGTCCATAAAATTTTACAAGGAAAATTTGAATTTTCTTCTCGTTGTCCTTGGAACCAAGAAGAGAAATCCAACCGTACGTCAAAATCTCGCTCTTTTAACGTGTTTATAAATTTTGGTTTGAACGGCTTGAACGTATTATTGTGTAATATTTTTCTCACGGCCTCCCTTTTAGCACCGGTCCTATTACAAATATCTGTTATACTAGTTTGCCCATGCTCTACCACATCTAGGCATACACTTAATTGAGCTTCTTCATCATAAACTCTTGGATTATGAGGTCTTTTGAAAGTATTTTGTACTGAACCCGTCGATTCGAACTTTGAGATAATCCTGCTCACAGTAGACTGGTGAATATTTCTTTCAGGATGCCGTCCATTGAAAATATTCGCAACTTGTCTATGACTTGTATTTTCACCGCAAATGCGTACAATTTCTATTTTTTCCTGCATAGTCAGCATTTTGAATCTACTACTTGATAAAAATTACTGTTTCATAACCTTGAAACTGTCAAACACTTTATATCAATTTCCATAACATTCACTTCTATTGTTTCCACAGCATACTTCCCATTTCAACAGCACCTTGATTGATGATTAATTTTTGAGTATAAGTTGAGAGAATAATTGTATGAAATTGATTTAGCAAGAATTTGAACGGCAAATTGATTTGATATTTCTAGAGTTATAGCACTTATCTGAAATGTCTTCATGTGATAAAAATTATTAAAGTGAATTTTGCTATGTTGAAACTAGAGCCACTTTGCATCAAGTATTAGACATAATTCTTTCAGCATATTTATATTCATTTGAAAATATCCAATCAGAAACATTTTAATCAGAAAAAAATTCTTTCAGCAGATGGGTGTATTACATCTCAACTGGTTTTTCAGATTTGACTAAATTTAAATTAGCCGAAAAATTGTAAGGTTAAGAAAACGAGAAAAAAATCAAAGTTGTTCAAACTGGTTCAAATTTGGTAGGTGGGTAGGAAATCTAAAAATAAACAACTTTTTCATATAATATTTCTCGAAATATTGAGAAATTACCTGATATTTAGTAATTTTTTAGAAAAAATGTCATATTTGACAGGTGTAGCCGATGAATAGGAAAACATCGTAAAAGTCATTTTGCATAATTTTCAAAGCACAAACTGTTCACGAACTCTAAAGCAATAACTGACTAATAAAAAAAAATCCCATATGATGCGGACTTTAACGGTGACACTGTATTTCAACAAGACACTACCAATTTGAAACATATTTATGATGACCATGCGAATATTGATATGGACTTTCAAAAATTCAAGGAAGTAGCATCTTCTTGTTGGAAGAAAAAGTTTGACTTTTTTGTAATTGATAAGGATTGCGGTTTGTCTTCAGGTAGGTATAGAAAGGGCTTCGATACATTCATTCATGATATATAAAGATAAACTTTTAAAATGGAATCAGTCGAAATGGACCCTCCATTAGCAAAACAGCTTGTGCAAGCCAGGCACGCACTAAGAAAAAAGTATAAAATTATAAAGGGTAACACAGCGAGATCGCAAAGTCAATTAGAAAAATCATATCAACCTATTACTCAGTCTATTCAACGATTGGTTTCAACATTGGGAGAGACAGAGGCGGCGGCAGAAACCATAAAACCAGAAAAGTTTGAAAAGTTGGAAAAATTTGAGTCAACACCAGTATCATCACCGAAATCGTATAATCAATTAGCATTTTTATCTCCAACTCCTGAAAATGGATCTGTCATGGAGCTACCAAGTTTTTTGAGAAATGAAAAAACGTATGAATCACGCAATGATGAGGGGGAATTGCCAGATAGAACCAGAGAAGATGCATTTATCGATGACACCCTATCTCAATTTTATCAGACAATCACAAATCCAGAAGTTCTTCAGGAATATTTTGATCAATTTAAATCACCATTACCTCGAACATATATTGAAGGGATGATAAAAGATACAAAAAGTGAATATGATCATATTTTAGGTCTTTTTCACAATCCTGTTGAAGACAAATTCTATATAGGAGATTCTCAAGTAGACTTTATAGGATCCAATGTAAAAGTACGTGACATCACTCACAATGGAACTGCAGGACTTTATGAGTCACTTTTTTTGAAGAATCCAATTTCTTACACCAAACAAGACATTGAAAATTATGTAGATATTATAAAACGGACTATACCTTTTCAACTTCAATTTCGGAATCGGTGAGTTATATTTCGGAAAAAGTAATCTCGATTTCAGAATTGGTTAGTTCGATTTCAGAAATGGTAAACTCAATTTCAGAATCGGTGAGATGAATTTCAGAAAAAGTCCATTCAATTTCGGAAATGGTAAGTTGTATTTCAGAATTATTATTTTTAGGTTCAATTTCAGAAGATGAAATCCTTTTATATGTTTGAAATGTTTTTAATTGCAAAAGAGAAGATTGTTTACAGTAGATGAACGGTGTTTGAGAGATATGGGGTGCCTTCAAGTCAGAAGTGAAGAGCTTCTTGCAAGAGCATCGCCAAAGGGTCATAGCTGGGGATCCGAACAGCTTGCTCAACCAGATAGAATTCAGACTGCGATGTCTTGAGGAATGTGCAGATCATTCAATGAAAATGATAACACCTCAAATGTGTTTGCATTTTCATAATCATGTGCAACGCTATTATCTTCCAGCGATTCGGATGGAAGGCATCTGTGGATTAAATTGAGATTATGATATGTTATTGAATTGTTTTTGACAAGTTGAATATTGTGAATATGGTTTGTTAATCTCACATACAATTGGAAACATTTCGAACAAATATAAGGATTTTTTTTCTGAAATTGAACCTACCAATTCTGAAATACAACTTACCATTTCTGAAATTGAATGGACTTTTTCTGAAATTCATCTCACCGATTCTGAAATTGAGTTCACCATTTCTGAAATCGAACTAACCAATTCTGAAATCGAGATTACTTTTTCGGAAATTGAAGTTGAAAAGGTATAGTGCATATCGTCGTGATAATAATGCCGATTTACCAATTAGAAAATTCCCCGATGATACCAAAGAAAAGTATATTTACATTATAAAGCCTCATTTAGATAAAACTCGCGCTAGATCTGGTTCAGTGCCATCATCTTTATTGAAAGGCGTGCTAACCAGAAAGATAACAAAAAAAGGACAAGGTGCTAAAATGTCAATGATGATGAAATATGAGAATAAACCAATTGATTATAAATATTTTGATGACTATAAAGAGCTGGTAGATAGATTACGTTTGCTTGTTGCTTCCCAAGCAGTTGGTAACACTACAGGTCACAACAATGAAATTATTTCAATTATCGAAGAGTTACGCGAGGGAGCAATAATTTTATAAAATGTTAGGACCACTGGTTTTTTATATTAGTATTCAAAATGCCTTTGAACAAATTCAATCAACATTTTCTTAAAACTCTTTCTTCTTCTTCTTCTTCTTCTACTACTTCTAAAGATATTGTCACAGCAAGACAGCCATCAACAATACCGTATTTTATTTGTCAACCTTCTAAATTCCAAAGTAAATGTATATTAACTATTCGAGGCACTAGAAACATTTCATCTAGTCAAACACACTACATCTTAGATGATAATAGTGTCAATTATACGATTCCTGTTACTGGAAAAATTGAAAGTTTTAAATGTTTCCCCAACACATTGAAAATATCCTATCAGAATAAAAACGATTCTCTTATCAATCTCATGATGGAAAATGTCCTCAACAAAGGTGATGTTATTCAATTTTTCCTAAATACACAAACGTTAGATCATTTTTACGTAGAATTTGTTATTCAATGTCCTTTGGAGAAGGATGAATAGAACAATATGTAAAATAACATCAAAAAATTTTATAATAGTTTTATTTAGAAATAAAACGATCAACATTTCTGAAAACTTTTGTCTGCCAATTCTCCTCCTCCTGTTGATTCATAATCTTCCTAAGATCTTGACAGTATTGTTCATCCCCCTCCTTCTCCTTCTCCTCCTCCTTCTGATTCTTGTTTTCAATTTTCTCATTCTTCTTTTTTTTCTTCTCCAGTCCCTTTTGGAACGATTCAATTCTGTTATCTAGTTCACATTTTGGCAGCGATTCCATTTCCTTATTCTTTCTATTTTTTTCTCTCCCCTCCCCTCCTCCTTTTCAGAACGTTTCGCGGACAGGTGAATTGAGTACTCCAAGAGGATCGTCTTTGAATCTATGTATCACTTTGGTAGGTCTTATCTGCATACACCAATTACAAAATTCGAGAACCAAAATGGGTCTGCTAACAAAGAAGTCGGTTTCCAAGTATTGCAGCTTAATAGCTCTACAAACGCAACAAATTTTCTTCTCAAAAATACAATTCATACTCATTCTCAACATGAATTTCATACCATATATATTCAAGACATCCCCCACTTTATCCTCATTTGAATTGTTAACGATTCTAAACACAGATTGACTTTCTTTCTCTCTCTCTCTCTCTCTCTCTCTCTCTCTCTCTCTCTCTCTCTCTCTCTCTCTCTCTCTCTCTCTCTCTCTAGGTTAAACTTTAGTATTCATTATGCCTTTGAATAGATTCAATCAACATTTGCTTCAACCTCAAGGAGAAGCAGGAGAAGGAGAAGATGGAGAAGAATCTGTGCTGGCCGCCTCACCACTGAAATCACAATTAAATGCTCCGTTTTATGTTTGTGATTCTTTCGATTACCATGTAAAAATTTTGATCCGTTTTAGAGGAGAAAAAAAAATCAATTTGAATAAAAAATATTATATATTAGACAATGGCGGTATAGTATTTAAATTCCCCATGTCCGCTAGGATTGAAAGCATTACACAATATAATGTTGCAGAAGGTGGAGAAGTTTTGATGAATAATAATACATCTTTCAAATTTCAACAACTAGCAAATAAGTCCATCGCTAAGGGGGGATGAGATGAGTTTTAAATTGGGGACAACTCCAACGATTTTTATTGAGATATTGTTACAGTGTCCGCTAGTTAAAAATGAGTAAAGCGCAAATTGTAGCCGAACTTCATAAACCAGTCAGAATCAATTATAAAAGACGACATGTTATAGTTAAAGGTTTACATGACTTGATACAGGCTGATTTAGCGATTATGAATAAATTTGCAAAAGAAAACAGGGGATATAATTACATTCTTGTAATCATCAATGCTTTTAGTAAATATGTCTGGGCAATACCGGTTAAGAGAAAAACTGGTAAAGATATCACAGCTGCTATGAAATCTGTATTAGCCCAAATGTCTACTACACCAAAAAACTTGCAAACTGATATGGGGACAGAATTTTACAACAAAGACTTTCAAAATCTTATGAAGAAATATAGTATAAATCATTATAGCTCGTTTTCGAATTTGAAAGCTAGTATTGCTGAAAGGGTCATAAGAACTTTGAAATCATTATTATGGAAACAATTCAGCTATCAGGGGTCTTATAAATGGCTCAACATTCTTCCTGAAATTGTTAAGAAATATAATGACACCAAACATTCTACTACTAAGGCTGTACCTAGTCAAATAAATGAAAAAAATGCTAAATTTGTAACTTCATTTCAACACCTAAAAACTGTTGATCCAAAAAAAACAAAATTCAGCAAAGGCGAGTGGGTACGAATCAGCAAGTATCGACACGCATTCACTAAGTCCTATACCCCAAATTGGACCACTGAAGTGTTTAAAATCAAGCATATTAAATTAACTAATCCTACCACATATATTCTAGAAGATAGCAAAAAGGAACAGATACAAGGATCATTCTATACAGAAGAATTACAGAAAGCCAAGTATCCCGATATTCATTTGGTATCAAAAGTCATCCGTAGGAAGGGGAAAAAGTTCTTTGTCCAGTGGTTGGGTTTCGATTCATCACATAATTCTTGGATAAATGAAAATGATATAGTTCAGGTTTAAAACGTATTGTAAGAATTCAATCGATAAATAAAAAAATAGTCAGTTATATAGGTATTTTATTTATTCATATACCTTATTCCTATGATCTATATTCATTATATGATTTAAACATAGAGCTGATTCCCTGATTCGTCACTCGAATCTTGATATATCTCCAGCAACGGTGTTCCAAGGACTTTGTCTCGCCGTCCCCCGAAAAGCGTAACTCCATAGGTATAGTACATGGATCTCTGCACCACCAAATGTTACTAACTTATTCATTGTTTTCGTAGAGGAGTTTGGGATGATGATACGTCACTTCCAATCCAAGTGCATACACTTCGTGATTTATTTCTTTCATTGTATCGAGCACCTTCAATGACCAGTCAATTAGATCCTTCTTCACTCCTAATTGAAGCATATTCATGACTTTATCAAATCTTAGCGATTTTAGAACCTCCATTCTATGCTGGATAATGGGTGTGAAAAGCCATAGTTTTAACAATGATTTATAATTTAAAAACATACTAGAATCACCACTGTAAATTCTAATATTATTATTATAATTTGGTTCGACCTGTTTGAATTCAATGGCAAATCTTCCAAGATCCATTGTATCAACAATTTTTGTTGTTGATACCAGCAAACTATCAATTGCTTCCTTGTTTTTCACTAAGTCAGACCATTCCTTCTCCGAAAACACTAAAGTGGCACCTTTATCAATATCTGTTATCACAACACAAGGGACATAACCTAAATGTACTGATATACAGATCGACACATACTTTGAATAATTAGGGTTCAAATAAAATCTACGTTCACCCAAAAATATATCTTCTTTGTCTTTGAATACATTCATTTCGTCTGATACTATATTTTTTTCCTCTCACGGTTTTATTTAAATAATCAGAAGAAGGTGTGGGGGCTATTTTTTTTCTCTCAAGGTTGAATCAAACAATCACTTCAATAATACATATATTTTTTATTCAAAGATTTGAAAAAAATCAAGATTTCTCAATTAATAACCATGAAATTATTTAATTATTAGGTATCGACTGAAAGGCATCATACTTTGACACTACCATTTTAAATAAAAGCATTAGAAATAATAAAATTACCAAAACTAAGGTTATATATAATATTAAATACATTCTGTATGTTCCTTCTTGCATAGTACTTCCATTTTGTTTTGTTTCATTGAAATGAATAGTTTGCCATTGGCATTGATCTGCTTCAGAATGATCAAAAAATATTATTTTCAATTTATAGTTCAAATGAGTGGCGTTCGCTTCTGGAATTTTTATGCTGAAAACGGGTAATTCACCATAATTTTCCTTGGATGAGCTCAACACTTTCCACGATGATCTATTGCAATCCAGTTTCGTATTTTTCATATCGAAACATATAGCAATATATTGAGCATCTTTGGGTACATTTGTATATATTATACCATTTACAATAGCTGTCAAAATTATGAAATTTGATTTCAATGAAGTCATATTTTTTTTTCAATGAAAGATATTTATCTTTACTCTGTGAGGTACTATTCGAAACTGAGATTATTTTCATCATTGACAATCATTTAGCAGAATGTCAGACGAACCAAAGCCTCTTTCCCCTCTTTCAGTAGCATGCAAAAAATTAACCTCCTCAATAATTGGAATAGAATATCGTTCACATATCAATTGAGCTATTTTATCCCCTCTTTTGAAATTAACTTTTTCAGATGATGAATTATATAGCAGAATTTTAATTGACCCTGTATAATCATTATAGATAACGCCAGCAAGAATATCTATGCCAAATTTTAACGCTAATCCGGATCTGGGTGCAATCCGTCCGTACACTTCTTGGGGGAGTTGTATTTTTAAAAAAATGTCTACGAGAAATCGCTCTCTAGGATGAATAGTGAAATCTATAGGTGTTCTTAAGTCACAACCAGCAGATCCAAGAGTACCTCTTGTTGGTATATAAGCAGCTTGATTAGTTTTCATCACTTTTAGAACCTTAAAATATAAATATAATAATTCAAAAGTGAAGAGACACCCACGCACAAGATTATATTACCATTTTTTCGTCAACAGTATTCATTTTCCTCATTCAATATTAACGATTTCTATTAGAGAGAATATTTCATGTATTTCTCATCTAAAAAAATAATTCACTTATCTCAATCTAACTCTATCAAAATTTTTAAAGTTAATAATGATAATGAAACACTCACCCAAATTTGTTTGCTTCTTCTTCTTCTTTGGTATATAAATTCACTGTGTTTTCAACTAACTGTGTACTTCTCGAACTGAATTTCACCTTATATAAATAGTTCTCCGTTGCATATACATTCACTTATTTTGAAAAAAATGTTTCTATTTCAATTTCCTGGTGCATGTTGACCTTTTATGTATAGCTGATGTAATAGATTCATTAATTTCCATTGCATAAGTCAATTATTTATTCATTTTTGATATACCTATACGTACTGGTACATGAATGTTATATTTCATCAATAACATTGGGGAATTGGAACTTTCAAAGAATATAGGAACATAAGACTTCAGAATACCTAATTTTCCAAGAAGAACGTACACAAAGCGAAACATTATATCATTTCCATATTTTGTCTTTTGGCGCCATCCAGAACGCTTTGCGGTCCGTTTTTTTGTATTTAATGTGCGTTTTTCAATGTTTTGGGAGTAACATATACTTATTTTATGAAAAGGAATACTCTAGGAACACAAAAACAGCCATATAGACTAGCAAAACATATTAAATATTGAAAACAGTATCAGTAGCGACACCTCGCGGAATTAGGTTGAAGCGTGAACCATACGAATAGATTCTTCAAAAAGACTTCTGTGAAAGGTAGACACAGAAAACAGTTTCCACTCACGCCCGAATGAGGACCCTAGCGGTACGGTGAAATCAAAGGTAGGTTTGGAGAACGGAAATATTGAAAACAGTATCAGTAGTGACATCTCACTTAATTAGGTATTCTAGGAACACAAAAACGGCCATATACACTAACAAAACATATTAAATATTGGAAACAGTATCAGTAGCGACACCTCGCAGGATTAGGTTGAAGCGTGAACCATATGAATAGATTCTTCAAAAAGACCTCTGTGAAAGGTAGACGCAGAAAAAAGTTTCCACTCACGCCCGAGTGAGGACCCCAGCGGTACGGTGAAATCAAAGGCAGGTTTGAAGAACGGAAAATATTGAAACCAGTATCAGTAGCAACACCTCGCTTAATTAGGTACTCTAAGAACACATAAAACGGCCATATAGACTAGCAAAACAATTTAAATATTGAAAACACAGAATAATCATCAGTTCTACAAACCTTGGAAAACAGTATCAGTAGCGACACCTCGCGGAATTAGGTTGAAGCGTAACACATACGAGTGGATTCTTCAAAAAGACCTCTGTAATAGGAGAAGGTAAGCATAGCAAACAGTTTCCACTCACATCCGAGTGAGGACACTAGCAGTACCGAAAAATCAAATCTATGTAGAACATAGAAATATTTACTGAAACTCATTCATAAGCCTAACATATTTATTTAAATTGCTCATATTATTGGCCCAATGAAGCAAAATGAACCCCCCAAATATCCATATACCCATCCATATGTCGAATATCCATAATCATGGCCCTCCAAAAAATATCTCTCGAAAACAGGGGACAAGTTGAGTCGTACCCACACTTGCACGTTGATAAATTGGATAAATTGCCAACCCAGAGATCCAAAGTTCAAATCCTATACGGTATGATTATCTTTTTTTAATTAAATAAAATCATTATTAAGTGAACTGAACGTTATACGTCATAATGAATGTAATAGGTTTCCATTAGGCGGGCCAACTGCCAAAATTCCCTACAAACCGCATTGTTTAACTACTCATATGGCATATCCTCGGCACCAGAGGTATTTAGTAGAATGGTTAGGCAACTTTTTGATTCAGTAGAAGGAGTTGCGATCTATGTAGATGATATCATCATTTGGGGTAGCAACATGGCAGAGCATAACAGACGATTAGTTGAAGTTTTTGAAATTGCTCAGAAAAACAATTTGAATTTCAATCTATCAAAATGCAAATTTGGGTTAGATGAGATTATTTATATGGGGCATAAGATAGGAAGTAGAGGTATCTTGCCAGATGAAACAAAAACTGATGCTATTAGGAATATTCAAACTCCAGAAGATAAAAAAGATATTGAAAGACTGTTAGGTATGATCCAGTATGTGTCACGTTTTGTTCCAAACTGTAGTCAAATAACAGCTATGAGAGAATGGTTAAAAAATGACGTGATTTTTCAATGGAATAATGAGCACCAAAAAAGTTTAGATTAATTGAAAACAATTTTGAGTAGCCCCCCAGTTTTGAAGCATTTCAATATAAACAAACCTATGACTATCTCTTGTGATGCATCACAAGCAGCATGTGCAGGAGTACTTCTGCAGGATGGTTTGCCAGTTGCATATACTTCCAAGGCTTTCACATCTACCCAACAGGGCTATGCCCAGATTGAAAAAGAAATTTCAAAAATGTACCTCTGAAAATAAGATATGCCAAATGCTTTTAGAGATCATACAAAAAGGGTTTCCTGAACAAAAAAATAAATTACCATCAATCAATCAATCAATCAATTTATTTACCACAAAAATTCAATTAAACAGATACAAAATTTCTCGATACATTGGTAAATAAATAACAAACGTCCAAAAAAAGGTTGCCCTTGAACATGGACGTATAGTGTTAGCGTGAAAATTAATAATAAAATTACAAATAGGTATATATATATATACAGGCTGATTTTAAAATGAGTGCATATATTCAAGACATATATATGAGAGAGTCTAACAAAAATTACTAAAATATTAGATTTTTCCTAAGTCTTCACATTAACGAGAAATTTCATTTTGAAAATTGAACATAAAATGCTTCGAAATTCGAGTACGCCACTGGGAAGCAAGTGAAATCTGCGGAATCCCAGGGATTCTCCAATTCGTCATTCACTAAAGTCAGAACAAGACAGTGATGCCAGATTGTTTCAGAGACGAATATCCTGATAAAAATTTGTAACAGAATGAATATGAATTGAAATAGGTTATGGAAACTAATAGAGGTGAATGTAACTCAGATGAAGAAAGGGACATTCTTCATCTGAGGAATGTAATATGTACAGGAGCCTTATTTTTTAAAGTTCACTGAGAGAACTGTGGGGTGATTATCTCCATGGATCACGAGAGACGGATAGAAACATGAGGGGAATGATAGAACGTCCCCCTTCCTTCCACAAAGTTGAAAATCGACTCACCTAGTAGATTTTCTCATACCTGCTCGAACAGCAAAACTCCCGAGAGCAAACAAATACTAATATCGAGTCCATTCCAGACTAATATCGTCCTGTGTTCTTGTTGGTTCATATTTGCACTTAAACCATCGAAAACGACTCGACGACGACATATCCTTCCTGGCAATCTCACATTGAAAATCACGACCATATCACGATTATCACGACACAACATCCAATTATTTTATTTTTTATTTTACGTTTACAATTATTTTACAAACACACAAAAAAACTATTATCATATGATCTGTCAACATCATTTCTCAGAACAGTAGTATCTGTGACCATAGATTTCCTCTTTGCTGTGACCTTTGACAGTTCTAACTAGGATTGTTCGCGTTCAGAGAATAAACAATCCAAAACCGTCAGAAGCATGCACAAGTCCACAGAACCCAAAAATCATACAGTTCTGTGAAACTGCGCATGCTTCTGACAGTTTCGGACGCAAGAATTCAGATGACCATGAATTACTAATAGGCGATTTTTACGGACCAATCAGAAACAGCAAAGTAGCGCCTGCGTGGTTGCGATTCATCCTGATTGGACACAGCTGATTGGATTTGTGAGATTAGTGTATAGTGAGGAGTATCATTTCATTGAATTAAACTAATAGATCTTTTTTCCAAATTAGTTTTTTATGAAAATGTTAGTTTCATTCAAAGATATGATCCTTCCTCACTAATACATTAATCTCAATCACCTGTGCCCAATCAGGATGAATCGCAACCACGCAGGCACTACTTTGCTGTTTCTGATTGGTCCGTGAAAGTCGCCTATTAGTAATTCATGGTCATCTGAATTCTTGCAGTTTGTTGTTCTGAGAATGTATGTTATTTTGGAAAACGTCAAAACGTGATACTAGTAAATGTAAACAGTGTGGTCCTTGTCATTACTTTTGTAATAGATCTATTACTATTGGGTGTTAGCACCAAAATATGATGTTTTGTTACTGTTAGCACCAAAATATGATGTTTTGTTACTAAAAAATCTATTTCTGTCTAATTTGTGCGATATGGTTTTACAAGAATGACATTCAGAATGTCAAATGTCAGATTTTTAGGATCTATTACCTTTTGATACAAATCTGTTACCATTTTCCAAGAAAATCTATTACGAAAAAATCAGACCCAGGAACAACACTGAATGTAAAGTTTTGTTTCTGACAATTTGCTTGGAATGTGACGATGCATTTCTCAAACATTGAGCTGAATGATATGGTTCTTATGTCGGGTCGTTATTGTGCGGGGCCCATGAGACTCCTCGAAGACCACGAAATTGTAGCGATGCAAGGAGGTGGAAGGAAGGGTCTAAAGGATTTTTCAGTAAAATAACTTCCAACCGTGAGGTGTTAAGTTATACGCTATTCAAGCTTATGTGTAGAAATCTTGGGTGAGTCCATTTTGAAGTTTTTGTATTATCTTTCTGAAATTCAAGACCAGGGTTAACTTCTTCCCCATGTACATTTTCTCGATTATACATTTTATTTAATATCTCCTAATTTTCATGTAGAGTGGCAACGTCGCTTCGTTCATCACGGTCGACTGCGGATCGCAAACGATAGTTGTGACAGAAGTAGAAATCTGGGCGGAAAAAGGGTATTTTGCCCCAAATCTATTTTGATCCTAATAATATTTTTAATAGTGCTATTCGGTAGTATACCTCAAGCTTTCTTAGTGTTTAAAATATATGCACTTATTTTAAAATCAGCCTGTATATATATATATAAATATAGAGTAGAGATAAAACAAATAGTAGAACTAACTAATATTAATATCATCAACTCAGACGGAGAAGTACTTCAAACAGGATGTTTAGTTCTTATAACCAAAGTTTACGGGATATTATATAATATTCAAATTCAAAAAGGAAATGTTCGATTTCGATGGAATAACGTCATTTCACTGGGAGTTTTTCAGCTGCATGCGCACTCGTCCCCAGAGAACACGCCGCAGTCGGACGGTGCAATCGCTCTTATTGCAGCGGTGATTAAGAGCGCTTACACCGCCCAAACGCGACACGCTCACCGAAGACGACTGTACATGCTCATGTTTTTTTTTCTTTGTTTTTTTCTACATTACATTTGTGGTTCAAATATTATATTCCTGCCTATCAATCAGCCTATGAACTTTTGTTCTAGGTATGGAATGAATCCATAATTTCAATTTTTTCTTGAACAGGTTGGTGGAATATATATGATGTAGTTCTTCGGGAATATCGATATATAGTACGGGGCAGAGATAGATAAAGGATCTTTGACTTTTTCGGGTGTTTACTTCAGGTATAACTGTGGTTTTACCTTTCAAGCGGGTATTATATTTATGGTTCATTTGATCTTGTTCTTTTTTATGTTTATGATGATGGATTAGGAGTGTCTGGTAATACAGTTGTCGGATATCTAACGTTTTTGATTCTGAGAATAAGGTTTCAGTAGGGTATCTGTAATTTTTCTCAAAAATAATTTTCCATTTTTGTGCTGTGTTCAATGCGCTCAGATGAATGTTATCTATTCCCCCCCATACTTTGATGCCATATGTTAGATGAGTGTGAATAAGTGCGTTGTATAGTATTTTTACATATTCAACATCAAAAAGTTTCCTATACGTTTTAAATCTATTGGCCATGCTCCTTAATTTATTGCTTACATAGTTAGCGTGAAAGTTCTATTTGAGATGATTTATTTGATGATTTGATGAAGTATTTATATTTTGGAGTTGATTCAATATCAGTATCCGTATTTTTGAATTTTAATATTTCGTAATTTGGAAGAGTATCATTGTAACAAAAGAATGGCATGAACACAGTTTTGTTGAAGTTGATCGTGAGCAATCTGTTATTGAAGAAGTTGATTATTTTGGTGAAATCCTCCTCAACTATGCTCTTCAATGATTCCCAGGTGTAACCCTCATAAAAAATGGCGGTATCATCGGCAAAGCTAGTGATATCGCCTTGGGTTTCGGTTTTGAAAAGGTCATTGATATAAATATTGAAGAGGATCGGTCCTAAAACGGTCCCCTGAGGTACTCCGTATTCAATGATTCTTTCCGAGCTTATCACACCATTAATATCAACACTCTGCTTTCTTCCGCAGAGATAACTTTCCATTAGTTTCAATGGTATTCCTCTGAATCCTAGGCCTTCCAAAATTTCGAGCAGTCTTTGGTGACTGACGGTGTCAAACGCTTTGGCCAAATCGACGAAGATGCAAATACATGGTTTATTCATATCTAATGATTTATAAATTTTCCTAGTTAAATGAGTCATTGCATCTTCTGTCGATTTTGTCTCTGTAAATCCAAACTGTTTCTCAGATAGTATGTTAAATTTCGTGAAGTAGCTGTTGAACCTATGTTTAAGAACTTTCTCAAATACTTTTGCAACATTACTTATAAGAGATATTGGTCTGTAGTTTACTACTTGCATTTTGTTCCTAGATTTATATAGAGGCTTAATTTGTGCTTTTTTCAAAACACTCGGAAATATACCTAGATCAATAGATTTGTTTATTATTCGAGAAAGGGGTCTAGCTAGCAAATCTGCATATTCCCTTAATATTTCCGATTTAATCGCATCTGGGCCAGGAGCTCTTCCAGTTTTCAATGTACCCACGATTCTCTCAATCTCAGTTTCTGTTGTTGGTTCAAGATAAATCAAGTTATTTGTTTATGTATTCTTGATTCCAGTAACAGGAGTTGAGTCAGTGATTATTTGTTGAGCCAGTTTTCCACCAAGTTTGGTGTAAGGGTCTACAAAATGTTCTACAATCTCATTTTCGTTTGTTATTTTCCCACCGTTCTCTGTTAGAATTGATTTTATATCATTCTGTGTTCGATGCTTTTCATCAATAATCTTTAGACTTTTCCAGAGTGCACTCGGGTTGTTTATATTTATTTCAATTTTATTTTGCAAGAATTTTATTTTAGCGGATTCAATCAACTGATTCAGTTTGTTGCGGTATTTTCTAAATTCTGTTTGAATATTTTCATTATCGGGTTCATTTTGCATTCTTTTATATAGAGCATTCTTCGTATACGAATGGATTGAGCCAGCTGGTAGACAGGTTTGTTTTGACGAAAATGTGATCAATGCAGGATTTTGCTTTACCTAGAACTCGCGTGTGAGTGTTGATGGCTGAAGTATATCCCCATTCACTAAAAATGTTCAAATATTCCTCACTGATTTCACCACTGCCTAAAATATCTATGTTGATATCTCCTATCACTAAGTTATAGTCGCTCTTGCAACAATTTTTATTTTTCAGGTAGCTTTCAAGACATTTGTTAAATTTATATGGACACGTAGAGGGTATAGATGGCCGTGATATCAAATTCATAACCATTATGTTTCAGCCCCAATGCAATAACTTTTATTTCATCAAAATCGATTATTTCATGTGTATAATCAAGGTTACTTTTAATATATGGATGATGATAATTGAAAAGGAACCAAGTGCCACATATCCATTTTGGGAAATCAGCGGTTATAACAAATTTCTTGTTCTTTTGAAATTATCATATCTTCAAATTTTTTTTTATGAAATAATATTGCAAGTTTGGATCGAATGATAGTGAATAGTGGATTATCTTCTTTTCATGTGTCAAAACAACTATTTTCTATTTTTTTTGGTGGATGGTTCCTTCTCAATAATCAAACAATCGTGTTGTATTACTCAAAAAAGATCCAAATCCCATGGTTCTGTTTAAATTAAAGGGAATCAATGAAATGGGTCGTTTTAAAGGAACAACTAATTTTATTTCCAGACTCATAAAACAAAGTATCTCAATAACTAGGAAAAATATTATGAGACTCAGACTGCATCTTCATAGTCAAAATCAGTTTTTGAGCCAAAACCTTCGATATCATCCTCAAAGTTCTCGATATTCTCGACTCTGTAAAAGTCAATTGCATCTTTGGGAAGAAACTTTAGTAAGGTCTTGATGTCATCCCATTTTTTCTTCGAGATGGCTTTTCCTTCAGGGTAAAGAACTTTCAATTTTTGAGGATCAATGGGAATTTTTTTGCCTCGTGTTATTTTCAAAATATCTATTTCTTTGAAATCATTCTCTTCAGGTGAGTGGGACTCACACAAAAATATCGAATTTGGTTTCGACTTCTCAAGTTTTATTATTTTTGTTTTCAACCAACTCACTTTCTCTTTATTAGTAGTCAATTTCCTGTTTGAAATTTGTTTCTCAATATCCTCAGTTGAGTAAAAATCATCGGACTCCATCAGGTTTATTACAAATTTATGATGTTTCTTACAATTTCCTATTACTGACATAAAATCTTTCAGTGTATAAATGCGAACCTGATTTTTGAGCGCCCTTTCTATTTGCCCAAAATCTGTGTCGTTCGGCAAAAAACTGTGCCCGGACTCAAGATATTTGAAATAAACTACATTCAATGTTGGGTGCTGCATCAAAACTGTTTTTAACATAATCACAATTTTTATGTTACGATTTTGGCCACCACAGCTATCTGACCACAATATTAATTCCTCTACTCCCTTCTTAAGGTGCACATCGATGAATTTTTTAATACATGAGCCGACTTCTTGGGCTCCTCGCCCTGCTACCCCCTCTTTCCACAAAAAGCAATATGGAGTATTCGTTGATCCTGAATGAATACCCTCATTGAAAATACTTAATTGTCTCTTATAATAGACAATATTTGTTGGTAACTTAGGTAATCCCAGAACCTTTTCCATATCATAACAAAGGGTTTCAATATGTCGGTTTTTACTCGCTTCTCTCATATCTTTGTTGAGCTGTTCTCTAGCAAGCTGCGCCCTTTCAAGATGCACATCATGTTGTTGTTTCAAAACTAGTTGTTGGTTCTCATCTTGTGCATTTTTCACTTGTGAAGAATACATGTCACACTTGTTACATGTATCTTTAATTGGGGGTTTCCGTTTCAAATTGAAATGTTTATAAAATATATTTTTGAAGAACTGAAAACTAACTTTTGGATGATTGTCAGCTATATACAGTTCATACATTTTACTCTCAGTAAGGTCGTAAGGCAAGAATTTCGCCTCAGTTTCTGATCGAGAGTAATGAGAAACATAGGTTGGAAATTTCTTTATATGATTGATGATTAGATTTATTATTTCTTCATCAACTTTCTTCTTACCTCCAGATTTTCCTCGCTCATCTTTTATGTGGGAGCTACGTTTTTTTTCTAATGCAGTATTTACTCTCTTAGTAGATATCTGATAAGTGTTTATATAAGTATCCCGGCAAACTTCAACCTTTCCAAGCATATAGACTCTAGTATAAGATTTACCTGGACCATTTTTAGCTCGTTTTCTCTTAATAGGCATTTCTTTGACTGTTGCTGCGATATAACTAGTTTGCAAATCGTATGATGCTAAATCATAAAAATTTTTGAAATATATTCCTTTTTCATCTCCTGATAATTTTTCACTGCATTTTTTCAGACAGCTGCATTTGTAGTCGATGAATTGTTTGGCTTCTTTCAATTTTCCTTTGACAGTGTAGTGAGTCTTATTGGCATCTTTCAATTTCTTTCTTGTGGCGAAAGTTTGTCCAGGATATTTATTATTCCGTCCTTTCTTGGAACGTCCTTTCCAATTTTCCTTTTCTTGCTTTAATTTCTGCTTCCTCTCAATCTCCTCTTCATCAAATAGCAAGTCAACTTCTCCTTCCTCTAAACTACTAACACTTTCCGAATCAGGAATATAGTCTCGGTCTTTCATACTATCATCGGAATCTTCGTTTTGTATTTCCTGTTCAATGTTATTTAATTCGTAATTATTGTAATTATTATCAATAACCATTTCTTCAAGTGAGTCCTCATCAGGAATCGCAATTTCTTCAAGTAAGTCTTCATTGTTCTGGCATTGAAACTCCAAGTTTTCTGGTTCTTTATGTTCTGTATTCATAATGTTCGTTCCTGAAATAAAAGAGATATTCTGTAAATTTTGATTTTATGTATTGAAATTATTAAATACTATCATTTTAAATGATTATTATCATTATGATTTTTCACCTGGGCTAATTGGATGAGAAATTACGATGCCTTCATTGAATTCGTCAATAATAGGAACTCCTTCAACTATCACTTTCAAATTCAGAGGTGAATGTTTATTTCTCAATTCATTCTCCTTGTTTTCATCAGTGTGTATCCCTGAAGTTAATAACAATGGATTTCTAGATAGGTAATGGAATGTATTTGATTTCGAAATGAATATTTTTTCCTGATGAACATAGCCTAGGAATCTGAATTTTTTCGATTGGACTTTTGAACACAAGAATTTCCTTGATTATTATATTCTGACTTGATTCGGTGATAGTTGGGTCTTCAAGATTCGGAACTTGAATGATCTGGTTGTTCGTTTTTTTATTCTCAAAGTTCTGAATGTTTGCACCTTCAATAAGTAAGAATAGGTCAGTATACAGAATGGTTTCAAGTATTCGCGAAAAATGTATTGGTACCTATGTGTACACTTACCTGATGAATCTACTTCTTTAGAAGTGGTATTCTGTGGATGACCAGATCCACATGGTTCCTTGGGGATGCAAAATAAATACGTAATGAATATTTCTTCACATTCCCGAAATAATATCTAAAAAGAACCATTCGCCCTTTGGTTCGTGATTCGGCTCCAACTATAATGGCTTAATGGCGGTTGGTTCGTTTTAGATATCATTCTCCATAAGAATACCAGAAAAAACTGAACAAAAACTGTGAAATGTCTAAAAAGAACGAATATTCACAAGGAAATGCAATGATTCTCAAGAAAAAATATTAAGAACTGAATACTTTCGAGACATAACCTATACAAATTTACTCACTTCATTACATTGGTTGAGTTTCAGTCTTTTCGGTTCGGACTGGTTATCCTCCTTGAGTCGTAATGCCTTATCGACAATGATTTGAGCTCTTTTACCCATTTTCTGTCCGTATAGAATACGAAATACATGAAAACCAACACTCACTGTTATCACAAACACGAATGACTTAAAACATAAAAGGAACCAAGTGACACTGATCATTTTCTATAAACGGTAACGTCAGTTGGATCTCTTTCAATAACAGGAAACTGCTTTTTTCTTCGATGTCGCTTAGGTCTTTAGTCGATAGATGTCGCTAGAAATCCAGTAGGCGCTTGATACTTTTCACAGAATAATGAATGAATGCCAAGCTGTCGCATGGAACCTTCATCTTATTTCATGCGATTTGGCGGTTGGTTCCTTTTCAATTAGCATCATCCATATATTATCACACCATCATTCTGATTTACTGCTCCGTTATTGTACAATATATCATAACCTGGCAGATTTAACGAGAAAAAGCTATCAATTTTCCATGTCTCTATTAAAACAATAACATCAAATTCATTTTTATACTCGTGCAACGAAATTCTTAATTCATTTAGGTTCTTGAATATGCTACGAATGTTAGTGTGGAATATTCGAAAGCATTCTTTGGGGTGATCTTTCACTAATACATTGTATTCGTTGGTATTTTCTGTAATTCTGGTTTCTATATTTTGTAAATCAAATTTATTTATATAAGGATCCATCGATTACAATGATATGTATCACATTACACAAGGCAAAAACATTGAATAGCAAAGACTAGAAATATTTTTGAAGTAAAAATGGAGAAAAAGAACGAAAAAAAAAGAATGACAAACTAGTGAATGAAATTAATTTTTCTATCAATCAATTAATTAGCAGTTGATTGTTTTCTTTGTGGGTTTCTTCGGTTTTTTTTTTGGAGTATTGTCAGAGTTTTCTTCAAAGATCACTTTTCCTTTCAAATTTTCTTCCAACTGAAGGCTTAGTTTTTCCTCTTGAGTAGAAATAATTTCATTGACGCTCGCACCTTCCTCAAAATTTATATTTGGGTTTTCAAGTAAATAATCGTGAGTATAAGATTTTTCTCCGATTATTAACTTATTATGTCGAATCACTGCTTTTTTTCCAGCTGGTTTGGCTTTGTTGAGAAATAGACGTAAGCCTCTGTGAATTTCTTGATCTTCCTTACTTAGGTCTTCAGTTATAGATATATATATATAGATAGATATTCTTTATGTTTTTCTGTCGCAGTTTATAGGCGTTCTTCAATATTTCGATTTTTTCCAGCTGTGAGACAAATTCGAATTTTATTGGAATCGATTCTTTTTCGTTTTTCCCCAAGGGGTAACTATTATTGATATTTTTCAATTCGAGATTGATATCTACGGATTCCTTTATGAAGTTGATATTATCCTGTATACTGTTGTTCTTCGGTGTTCCGAATATTATCAAATTATTCTTTCTACTTCTGTTCTCTAGTTGTTTTATATTTTCTTTTAAGGCAGAATTTTCTTTTTCCAGTTGGTCTAATTTGACATTAGTAGTGCTAAATTCTTGTTTCAATTCTTCCAATGTATTTTGATTTTTTTCCACCTGCTATTTAACGAAGTGAGTTGTTCAAGAATGTTTGTTGAAAGAACGTCTGTCATACTTTCGGTAAGAGCGTCTTTCGAATCGGAATGGAAATATATCAGGCACAGACACCACGGCGGTTAGCTGTATACTGAATTTATTGAATTTATTCAGGTGAGATTCGATGGCGTTTTGTTTGGGATTTCGATGTTTCCGAGTGGGGATATTGTTCAGCACAAAAAACTCACCAGCAGTTTATATATCAATTATGGTAAATTGATAAATTGATAACAAATTGGCTTCTATAGCTCCGATCGACTTCAAACTTTCACACCGAGTCCCACAATAATGTTCAACTAAACTATGTAATTTTCACTTTTATACGATACGATTTAGGATCATTAGATGAGATTTTATTTGGAACACTCGTTTCTACAACTAGCACCGACAACTGCTCGCAACATATTGCATCACAATTACACATTTTTTGGCCATTCAGAAATGAACTTTATACTGTGCAAGGAATAATATTCCGAAACAACCAGATGTATGTTCCTCATGAATTGCGAGCTGAAATGCTAAAAAAAATACATTATGCACATCTGGGTAAAGAGAAATGTAAAAATACAGCACGAGAACTTTTATTTTGGCCTGGCATGTCACGAGACATCGACCGAAAAATTGATCAATGTGAAACATATGTTCAAATTTCAGAAAAAATAAAAAAAAGGAACCCTAATGCCTCACCCAGTTCCAGAAGAAGTGTGGCTAAAAGTTGGTGTAGATTTGTTCTCTTTATATAATATAAATTACCTACTATTAATTGATTACTTTTCCAAATTTATAGAATTGAAAAAGCTGAGTTCAACAACTTCGGAAACTGTCATATTAGCATTGAAAGAGATATTTTCTAGGCAGGGGATTCCAAGAACAGTATTCTCGGATAATGGACCACAGTTTTCTTCTGATAGTTTCAGTAAGTTTAGTAAAGTTTATAATTTTGAGCATCATACATCTAGCCCTAGGTATCCTCAAAGTAATGGTCTAATAGAGCGCACGATTCAAACTGTTAAGAACATATTAGTTAAATGTAAAGAAGATTCAGAGGATCCCTATCTAGCAATATTAGAATTGCGAAATACTCCAATTTCTAGTACTATCCCAAGTCCTTCTCAAATACTGAACTATCGTAGACTAAGGGGTGTGATGCCCATCACAAATGAAATGTTGGGAAAGGAAATTATCAATCAGGAAAAAGTAAGGAAACTATTTGAAGAACAAAAGGAGAAGGATAAAGGGTATTATGATCAACATGCAAAAGATCTCCTTGATTTAGAAATAGGAGATAGAGTAAAGACAAAAATTAATGTAGATTCAAAAGAATGGATTCCTGGAATTGTAATTAAAAGAGCTTCAAGACCCAGATCATATTTGATAAAATTAGAATACAGCAACAGAATAATTGAAAGAAATCGAAAGCACATCATTAAAGTTAACATTAGTACTGTACAAGAAAATAATGTATGTTATTATGATAGTTCACCTGTTGGAAATTATGAAAATGAATCAGTTGACTCTGATAAAGAAAATGAGAATAGCAATATAGATAATTCTGAAGCGAATAATAGCTTACCTTTTCATTCAAATTCACAATCTACAGAATCAGAAAATTCCTATACTTCAACTGAAGATTCTTTCCTGTCTGATCTGGAACCTGGTCCTTTCGTTATAGTTTAACTCGGTTTTAGTTGTATTATAGAGAGATGAAAATTGTGTATATCATGAAGAATGGCTGTAAGAATAAGTGGACATCATGGTTACTGATGAGGATTCAGAAATCCGAAATGGTTTCATTGCAATAAAGTCATATAACCTGTGTGTGAGAGATAATATTTCCCATATCACTGATATGAATGATTATTTTTAGAAGTTTTCAAGCTCATCAAGATCAGAGTTCATGCCAGTATACTTCTCCTATACATTCCAATTTTCATTTCAATGCTGAATATATTGGTAAGTCATATTTTCATATCATTATTCATCATATTATCCATCCGATTTGAAGAAGAATGTCAATTCTCAATTTCGGAGGATTTTATTCTTTATTTTTCATGTTCTCCATTTGAATATTCATCAGATATAATTTGATGTTCGACGTGGCAAATAGCCAGGAAATTAGTTGTTTTCTGTTGAATATTCAGAATGATGTGTGCATATACATATTTTTGTCTGAAGGAGAATGCAAATTCTCAATTTCAGAAGTTTTTATATTTTATTTTCAAACTCTTATCGTGTGTGTTCAATAGATATAATTCAATGTTCGTCGTGGCATATAGCCAGGAAAGTAGTTGTTTTCTATTGAATCAACTGAAAAAGAGTAAATATTCTCATCACATAGAGAATGCGAATTCTCAATGTATTGCTTTATATAAATATATATCCATTTTTGTATGTTCATGATTTATCTGAGAATATTCCTTTTCAACAATTTTATACCCAATCAGGGGGTTCAAACTTGAACGATGGAAACTTGTGATTTTTATAGACCTCTAATCGCAGATTCGTGATAGAGTCTCAATTCAGAATTTCTTTCCACGCCCTGTATGATGAATGTCAATTCATCATACACCCAAAAGCAAAAACGTCCAAATGACAGGAATAGAATGTCAACAAATTTCTCAGATGTCATTTCGTTATAGTTCAACTCGGTTTTAGTTGTATTATAGAGAGATGAAAATTGTGTATATCATGAAAAATGGCTGTGAGAATAAGTGGACATGAGGGATGAGGAAGAGATGACAGAGATATAGTGTCTGAAAAATCAAGTTTTTTCAACTTTCGAGAATTCCTGTGTCAAAATTAGTCATTTTTGGTCAAAACGGCTTACATTTTCTCATTTTGACTTCTGATTCACTATCTACTGACATTTGATTGGAACGAATACAGAGTGGTTCATAATTCTGAATCATCAACCACCCTGTATTTGTTCAAATGAAAGATCGTAGATGGTGAATTAGCAGTCAAAATGAAGACTCGATGCCGTTTCGACAAATAATGAGTACTTTCGACACAAAAAAAAGTTGAACAATCTCGATTTTTCACAATCTATATCTATTTCATAACTTCTCTTGAACCAGAAGTGTGATAGATTGATAAAATCAACTCATAAGGGAGAATATGAAAATACAATACAAAACATGGTGTTCCATAAGAAAAAGTATATTTTTGATACCACAAGCATTTTTGAGTAACCCTGTATAACGCAAAATATTTCAGAAATGTGCTGCTCATGAGTTAAGACCATCTCAGGAATCTTTGTGTATTCCTCTCAAATAGCGAAGCCATTATCTCACCTCCTAGCACTAATGGGTCACCCTGTACAACATACCACTTTATCTGAAGTTTCAGCTTCAAAATGAGCCTGATATTTCAAAAATCGGTTGAATAGGAAAGAAGTTATGACTGCAAAACCGAAAAGTATTTTTCTTGAGATCACTCTGTAAATAAAAGAAATATGAATACAATTTCTTCATTTGGGATCCTTTGAAAATTCCGGAATTCTGCCAGTTTCAGATAACACCTTGTAGGAATTTTATGTGAAGAACCTTATGTTTTGAAAGAGTACGAGATTATAGCTAAAGGACTGGGCTAGTGAACAGTGTGATCTGAATACAAATTGTTCAAAACAGAAAAAATGTATTCAGATTATAACAGGGGCTAAATTTTGGGGTGCGACGAAATTAGTGTTGCGTAGTTTATATCATTTTGAGATGTTCGCATCATTTCAGTCACATGACGACACTCATTTTTGTCATAGCTCATACAGGGTGTTTATAAAACAATTTTGAGATTACTTAGTTCCAATTTCAACGCCCTATATCTCGAAAACGAAGCATCTTAGGAGTCTTAGGACCAATGTTTATATTAACTTGTCATCATATTTTTCCAGTACTACCTGAATCCGCGAGATATCCTACATTTACCTGGTCACCCTGTATGTAGTATACCCGGAGACACAGGATCATAATACACCCACCTTATCTGCTTTTGTTTCAAAGGTGGATTAGTTGGAAAGCTCTATATATTTATATATTTGATGAACGTCACTTTTTGATATGATATAGTAGTATACCTAACAAGTACGGAAAAGTCACTTTACGCACGTGTTAGGTACACTATTTTTTCTACTAGGCATTCCTCTTTTCCGCACTCATTTCAGCGTGGAAAGTTTTTTACGCACTAGTGCGGAAAAGTGACTTTTTCAACACTAAAATGAGTGCGGAAAAGTGGACATTTCCGCACGCTAGTAGAGAAACATTTTCATCTTCAATTAATATGATAGTGAAGCAACGTTCGAATTTCAGATAGCATATTTTTTCAGGGTCGGTTAGAGATTATTATCAAGTGTTCAACTAATGGAAATAAGGGTAGGGGTGTACTTCGGTGGATAATAAAGTGAAATGAAAGGTGTTCGCATATAAATTTCCATTAATGTTATGAGCCACCTATTTGTTCGAAGAATCTGTTCGAAACTTGACTAATTCTGCAAAAATTTACTCACTTCTCCAGTAGAAATAAAATATAATAACCATGTTTCTTTAAGCATTTGAAGTTCAAAAAAGTATTAAAATACTCACCTGAGCTCCAAAAAAAAAACTTTCCTGGATTTCCAGGCGTGTTGGCCTCCAGTTTCCTTTGTTCTTATTATTCTTCTTCAAGGTAACTGGAGTAAACAAAAGAGGCAGAAGCAGCAAAGCCTGTGTTGATTTGTCTGAAAATAACTTGAAATAAAATGAAACATAGCCAAAAATAAATTGAGCTGTCTAACCTAATCCCTCATTGGAGGTCAGTTTAACTCTTCTTTCCTGTGCTTCTTTTAATATCGCGTCACAAATCTTGGGCCACTCTGTATAAATAATATCAATTTTGTCTGCGAACATTCTGTTGAAATCCGTTTCCAACTGAAACAAATATTTGAAACAATAACTGAAAAGACCATAACATAAAGAAAATAAATGTAATACCTATAAGTGCACCCCTCATTTGCCCTCTGATTTTCAAGATATCAAGATGGAAACCAACACAGTTGATAAAGACGTAAAATTTCTCTTTCAGATGTGTTTGACGATATTTTCAACTTCGACACCAATTTCTAATTTTACAGTGGAAAAACCTGTACACTTATTATAACATTTTTAGTATCCTGAGAAAATTTTGAGTGATTCAAAACTAAAACTACTTACTTCGATAAGTTTATCAGTGATGTTTCGAATTTTACATACTGCGATCAACTTAGAATCACCATAATATGATATCAAAAAAATTGGAAGTACTCACACTTGCTGAACTAAGAAAAGCTGAACGTACAGGGTCTCCGTATATTTTGACCACTACCTACAGCTTCAACTACAGGAGGTGGAAAAAACTTCGAAATGAAAGTCCTTTGATTTCATCTGTACTATCTTTTGGCACTCCTTAAACAAATAGATGCAAATCGGAAAATGATAAAACAATAGTCCAAATCAGTATTTTCAACTCTATTGGAAAATCTTTTTCTTCTGTACACAAATATGCTAATGTTTCCTCAAGCCTTTTTTCTCTTATTAAGCATAGAATCAAAGTTGCCAGTGACAGTCAGATGGCTGTGTACACAACAGATATGCCATGGAATAATCATGGAACGAAAACAGGCAATTTTTGACATCTGTCAGTTTTTCAATTGAAATGGCTTATTCCGTACGGGAAAATACCGAGGAAAATACGAAAAAGTGAGATTATATTATGAAAATATTGCAAAAATGTTAGTAGTGCAGCATGAATTTAGTCGAAACGGCTCAAGGGAACATTAGCAAACTATATATATTTGTGAACCGAAGAAAGATGAAGATGAAGTACAGACGAAACCCTACAAACTTTCATGTTTGAAGTTTTCTTCCACCTCGTATAGTTGAAGCTGTAGGTAGGGGTCGAAAAATAAGTAGACAGTTTATAGTGGATTCCGAACCACTTCTGGAACGCGCGAATCAGACGCATCACCCATTAAGCAACCCTCTGAGAATCAATCAACAAACTCAAGATTTGAACTTTAAGTGCATATTGAAGAAAAAAGGCAAAACAGGGGTGCTAGTGATATTGTTGTAACCTGGTATGTAATGATGAAATAAGAATTGAAAAGTATCAGTTGCATAAAATAAATGTATACTTTTAATGTAAATAGTCTGTATACTCAATGAGATGTTCAATGCACTCAATATAATTAAGTTGAATGTATTATGAGGCAGAAGCTCAAATGAGTATTCATGAAATATTGGACAGAGAAGAGAGTAACTCAAGTATGTTTAGAAAGTGTATACATATTCCTCTTTGAAACATGTAGTTATGATTCATAAGGAATAAAATTTAGTATTAAAAGTAACAGGAATACGGCTGAAGTGTGAAGAACCTCATGTATTACCTGACTAGAAACCAAATTTAAATATCATAGTACTTCTTTACCAAAGAAAGTTGTTGAGAAATCGTTGAGTATTAAAAAAAATATTATATAAATTGATATATGAAAACAAATTATAAAAATTCAATAAGAATCTACCAGATAATTTTTAAATGATTTTTCTTTCAAGAAATTGCAATTAATACTCCTTCAATTGGATGAAAAGCGTTTCCCGAAATGAGTTTATTGAAACTATTTTCAAGAATCGATTGATAATTATCCTATGGAATATTTTAACGTATCTAATCAAGTGACAATGAAATGTTTGTTTGCTATGGAAAATGTTGCAATTCTATTTTCACTACATAGGTGACTATAACCCATGATTTAGAGAGCCTCATATTACATTCTACTTTCAGTAAGATGATATATCTTACCAGGTCCAAGCCAAACTCCTCTTTCAGGCAGGGAAAATCCTCATAAATAGTTCCCAAAGTAGCATCCTTGTATAGAGATTGTCTCATGGTGAAAGTTGTTTCCCAAGCCTGAAGAACCCGGACATAAGGTTCTACGGCAGATTCAAGATATATAAGATTATTTTGAGTGTCTTCATTCACTTCCAAATTCTGCTTCTGGGAGCATGATGCATCCAAATCAGCTGACAAAACATTCTGATTTACTAGGCGGAGAGCTGCTCTGACATTCACATAGCCTGAGCATACTTTTCCTCTTGCAGGATGTCTCAATCCAGTCTTTCCAGAGGAATATGGAATATAATAAGTTTCAGCCACTTCTCCTGGGAACAGTTCCACAATCTCTTGGGCTGCTGCCAGGAAGATTTCAGTTTTCAAGCTGAAACTGACATTTTTAAACACTTTATCCACAATATAAAAATATACAGGATGGGCTGCCTGCAAATTCAAACAACACACAATGTATATTTTTTTACCATGTTCAAAAAGATTAGGATTTGAATCGGTCAATAATTTCTTTTTTTTTTTTTTTTTTTGGAAAATGAACAGAACTCTACAGAAAATACTTACTCATTAATTGATTGTGTGATTGGATTTGGTTTCAATAATTCGTTGATGACAATTTTTGATAATTTTTGGCGCATATCATTGTTCAGCTTCCTCCTGCTTAGCAAAACCATTTTTCCATCCGGGGACTTGCTCAGAATGTTTTCCAAGGACTGGAATCACAATCGAATAACTTATTATTCTGAATATATTTTATTAATAGTATAATGCCAATATTTCATACACAATATAGAGGGCGTATCAATAATATTTCAAAAAAATCTGGAGCAGATTCATTGTGAAAAAAGTGAATAATTCTCATACATTTTATTCCAAAGACCTATAGGTCCATCATGGGAATGATTTTGGATACTTATGTTGTTTGTTCACGACTGTTGTATAAAATATTCATAGTACATGTATTTTCTCCATGATTTCATCCATAATTTACTAGTGGATTATGAGAGTCACTGGTCTGTCAAAGTGACAAACCAAATTCCTCTGACTAGAGCTCCATTCTGTACATAATATGAAAACAGTGCATGCTATGAAATGTCAATATCAAGTGCATTCCATTTGAAACATGAAAATTTTGTGTTGCAGCAAATTTCAATTGTTTCAGTAGCAGTGGAAAAAGTATAATAATTTATCTGCATATTATTCACGTTAATTTTCAGAAATTGTTGAAAATTGTTTTTTTTTTAAATATTCTTTTGTTTTGACAAGCAAACTTCCCTTAGATCTTTTAACAGTAGTAATGATACACTCTGGAAAAATATTCATCAATGGAGAAATTGTATCATAGAATAGGTACTTTTACCATTTTTCCAAACATTACAATTCATGATCTATAGCAAGAGTCAATTATTATAATACTTACATCTGTGGATACATTCGTTAATTTTTGTTTTTTGGGGGGTGACTGACAAAATGATATATCTAATGTATCATTTGGTAATTTGATGACTGTTGGTGGCACCTCTAGAATTTTAAAAACGATTACGGACTGGTCAATTTCACTGGAAGCATCAATGGCAGAGCTATCAAAAGCTTCATCAAATGAAACAGTAGAAATTGTATCGTTATCTGTAGTGTCTGTACTCTGAAATAAAACGGTTGTTTTGTTTACATATGTTAGGTACGATGGGGAGGAATTCAACAATGAAATGCGAGGGGCGAACATCTATACATATAAAATACACAATAAGTATTCGATATTTGTAAATAATTGATATTGAAAAAATATTCAAAAATATCTACCTATTAATCAAAAAGTAATAAGAATACCTATATTCTGAAAGTATTTGGTATATATTATTTATACTGAATAATTAATTAAAATACTTGAAAAAGATAATGAATAACGAATATTATCAAGAGTAGTGAAAGGACGTCAAATAGATATCAGCAAAGTACAGTAGATGAACAAAAAATAATTATTTGAAAATTTGAACATATACCTTATATATAAAAAGTTGTTAATTCTCCTCGATAAAATATGCCAGTTTGGAAAATTACTCGCCTTAGATTGCTACATTGCTCTGTTTGCAGTAATCTGAACTTATTTTTGAAGATTAGGCGAGGCCCACTCTTCTTGAATACAAATTCAATGGTGTAATCGTCCAGCAGCTTAAAACTTTCATCATTGATCCCTTCAGCTAAAAACAGAATGCACAGGGACATCCAAAATTAACAAATAATTATAACATCATATTCAAGGTTAGCACTATACTAGTTGGAGGTTGAATTATTATTTATATGAGCAGAATATCAAACAATGAAAAAATCATATAAATGATTTTCTGAAGTGAAAAAAAATACCAGTTTCCAACTCCGTAGGGCTAACCAACAACACTAAAGTGTCTGGATGAGTTTGTCAGTTTTGCAACCTTGTATATATACGTATACAGACTATTTACTATATTTTTCAATTGCTTATGTTTAAGTGCATTCAATCTAATTCATGTGCAAGCATGATTTTTTTTCAGTGTGGGTTGAAGGGAAATTTGCGAGAAATGCATTTTTAGACCAATAAAGAACGATTCTATGGCACAGTCAATCCAAATAATATTTTTCAGATTATTCAACAATCCTAGTACATCTGAGAGTGAAAAAAAATCACTATTGAAATAGCAAATATCATATCGGTCTGCTCATATTATTTAAAGGAGGCCAGTTTGTTAACAATATTCCTTCAGCAGGAATACAGGAATAACAAGATCTCGGGCCCAAAATAAAAAATAGCACCATGAATGTATTGAGGAATAGTATATTATTTTGCATAAAATTAGGCATATTTTCATGTGATTTTTCAAAACGAGTGTCATTGATATTTGGAAAAATATGGTGTAGGTTAATTCAGTGATTTTATTAAGATACTGTCTACACGACCGCCGCGGCGGTTGGATGCTGATTCATAAACGACCGCCGCGGCGGTTGGATACTGATACATAAACAACCGCCGCGATGATATTTCTTCCTTCTTCATAGAGAGTACTTCCGAGCAAAGCGATAGCAGAGTTGAAAATTCACCTAACCACCACGCCTGTGGCTTGGGTTCAATCCCTACTAGGCCTTATTTTTTCAAAACTTTTTTTCACAAATAATTTCTCGAAAAATATACTTCTCAGGAGAAAGGTTCATTTAGGTGAGTTAGGTCAGTTTGTTTGAAAAAAGTAGTCTTCTTTTGATGCAGAAACGATATTTTCCTTCCTCATGTCTCACGGCGGTCTTCTATATAAAAATAGGTAACCGCCGGCGGTTGTTTATGTTTCAGTATCCAACCGCCGCGGCGGTCGTGTAGACAGTGCCTTTCATTAAACTATTATTGACGCTTTTTCTAACCACCTCAGTATTGAAACTTCTGTTGAGTGTATTAATAAATGAAATAATAGCCATATAGGTAGTTAACCTTAGGCAGTCAAAAATGCTGTACTATTATCATCCTTTCTCAACATGAAATAATGGAATATACCTATTTGGTTTGTTGTGAATCATATAGAAATTATTGTTATTAATAAAGAAGAATAATACCTACAGAGATTCCAATAATTGACCGCCACATAGGTAGCTAGAATCGTTCTGAGTGGTCTAAAAATGCGTAAATAGGCCCATACCAAGGGTCCACACCGTTTGATGACAGTTGTAATTCACCTTCTCACTTTTCAAAATATGTACTAAGTAGGTGAGGACGTAAGTTGCGTAAGGTCATGATTTCCCGGTCCACTATCACATCACATTAATATTAATAAATAATACACAATCAATTCGTGCATTGAGATGATTTACGGAAAATGCATCTAGAAATTATAGTAAATTGGGTTTGTTTTGGTTCTAGATTTTAGGACGGTTCAGGTTATGCGCACCTGATGCTAAGTCTGCTGCAAAACAACACGAACACACAACACAACTGCGCGTGTGCCCGCGACCAGAATCTAGCGTCTAGAGACAGGCACAGGACGAAACAAATAAATTCAGCCTGTGCAAATTTTCGGTCGAGCGAGCGATAGCGCTCCCGTGCTCGATCCTGAAAGAAAAACATCGATGATGAAATAGCGAATCACTGTCGGCCTCAACAGTGAATGCCTCCACAGTATTTTGTGATTACTTCGAAAAAAAAGAAGAGTACTGTAGGTGGAGTAGGATTCAAAAACCTCGGACCTCTCATCCATAGGCACGGCACGAGGGCACGGGTGCACTGCTCTCTCGATCCTTGATCGCAGTTCTGCGAATTTATGTACAAAACAAATTCACTATTATTATAGAGTCTAAAAGGTCTTACTTCTGCGGTTTTATTTGTTGCGCCCTGTCTCTAGACCCTTTTTGACCAACACCAGAAAATAGCGGATACACAGAAACCATCTGCGAATCGTCCCGAATGCGCGCGCATATATCAATACAGATCTGTAGGTCCCAGGTTCGATTCGCTATGAACTTAATCTTTTTTTAACAACTTTTTTCACCAATGTTTCCTTACTTCATGCTGGTTTAGCTTCCTCAAAAAATATCGAATGTCGAATAGGTTAGTGCGTTTAGGAAAAACAGTCTCATTTTATTCAATTTTGTGACTTGACTTATCATTGATCAATGTGTATTTATTTCATTCTGGTTTTCCTTCCTCAAAAAATATTGCAATCAGGAATAGGTTAGTTCGTTAAGGATAAATGATAAATAGTCTCATTCTATTTAATTTTGTTGAATACTATATTTTATATGACAAATTTTCCACTTCCTCCTATTTTCTTTTCTCGAAAAGATTCGGATCCAATCACGATTCATTTCGAATACACCGCCATAGCTAGAATCGTTCTGATTGGTTCATAAATTGCGCGCGCATTCGGGACGATTTGCAGATAGTTTCTGTGTATCCGCTAGTAAACCAGAACTCCTATTTATTATCAACGTTTACGTTTAACGTTTAAGGAATATGATGGATATGAAAAAATGAACTTATGACAGATTTATGATCAGCGCTATCGTCATCGTGGCCATCGGCGTGAACACAACATGAACACAGAAACATGCAAAGAAAAATGATAGAAACCATAGAAACGAGTTGTGAAACAATGAAAATAGGTTATATGTGTAAGTAGGTACTTACCTTCAAACTCTGGAATGCAATCCGCTAAGCCCCATTCTCGCAATAAATCGTGGTAATAATAAGCCATAGAGGTAGTAGTTTTACGATTTACCGCGCGATCACTCACTATTCACTTCCACGACTCGAGACGTAATGACGCCGGTTTGCGGTCGAAGGTGAAGGCAAAACACCTCGTTTACTCCCGATCTGCTCCCGATATCTGCCGATTGATCTACTGGCTGAAAATGTTGCATTACCGTAGGAATACATGGTATTACCGCTAATAAACAGTTGTATTGTGTTATTATTTCCTTTCCAGAAACTCGTAGTTAATGAATTCTGAAATACACTTCACCAGCGCTTATAAAATGTTTTCCTAGGACTATACAAAGTGAATTATCTAGGATGAAAACTATTTGCTGTAGGTGGAAGATATTATAGCTACAAGTTCATGCGTTCAGAATTATCATTTTCCTAGAGGCTAAATGAAATTGTTTTTGAAATAGGTATTATTTTTCTCATACAAAACATGTCAGGAAAACATTTTACTTGGACCATTTTTTTCCGTGCAATATTCTTAATCAATAGGAAATTCGATTCTGAAATCTGAACAAAAAATGTCCCATAATATTTCATGGTAAATTCAAAAATGACATAGCTATGGACAATTTATCGAATTCATCGAAGAGATTGTGTTAGTCAAGGATGGTCCAGGCTGTGGGGTCCAGGTATTACTTATGCGTAGCTCACCCTACCATCAAATCGTCGATGCTTAGTAATTTTCGAATTTATGATAAAAGTTTATCAGACAGTTCTTGTCCAGAATCGATTAGGAATATTGTATACTGGGTGTCCCATCTAAGAGTCTACAACTTTTTGACATAACTCGTAAATATGATGTCTGTTTTCTGTTTTGTTTTCATCATCGAGATCAGATGGATAACAGGCCTCTCCGTTTGTTCTTGCTCTACCTGCTAAACTTGATTATTTTCTACGCCTTTTTTTGTTTACATCGTGCCATGAACAGGGACAACTATATGAAACGAATCAACTTTAGCAAGTTCAGCAATACAAACGAACAGGCCTAATACTACAAGTTTATCCATTCACCCGACTTTGTAACTCCAATAATAACCATGATAGCAATAGTGCGCTCTTGAGTTTGAAAACCCTGTATATACCGGGTGTCAATAATTCATCAGACAAGCCTTTGGTTTCCAGAGTTGCAATATTTCATACTCTCCTATCACTTCTTCCTGTTTCACCGGGAAACGACCCGCTCATCGTTTGAATTTCAAATATGTGACAACCTGTATTTTATTTAGTAATAGGTCAAGGATTATCATAATAAATTCAACGATACTGAGTATAGGGTAATTTGAAACAATTGCAAGTTATTTGTGATGGAAGTTTCCATATTCTGGTGTAGATTTTCTAATTCTCGAATTCTACACACCTGCCAAATTTTAATATATCATACGTACCTTCTGAACTCTTGAAACCATGGATTATCTAATGAATACATTGAGATACCTTTTGTTCAGATTAACAAATAAGATTTTTTAATCTGTGCCTATTGCATGCAAGTTTTCCATGTTCCTCAAATATTCACTTTTCATATTCATAGGTAATTGGTGGATATTTTTTGGATTTCATTAAACTGACTGGAGGGTTCCCCAGAACTGTGAGAGCTGATATGGGTACTGAAAACAAATGCGTTGAAAATTATTAGATCAAACGAACTTACCTTAAGTGAAGTTCGATCATAAATATATGAACGTCTTGTTCGAGGTGATCACATATGTAGTCCCCCCACTTCCCCCAGATGTTACCACAATAATTTCAAAGTTAGTCTTTTTCCCACCCAACTGTCATATCCCCACCTATAATACTGTATCCGGAACCATCTTCATTATCTTTAAAGCTTTGTTTTTGTCACAACCTGTGATCACCTGGGAATATTCGAGTGGGTGGGTGTGATCACCTCGAACGAGACGTTCATATAATTATGATCGAACTTCACTTAAGGTAAGTTCGTTTGATCTTATAATTATATTTCACGTCTCGTTCTCAAGATCACATATTATGTAGATGTAAACAAAACACAGAAAACTGGATATCAGTAAAACTAAACTAACTAACAATTTTTGCAAGGTCATAAAAGACCTCGCCTATCAAGGATGCTTTCAGCAAACGACTCCTTATCTTGAATTGGCCTATTTTAAAAACTGCCAAAAATATTCGAATCTTTGGTCCACTCTGCTGTATTCCGAATGACATCCAAACTGGCAGTACTGGCACCATTTCGGAAAGCAGCTGATGTAGAAGCGTGGCGAGTACTGTGAGCTGTGAAAACTTTGGTATCAACTCCACTTTTTGTCATCATAGTCTTTATCCATCGGCTTATTGTCTGAGGCGATGCATTGTGATAAGGTCTTCTATATGTTATGAAAAGTCTTTGACATTGGTCATCTCTGATACTGGCAGTCTTCTTCAAGTAAGGGTAAAGACACACGTCAGAGGCCGACTCGGCCGCCGACTCGGCCTCTGATCACAGTATTTCAAATGAAACAAAACAGATAGACCATGGGGCGTGATGGAGCAGCGCTGCTGCCGCGCGTACGATGATCTGGATGATGTTCCGAACGCGTTTTTATTGCTTCCCGCGTATGCTCAGACAGTTGTTTCAAGTGAGAGCATACACACGGCGAGCGGTTTTTTATCGGCAAAAGATAGGCATTGTTGTCAAATTGCGATGGAAATCACCAACCAATTCAATACAGTCTTTCGTAGAACTTTTTGCACCAGAGGACTCGCAAGATAGTGATTAGTTAATACGTTGTTATTCATTTTGTAGCGTTCATGCTTCATTTGAACTAATATTTTTCTTAATAGCTAATAAAAACCGAAAATGGATTGTGTCTCACCTGGGTGTTATCACCAGTTTTTCTTTTGCCGGAATGCTTGATCTCATTACCATATCTTGCTTTGATATATATTCTTTTATTATATTCAATAGTTCATAAAATGAATCTTGAGACATTAGAACAAAATTAAAAAATTTCTCACCACCTTCGATTTCATCATTGAATAAAGTATATAACATACTTTTTTCAATTCTATTCTGCATAAGTGGGTGTATCCATATATGCCTGTTTCGTTTTTTTTCAATCGACAATAAATCAGTCCTACTAATGTCAGAAACTCTTCTCCAGGATCAGACTCCATATCTACGCATCAGACATAATTATTGGTATCAACAAACTGACAACATCTCAGCGTTCAGTGTTTCAAATGCCGCCTCAGCGACAGACTCGTGTGTTTTCACTCGACGACTGCCGAGTCGGCTGCCGACTCGGCCAAAACCGCTCCGTGTGTCTTCACCCTAACGTAGTAGTCACAACACACAGCTTTTCATTCTCTTGGAAAATTGGCAGGATGAGATTTGGCTGCAGACTATTTCTTCCTGATGTTTTTATCCTGTCAGGAATCTGGATTTCTATTCCCTTATCAGTTCTTCTAATATTCTCAGTCTGGATTGACGCTAGAGTTTGCACTCTGTGTGCTGTGACCAATGCTATGAGCATAACCAATTTATGGGTTATAGTGACTCTAAGGACAGCTCTTCATTTGAACATTTTGTTTCTAAATATCTCAGGACTATGTCTGGATCCCATGTAGTACTATAGCGGGGATTAGCAGGCCTAAGATTCCATACTCCTTTCAGGAATCTTTTTATTCTGAAGTCCGTACCCAAGGTAGGAGAAAGAATTAGGGACAATGCTGAACGAGTATTATTCAGGGAAGCATATTATTTTCCACTAGAGAATTCTTTTTCTAGAAATTCTAACACTCTATAGTGGTATTTCCTTCAAAAGGGTCAATATTTATTGAGATACAAAATTCCCACCAAGCTCTCAAACTGAAATCATATTGTTTTATGGTCGAGTTCATGATTGACTAAAGCATTATCTTTGCCGCTGAGGATGGTACATTTTTCATTGTTATGGCCTGTATGATGAAACACCTGCCTCCAGGGAAAGTTGTCTCCAGAGAGGGTGTGGCATCCTGTCAACAGACAACAACAAATCAGCGTCAGGTTTAAAAACCATTTTCTCCGAAACCAGCAGCTTATTGAATATTGGATACCATGGTTGAGTGGTCCAGGATGGTACCACCACAATACCTTCTGAACCGTCATCCATGATTTTTTGTTCAGTTGGGAGAATCATGCTGAATGGAGGAAAAGCATAGAAAAATGGTGTGACCAATCTAACGTAAATGCATCAACAAAGGTAGCTTCTGGATCTTTTTTCCAAGAAACAAATTTTTCACATTTCCCATCATGCCTGCTAGCAAATAAATAATATAAGATATAATAATAATAATAATAATATTTATTTATCAAGTAAGTAGCTGCTTCACATGATTATGATCCTTATATAAATAAATGAATATAGAATGGTGGGTTGAGAATGTAATACTTAATTTTAATGATTCTAGTTGGAGGTAGATTGCTTTTTTTTGTTAGATAATTCCTACAATTCTTCGGTTATTCCATTCATTTTTCTAAGTTAATTATAAAATCTATTATAAAAGTAACAATAAACTGAATCTATTGGTATCAATGTTCAAAGAGAAAATGAACAACAAAGGGGTATGAGTGAGTATTTCAGTTCATGTAAATTTGATTGGAAACGAGTAGCCAGTTTGTTAGGTTTTTCTTGAAACTTGTTTTTTTGATTTTTCCTCTCAATGCTAATGGCATATCATTATATATTTTCATGCTCACATATGTGGATGTTCTTTGTCCTATCGATTTGTATGTTCGTGGGATAGTAATATTACAGTTTATATTGAGGCGGGTTGGGTAATGATGATCTATGCAGTTGGTGAATAAATTATTTTTTGACATATATAGAGTGGATATTTTGTAAAATAGTCTCCTTACACTGAGAATTTTTGTGTTTTCGAATAGAGTATTTGTGGAAGATCGCATATTCATACTGAATATTATTTTTATTATCCTTTTCTGAATTGTCTCTAGAGGTCTCAATGTGATTGAGTACACTCCTCCCCACCCGAGAATACCATATGTTAGATGTGACTGTACTAACGCATAGTACATCGATAAGAGTTCATTAGTATTCAGTATGCATTTGACTTTTGAAAATAGATATGAAATTGATCGCAGTTTTTTTTTTTATAAAATCAATTTGATGATCCCATCGGAGGTGATTGTCTATGACGATTCCAAGATATTTCGTTTTTCCTGCTTTAGTGAGTTGCCAGTTCTTTTGTTTTCGGAAAGGTAGATTTATGTTAATTTCATCATATTTCGGGAGTCCTGTTACATTATTCGCAAAAGGTAGATATACAGTTATCATCCAACCATTTCGCGATTACTTTCATATCGTGTTTAATTTTTGTATCTACGATTTTCCAGGTATTTCCTTCTATGAATAAAACAGTATCGTCTGCATAAGAAATCACTTCACCCATAAAGTTTATGTTTAGCATGCTCTTGATGTAGGCTAAAAATAGAATTGGCCCCAGTACGGTGCCTTGTGGCACTCCGTGTTTGATGACGGAACGAGCTATTAACATTTCCAATCTTGACTCGTTGCTGCCTATTCTCTAGATAGCTCCGAAATAGTTTTAAAACTATCCCTCTTATACCCATTACTTCAAGTTTTTCGAGTAGTAGTTCATGGCTGACCGTATCGAACGCCTTAGCGAGGTCTAAGAAGACTGCTGCACAAGGTTTGCTGCGGTCAAGCGCACGATATATCTTTTCTGTTAAGAAACTTATTGCGTCACTGGTTGAATTGTTTTCGCGGAATCCGAACTGGTGTTTCGATATTATATTGTGTTTATCAAAAAACTTCAATATTCTCGATTTTGTCGCCTTCTCAAAAATCTTTGCAATGTTCGATACTAAAGATATAGGGCGGTAATTGTTTACATCATTCTTCCCACCAGATTTAAAAATAGGTGTGATTATGCCTTCTTTGAATGCCTCGGGGCAAATTCCAGAGTTATAAATCAAATTAATTATGAAACATAAAGGTTTGCAGATATAATCTGATGTTTCTTTCAGAACTCTTACCGGTATCCCGTCAGTTTGGAAAATTACCCGACTTAGATTGCTACATTGCTCTGTTTGCAGTAATCTGAACTTATTTTTGAAGATTAGGCGAGGCCCGCTCTTCTTGAATACAAATTCAATGGTGTAATCGTCCAGTAGCTTAAAACTTTCATCATTGATCCCTTCAGCTAAAAACAGAATGCACAGGGACATCCAAAATTAACAAATAATTATAACATCAGATTCAAGGTTAGCACTATACTAGTTGGAGGTTGAATTATTATTTATATTAGCAAAATATCAAACAATGAAAAAATCATATAAATGATTTTCTGTAGTAAAAAAAATACCAGTTTCCATAGGGCTAACCAACAACACTAAAGTGTCTGGATGAGTTTGTCAGTTTTGCAACCTTGTATATATACGTATACAGACTATTTACTATATTTTTCAATTGCTTATGTTTAAGTGCATTCATTCTAATTCATGTGCAAGCATGATGTTTTTTCAGTGTGGGTTGAAGGGAAATTTGAATAAAGAACGATTCTATGGCACAGTCAATCCAAATAATATTTTATAGATTATTCAACAATTTCTATTTCTGTGCTGTACAATCCTAGTACATTTGAGAGTGAGAAAAAATCACTATTGAAATAGCAAATATTATATCGGTCTGCTCATATTATTTGAAGGAGGCCAGTTTGTTAACAATATTCCTTCAGCAGGAATACAGGAATAACAAGATCTCGGTATACCGAAAAAGAGGGCCCACAATAAAAAATAGCACCATGAATGTATTGAGGAATAGTATATTATTTTGCATAAAATTAGGCATATTTTCATGTGATTTTCCAAAATGAGTGTCATTGATATTTGGAGAAATATGGTGTAGGTTAATTCAGTGATTTTATTAAACTATTATTGACGCTTTTTCTAACCACCTCCCAGTCAACACACGGACATTCGATGGACATCCATTGGACGTCCATTTAGGATATTTGGGATATCCAGAGAATATCCAGTGATATCCGATGTATATCTTATGGACGTCCAATGGACGTGCCGAGTGGAAGGAGTTGGACTTCTATAGGATATCCTTCAGGGACATCCATAAGACATTTTTCAGGGATATCCATAAGATATTGTTCACAAATATCCATAAGACATTTTTCAGGGATATCCATATGATATTGTTCACAAATATCCATGAGATATTTTTCAGGGATATTTACTAAATATCCTTAACAATATAGAACACCATGTATATTATTCCATAATGAATTAGGAACTATTATAACGAATTCAACGGTACCGGATTGGATAGGGTTATTTCAAACGATTACGAAGATATTTGCATTCGAAGTTTTCATATGCTCATTGAGGATATGGAAATGTGAATATCTTCCTAATCGTTTGTAGAAATCCTATCAAACACAGTATCGTTGAATTCGTTATGATAATCCTTAACCGATTATGGAATAAAATACAGGATGTCCCGTTTGAAAATGCCATCCTCGGTTAAACCAAAAGTGCGGTAAAGCAAGTAGATATGTCGAATAATATAAAATGAACTATAATTCATGACCCCAATTGACGTTTTACTACCTACAATAGTGAAAAAGTTATAGGAGTGAACCACCTTAAAAAATCACCAGGTAGGAGTATGTAAAAAAATAAAATTCATTCAATTGTTGCAAACCGAAAATAACAAATGTTATAATGTGAATATAAATCAAACTAAATAAAATTTTTTATATATAAAAAAACAAGTATACATTCAACAAAGTATAAAATAATGAATATTCTAATTGAATTTGCAAATAACAAAAAATAAAACAGGTCACTATAAGAGAATTAAACAAAGGAAATAAAGGAATACTGTTATGATGTGAATATAAAACTAACTAAATTAAAATATGAATATATATAAAAAAGAAGTGAACATGCAAAAAAGTATAAAATAATGAATATTCTTATTGAATTTGCAAATAACTACAAATTAAAACGGGTTACTAAGAAAAGGAAATAAAATAATACTATTTGCTTCAGATTCTTGGGGTGTGCTCATACCTCATGAAAGAATTCAATTTACCATGACTTTCGACATGGATGCATTTTTAGACCAATCAGAACGATTCTAGCCATGGAGGTTAATTCGAATTGAATTCAATCTTTTGAGAGGTAAATAGAGGAGGCGAGGTGGCCGGATTTGAATCGCGTTATCCCTAGCGCAACAATGAAGCTATTTTCCGAAATGCTGTTAAGGTGAATTCAAGAATTAGATTCACTTAGATTTTTCCATCTTCCTTTTGGAAAATTTGTCATTCACGCGAATGCCATATTGATTTATATTTTATTGCTTCAGAATATTTTATTACTATCCATTGGGAAAATACCTACCCAGTTTTGAATTCGCAGGGATGCGAATATATCTTCTTATGGATCTCCATCTCAATCCCAAGGAAAAAAATGGAGATACAAGTTATTTCTGAAAAATCATATTTTTGTGCGAAAATGTTGAAGAACAAAAGTTATTTTGACATAAATATGATTTTATGTTTTCTTTGGATATCTTATGGCTATCCATAAGATATCTTCTGATGGATATCCGCTATAAATCCATGGATGAATATCTCATGGATGTCCATCTGAAGACCACAAAAAAGTAAATATATGAGAGCTATTTTCGAGTGATTGTATATTTCAGTACGAAAACATTGAACAACAGAGAAAAATTCCAAACTGTGGTGTTGTTATTTATATGAATTCATATTAGCATCGGATATCTTAATTGTGGTTATAAACATATTATACCTACATAACAATAGTTATATGATGGAAAACTACCTTTGAATTTCTAATAAACATGTGATTTGCATGTGATATTTGTGATGATTCGTATTGTTTTGAACCATTCTCAATTAACAATATTTGTTCGCTAAACGAACATCTTATGGACGTCCATAGGTGATCCGCATCAGAATATCCATTTGATATCCTTTGACGGATATCAATAGGATATCCTGTGTTATCTGGGCTCAGTATTGAAACTTCTGTTGAGTGTATTAATAAATGAAATAATAGCCATATAGGTAGTTAACCTTAGGCAGTCAAAAATGCTATACTATTATCATCCTTTCTCAACATGAAATAATGAAATATACCTATTTGGTTTGTTGTGAATCATATAGAAATTATTGTTATTAATGAAGAAGAATAATACCTACAGAGATTCCAATAATTGACCGCCACATAGGTAGCTGGAATCGTTCTGAGTGGTCTAAAAATGCGTAAATATGTCCATACCAGGGGTCCACACCGTTTGATGACAGTTGTAATTCACCTTCTCACCTTTTCAAAATATGTACTAAGTAGGTGAGGACGTAAGTTGCGTAAGGTCATGATTTTCAGGTCCACTATCACATCACATTAATATTAATAAATAATACACAATCAATTCGTGCATTGAGATGATTTACGGAAAATGCATCTAGAAATTATAGTAAATTGGGTTTGTTTTGGTTCTAGATTTTAGGGCGGTTCAGGTTATGCGCACCTGATGCTGAGTCTGCTGCAAAACAACACGAACACACAACACAACTGCGCGTGTGCGCGTGACCAAAATCTAGCGTCTAGAGACAGGCACAGGACGAAACAAATAAATTCAGCCTGTGCAAATTTTTGGTCGAGCGAGCGATAGCGCTCTCGTGCTCGATCCTGAAAGAAAAACATCGATGATGAAATAGCGAATCACTGTCGGCCACAACAGTGAATGCCTCCACAGTATTTTGTGATTACTTCGAAAAAAAAGAAGAGTACTGTAGGTGGAGTAGGATTCAAAAACCTCGGACCTCTCATCCATAGGCACGGCACGAGGGCACGGGTGCACTGCTCTCCCGATCCTTGATCGCAGTTCTGCGAATTTATGTACGAAACAAATTCACTATTATCATAGAGTCTAAAAGGTCTTACTTCTGCGGTTTTATTTGTTGCGCCCTGTCTCTAGACCCTTTTTGACCAAAACCAGGAAATAATATCGGATACACAGAAACCATCTGCGAATCGTCCCGAATGCGCGCGCATATATCAATACAGATCTGTAGGTCCCAGGTTCGATTCGCTATGAACTTAATCTTTTTTTAACAACTTTTTTCACCAATGTTTCCTTACTTCATTCTGGTTTAGCTTCCTCAAAAAATATCGAATGTCGAATAGGTTAGTGCGTTTAGGATAAACAGTCTCATTGTATTCAATTTTGTGACTTGACTTATCATTGATCAATGTGTATTTACCTCGGTATTTACTTCATTCTGGTTTTCCTTCCTCAAAAAATATTGCAATTAGGAATAGGTTAGTTCGTTAAGGATAAATGATAAATAGTCTCATTTCATTTAATTTTGTTGAATACTATATTTTATATGACAAATTTTCTACTTCCTCCTATTTTCTTTTCTCGAAAAGATTCGGATCCAATCACGATTCATTTCGAATACACCGCCATAGCTAGAATCGTTCTGATTGATTCATAAATTGCGCGCGCATTCGGGACGATTCGCAGATAGTTTCTGTGTATCCGCTAGTAAACCAGAACTCTCGGGGTTAAGGGGTCGGCTACATAGCCACCGACTCCAGGGGAATAGCAGAGGAGGTCGGGCAAACCTCTCGAGGAAGCTATTCCCAAGACCGTCTGTGCGCGATCTAGAATCGCATCCTGCCCGAGGTGACCCTGCATAAACTAAACACAGCGGATCTAGACAAGGTAAGTCGAAACAATCCCCTAAGTCAAGGTGTGAGAATTCCGTGCCGAGGACTGGATGGTAGCAGGGAGTGCTATTAAGAACGGAGCCTTGGGGACACCTGGCGACCTCCCCAAGTAAAAGCCCTCCCCCTGCAAGGGGCGCTGCAGGGGGCGAAGCCAATTCCCCATTACTCGTGGGATCTTTATGAAACCCAAAAAAAAACCAAAAACAAAAACAGGGAGGACTGAGGTAACACCCCAGACCCCAAATGAGGGAACCGATTCGGGACCCTCTACCTTACCGGAGGGAACTCTCGGAGGACCCTCCAACCCACCCCAACCTTCCTCTGGAACCACTCAGGGATCAGAGGCCCCAGAGAGTAGCTCTTCGGAACTCTCATTCACCACCCCTCCCGAGGTCACGCCGAGGAGGCGCGTACAAAAACGTTAGTCGTGGGTGAAAGAGGAACTGCTGAGGTCGGGGCTCCTAAACCTGAAACTGGAGGATCGTCAGACGACACCTCCAGGAGCGACATGGTAGGAGGAACTCCCTCGAGGACCTCCTACCGGTCAGAGTCGCCTATGAGCGATGAGGTCCAACCAATGGAACTCGGAGTGGTGACTGAGGAACCCGAAGGGGGACCTCAGTCAGACCAATAACAGGAGGCCGAGCTGACGAAGGCGGGCGATGGAGCCAAGCTGCGGAGGAGCCACAACAAGTAAGTTCATTTATGTCTGTAAATGTCCTACAAATAAACTTACAACATGGGAAAGCCCCAACGGCCCTGGCATGCCGAAGGATCCGAGAGTGGGACATAGATATCCTACTAATACAGGAGCCTTGGACATACCAGGGCAAGATAAGAGGGCTGGGAATGGGCGGAGGAACGGCCCATTACTGTGCCTCTGTCGATACCAGCCCCCGGGCGTGTATTTATACAAAAGTCATGAAGGTCTTCCCTCTCCCAGGATTCTGTACCAGAGACCTGGTGGCGGTAGAGATCCTCATGCCGTTAAATGGTCGCACCCAGGAGGTAGTAGTCTGCTCAGCGTACTTTCCGTACGAGACAGCTGCTCCGCCTCGGGAGATCGAATCGTTAGTACGATATTGTGAGGAATCTGGGAAGGGGCTTCTCATCGGCTGTGACTGGAATGCCCACCATATCCTGTGGGGCAGCCGGGACACGAACCCGAGGGGAAGTGCTCTGCTCGAATTCCTCACCACCAGTAATCTGGAAATCATAAATGAGGGCTCAGTACCTACTTTTTTCACGCCTAGGCGGCAATCTGTTATAGATCTTACTCTATGCACTCGAGATATGTTGACCCAGGTTCATTCATGGAAGGTGTCACAAGATGAATCTCTATCAGATCATCGACACATTCTGTTTACGCTGGGGGGTACAAGCGCTCCAGAAAAAGAAACATATAGGAACCCTCGTGCCACCAAGTGGGACCTCTTCCGGGAGGAACTCAAAGGAAGGCTTGTGGGTTTGCCATCAAAGTACGGGAGTGAGGCCGAAATAGATACAGTGGTGTCGTATCTTAATAAAGCCATCACGTCCTCGTACGAAAACAGCTGTCCACTTAAAGAAAGGGCTACCAATGCCAGAACGCCATGGTGGAATTCAGAAATAGAAAACCACCGCAGGCTCACAAGAAAGCTTCTAAACAAAGCGAAACGTACCAACGTACCGCAACACTGGGAAGAATGTAAGTCTGCCCAGAGAGCGTACAAGAAAGCCATTCGGCAAGCACAAAGAGACAGTTGGCGTGCCTACTGCGGAGAAATAAACACAATTTCTTCAGCAGCAAGGATATGCAAAGTTCTCTCCAAAGAACCGGGAAGAGGAGTGGGCGTGCTGTCTCTGTCAGATGGTCGAGAAACCACAACGGCAGAGGAAACATTGCAGCACCTCATCTCCACACACTTTCCGGATTCAGAAATAGCCAACGAACCACCTTTGAGGACGAGCCCAGTGAGAAGAACTCACATGGACTATCAAACGGCGTCAAAGGTGGTTACATACGAGAAGGTGAGATGGGCTGTAAAGACATTCGCACCATTTAAATCACCAGGGGAAGATGGAATATTTCCGGCCCTCCTACAAGAGGGACTGGACACCGTCATTTCCCTGCTTATGAAGATATTTCGGTCCTGTCTGGCTCTTGGCCACATACCAGTGGAATGGAGATCGGTTAGGATCGTATTTATCCCGAAACCAGGGAAAACAGATTATTCCGATGCCAAAGCGTATAGACCCATCAGCCTCACGTCTTTCCTCATGAAAACACTGGAGAGGCTGATAGATCGATACATCAGAGATGTGCCACTGCAAATAAACCCGCTGCACGCACAACAATATGCCTATCAGACTGGGAAGTCCACAGATGCGGCTCTCCATCATCTTGTCCACAAGATAGATGGAGTGCTAGCTGGTGGACGCTCAGCCATGGGAGTCTTCCTAGACATAGAAGAAGCATTTGACAATACGTCATTTGAATCGATATGCCACGCCGCGGATAGACATGGGGTCCACCAAACCTTGACCAGGTGGATTAGGGCCATGCTATCGCAGCGAGTGGTAAAAGCAGAACTATGTGGGAGGTCGGTTGCTGCCAAGGTATCAAGAGGATGTCCTTAAGGAGGGGTTTTATCACCACTACTATGGTGCCTGGTAGTAGACGAGCTCCTCATAGATTTGAATAAGCCAGGGCTATATGCGCAAGCATATGCAGATGACTTGGTAATAATGGCCCAAAATCAATCGGCGAACCGGCTAGGGAATCCAATCATGGAAGCCCTCAATAAAGTGGAACAGTGGTGTTCCACCAGTGGATTAAGAGTCAATCCAGAAAAGGCGAACTTGGTATTATTCACTAAGAAACGCAAAATAGGAACACTTCCTGAGATATTTCTCTCGGGAAAGTGTCTCCAATATAAAAGCTCATCAAAGTACCTTGGAGTTATAATAGACTCCAAGCTCACTTGGAATGAGCACATTGCAAACCGCACTAAGAAGGCTGTATGCTGCTTCTGGGCATGCAGACGAGCCTTTGGAGAAACATGGGGTCTCACACCTAAGACCCTTCACTGGATATACACGGCAGTAATACGCCAAACACTTACGTACGGGTCCATTGTATGGTGGACCAGTACCAATAAGGGCAAGACCAACAGAGAACTGGATAAAGTTCAGCGACTGGCCTGCCTGGGAATAACAGGTGCTCTGAGAACGACGCCTACCAGGGCTCTTGAAGTTCTGTTAGGTCTGCCGCCTCTACACCTGTTCATACAACACGAAGCCATGAGAACTGCTCACCGACTCAACGGTGCAAACCAGTGGGTCGGAACAGAAGCAGATCAAGGCCACTCCCTCATATGGAATAAGGCAAAGGAAAACTGTCCCATCCTCATGATGAGAAGGGATAATACCTTGCCAATTCTGAACTTCAACAAAGCCCCAAACACTGTCATCCCTACGAGGGAAGAATGGAATGACACAACACCTGGCGTGCCTCCTCCGAATGAGTCAATCTGGTACACGGATGGCTCAAAATTTGGGGGCGGTTCAGGTGCAGGGGTATACAATGAAGGAACAGGGAAAGAAATTTCAGTTCCTTTGGGCGAATATGCCTCAGTGTTCCAGGCAGAAGTACTTGCAATACTCACCTGTGTCCAAGAAAACCTAATTATGAGAGGTCATAGACCAATCACTATATGCTCGGACAGCAAAGCTGCAATACTGGCTTTGCAATCCAATAGGATCACATCCAATTTGGTGTCCGAGTGCAGAAAAGCCTTGGAAAACCTGGCAAAATCAAGAAAAGTCAGCCTCATGTGGGTTCCGGGACATTCGGGAATACCCGGAAACGAGGAGGCAGACTAACTGGCAAAGATCGGTTCAGGACGGACCCCGGTCGGACCGGAACCAATCTTGGGAATACCAAATAGCCTGGCAATGTCCTCTATAGAGGAACAGCTGCAAAAGCAATTCCTCAAAATATGGAAGGACACACCAGGAATGAGACAATCGAAGCTCCACATAAAGGAACCTTCGAAGAGGCTCGCAAAAGAGGTTTTATTCCTAAACAGGCGAAACCTTAAAATGGTAGTGGGGCTCCTAACGGGGCACAACCACCTCAATAGGCACCTAGAGCTTATTGGGATCAAGGATGACCCCCTTTGCAGATGGTGCCTGGAAGATGACGAAACGTCATCACATGTCCTCACTGAGTGTCCAGCACTGACGCATCAGAGGAAGGCTGTCCTTGGCAACATAATCTTGAGGCCAGAGGACGTAAAAGAGATTCAGCTGAGGAAGCTGCTGAACTTCTCCAAGGCAGTCGGCATACCCAGCTGAATGTTGTAACATGTGGGCGCACAATGGGCCCGAATAAGGAGGCCCACGTGCAGGGGGTTCACCCGCCCACCAGTGCTTCGAAGAAGAAGAAGAAGAAGAAACCAGAACTCCTATTTATTATCATCGTTTACGTTTAACGTTCAAGGAATATGATGGATATGAAAAAATGAACTTATGACAGATTTATGATCAGCGCTATCGTCATCGTGGCCATCGGCGTGAACACAACATGAACACAGAAACATGCAAAGAAAAATGATAGAAACCATAGAAACGAGTTGTGAAACAATGAAAATAGGTTATATGTGTAAGTAGGTACTTACCTTCAAACTCTGGAATGAAATCCGCTAAGCCCCATTCTCGCAATAAATCGTGGTAATAATAAGCCATAGAGGTAGTAGTTTCACGATTTACCGCGCGATCACTCACTATTCACTTCCACGACTCGAGACGTAATGACGCCGGTTTGCGGTCGAAGGTGAGGGCAAAACACCTCGTTTACTCCCAATCTGCTCCCGATATCTGCCGATTGATCTACTGGCTGAAAATGTTGCATTACCGTAGGAATACATGGTATTACCGCTAATAAACAGTTGTATTGTTGTTGTTGTTGTTATTATTTCCTTTCCAGAAACTCGAAGTTAATGAATTCTGAAATACACTTCACCAGCGCTTATAAAATGTTTTCTTAGGACTATACAAAGTGAATTATCTAGGATAAAAACTATTTGCTGTAGGTGGAAGATATTATAGCTACAAGTTCATGCGTTCAGAATTATCATTTTTCTAGAGGCTAAATGAAATTGTTTTTGAAATAGGTATTATTTTTCTTATCACAATACAAAACATGTCAGGAAAACATTTTACTTGGACCATTTTTTTCCGTGCAATATTCTTAATCAATAGGAAATTTGATTCTGAAATCTGAACAAAAAATGTCCCATAATATTTCATGGTAAATTCAAAAATGACTAAGCTATGGACAATTTATCGAATTCATCGAATTCATCAAAGAGATTGTGTTAGTCAAGGATGGTCCAGGCTGTGGGGTCCAGGTATTACTTATGGTAGCTCACCCTACCAGCAAATCGTCGATGCTTAGTAATTTTTGAATTTATGATGAAAGTTTATCAGACAGTTCTTGTCCAGAATCGATTAGGAATATTGTATACTGGGTGTCCCATCTAAAAGTCTACAACTTTTTGACATAACTCGTAAATATGATGTCTGTTTTCTGTTTTGTTTTCATCATCGGGATCAGATGGATAACAGGCCTCTTCGTTTGTTCTTGCTCTACCTGCTAAACTTGATTATTTTCTATGCCTTTTTTTGTTTACATCGTGCCATGAACAGGGACAACTATATGAAACGAATCAACTTTAGCAAGTTCAGCAATACAAACGAACAGGCCTAATACTACAAGTTTATCCATTTACCCGACTTTGTAACTCCAATAATAACCATGATAGCAATAGTGCGCTCTTGAGTTTGAAAACCCTGTATATACCGGATGTCAATGATTCATCAGACAAGCCTTTGGAGTCCAGAGTTGCAATATTTCATACTCTCCTATCACTTCTTCCTGTTTCACCGGGAAACGACCCGCTCATCGTTTGAATTTCAAATATGTGACAACCTGTATTTTATTCAGTAATAGGTCAAGGATTATCATAATGAATTCAACGATACTGAGTATAGGGTTATTTGAAACAATTGCAAGTTATTTGTGATGGAAGTTTCCATATTCTGGTGAAGATTTTCTAATTCTCGAATTCTACACACCTGCCAAATTTTAATATATCATACGTACTTTCTGAACTCTTGAAACATGGATTATCTAATGAATACATTGAGATACCTTTTGTATAGATTAACAAATAAGATTTTTTAATCTGTGCCTATTGCATGCAAGTTTTCCATGTTCCTCAAATATTCACTTTTCATATTCATAGGTAATTGGTGGATATTTTTTGGATTTCATTAAACTGACTAGAGGGTTCCTCAGAACTGTGAGAGCTGATATGGGTACTGAAAACAAATGCGTTGAAAATTATAAGATCAAACGAACTTACCTTAAGTGAAGTTCGATCATAACTATATGAACGTCTCGTTCGAGGTGATCACATATGTAGTCCCCTCACTTCCCCCAGATGTTACTACAATAATTTCAAAGTTAGGCTTTTTCCCACCCAACTGTCATATCCCCACCTATAATACTGTATCCGGAACCATCTTCATTATCTTTAAAGCTTTGTTTTTGTCACAACCTGTGATCACCTGGGAATATTCGAGTGGGTGGGTGTGATCACCTCGAACGAGACGTTCATATAATTATGATCGAACTTCACTTAAGGTAAGTTCGTTTGATCTTATAATTATATTTCACGTCTCGTTCTCAAGATCACTATGTAGATGTTCAAAGTAGAGTTGTGACAAAATATATTTGCTATTTGTATAAAAAACATGAACTTTTATTTCACATTCATCATGTTAATGAGATGAATCAATGTTAATCTCAGTTTTAACAAACAAAACACAGAAAACTGGATATCAGTAAAACTAAACTAACTAACAATTTTTGCAAGGTCATAAAAGACCTCGCCTATCAAGGATGCTTTCAGCAAACGACTCCTTATCTTGAATTGGCCTATTTTAAAAACTGCCAAAAATATTCGAATCTTTGGTCCACTCTGCTGTATTCCGAATGACATCCAAACTGGCAGTACTGGCACCATTTCGGAAAGCAGCTGATGTAGAAGCGTGGCGAGTACTGTGAGCTGTGAAAACTTTGGTATTAACTCCACTTTTTGTCATCACAGTCTCTATCCATCGGCTTATTGTCTGAGGCGATGCATTGTGATAAGGTCTTTTATATGTTATAAAAAGTCTTTGACATTGGTCATCTCTGATACTGGCAGTCTTCTTCAAGTAAGGGTAAAGACACACACAGCGGTTTGTGCCGACTCGGCATCCGAGGCGGCTGCCGCTCGAATGATGACACACAGAGAGGTTTGTCGACTCGGCAGCAGAGTGGTCGTATGAAATACTCGTTTTCAGAACGAAGAACGATTGTGTTGAAGTGGCAATATGGAGAATGATTTGGAATATTTAGCACTTTTTACTCGTCTTCAGAATGAAGAACGATTGTGTTGAAGTGGCAATATGGAGAATGATTTGGAATATTTAGCACTTTTGGGGTTGCTGTATCTGCGTTGGAAAAGAAAAAGTAAGAAGAATCGGCGAATGTGGGTGCATCCAATAGTGAATGACCGCCTAAGCAAAGGACATTTTTATACCATATTTGCTGAAATACGGGAAGATGAAGAAAAATATTTCAATTTCACACGTATGTCCATGGCTTCTTTCAGTGAATTACTTGGTTGTATAAAAGAAAAAATAATAGCAAATAAAGCAGGACGATTATGTACTTCAGTTATGAATTCCTCGATGTCCAGATTCACTTCGATTGCACGCAACACCTCTGAAGTCATTTTGAATACTGAAAAGCAACGATAGCTTGCCTGCTCTTGTGAAAAAACGCGTGTGGAACCGATGTGTGTGTCAGGGTTTGTATTAAACAATGTAATCAAGCGCCGCTCCAGCAATAAAACCGCACGCGTTCCCTCGGATAGAAGACGTGTCGAGACGGCTCTCTCGCCGCCAGTCGACGTTGGCCGCTCTGTGTGTTTCTCATCATATTTGAAAACAGAAACAATTGCCGACTCGGCAGCCGTCTCGGCAGCCGAGTCGGCACAAACCGCTGTGTGTGTCATCTCTCTAAGGGTAAAGACACACGGAGCGGTTTTGGTCGAGTCGGCAGCCGACTCGGCCGCCGACTCGGCCTCTGATCACAGTATTTCAAATGAAACAAAACAGATAGACCATGGGGCGTGATGGAGCAGCGCTGCTGCCGCGCGTACGATGATCTGGATGATGTTCCGAACGCGTTTTTATTGCTTCCCGCGTATGCTCAGATAGTTGTTTCAAGTGAGAGCATACACACGGCGAGCGGTTTTTTAGCGGCAAAAGATAGGCATTGTTGTCAAATTGCGATGGAAATCACCAACCAATTCGATACAGTCTTTCGTAGAACTTTTTGCACCAGAGGACTCGCAAGATAGTGATTATTTAATACGTTAATATTCATTTTGTAGCGTTCATGCTTCATTTGTACTAATATTTTTCTTAATAGCTAATAAAAACCGAAAATGGATTGTGTCTTACCTGGGTGTTATCACCAGTTTTTCTTTTGCCGGAATACTTGATCTCATTACTGTATCTTGCTTTGATATATATTCTTTTATTATATTCAATAGTACATAAAACTCGAGACATTCGAACAAAATTAAAAAATTTCTCACCACCTTCGATTTCATCATTGAATAAAGTATATAACATACTTTTTTCAATTCTATTCTGCATAAGTGGGTGTATCCATATATGCCTGTTTCGTTTTTTTTTCAATCGACAATAAATCAGTCCTACTAATGTCAGAAACTCTTCTCCAGAATCAGACTCCATATCTACGCATCAGACATAATTATTGGTATCAACAAACTGACAACATCTCAGCGTTTAGTGTTTTAAATGCCGCCTCAGCGACAGACTCGTGTGTTTTCACTAGACGACTGCCGAGTCGGCTCTCGACTCGGCCAAAAACCGCTCCGTGTGTCTTCACCCTAACGTAGTAGTCACAACACACAGCTTTTCATTCTCTTGGAAAATTGGCAGGATGAGGTTTGGCTGCAGACGATTCCTTCCTGATGTTTTTATCCTGTCAGGGATCTGGATTTCTATTCCCTTATCAGTTCTTTTAATATTCTCAGTCTGGATTGACGCTAGAGTTTGCACTCTGTGTGCTGTGACCAATGCTATGAGCATAACCAATTTATGGGTTAGTGACTCTAAGGACAGCTCTTCATTTGAACATTTTGTTTCTAAATATCTCAGGACTATGTCTGGATCCCATGTAGTACTATAGCGGGGATTAGCAGGCCTAAGATTCCATACTCCTTTCAGGAATCTTTTTATTCTGAAGTCCGTACCCAAGGTAGGAGAAAGAGTTAGGGACAATACTGAACAAGTATTATTCAGGGAAGCATATTATTTTCCACCAGAGAATTCTTTTTCTAGAAATTCTAACACTCTATAGTGGTATTTCCTTCAAAAGGGTCAATATTTATTGAGATACAAAATTCCCACCAAGCTCTCAAACTGAAATCATATTGTTTTATGGTAGAGTTCGTGATTGACTGAAGCATTATCTTTGCCGCTGAGGATGGTATATTTTTCATTGTTATGGCCTGTATGATGAAACACCTGCCTCCAGGGAAAGTTGTCTCCAGAGAGGGTGTGGCATCCTGTCAACAGACAACAACAAATCAGCGTCAGGTTTAAAAACCATTCGCTCCGAAACCAGCAGCTTATTGAATATTGGATACCATGGTTGAGTGGTCCAGGATGGTACCACCACAATACCTTCTGAACCGTCATCCATGATTTTTTGTAAAGTTGGAAGAATCATGTTGAATGGAGGAAAAGCATTGAAAAATGGTGTGACCAATGTAACGTAAATGCATCAACAAAGGTAGCTTCTGGATCTTTTTTCCAAGAAACAAATTTTTCACATTTCCCATTATGCCTGCTAGCAAATAAATCGATGTCTGGGCATCCAAAATTTTCTATTAATTTATCAAAACAATGCTTGTTGAGTTCCCACTCAGTCTCTTCCGATAATTTCCTTGACTGGATGTCAGCCTCCAAATTATCATCAGATCTGATATATGATGCAAAGATCCAGATGTTCCTTTGTTCGCACCATTTCCAAATTCCTTTTGACAATCTGTTCAAGTCTACGAATCTTATTCCCCCCATTCTATTAATATAAGATATAATAATAATAATAATAATAATATTTATTTATCAAGTAAGTAGCTGCTCCACATGATTATGATCCTTATATAAATAAATAAATATAGAATGGTGGGTTGAGAATGTAATACTTAATTTTAATGATTCTAGTTGGAGGTTTTCTTAGATGACTGAAATCTGGTGATTTGTCTGTCTTTCTAAAGAGACCTATGAATTACATGAAAAACAATGAATATGTTCGAATTGATTAGTAGACCTATACATGTAGATTGCTTTTTTTTTGGTAGATAATTCCTACATTTCTTCGGTTATTCCATTCATTTTTCTAAGTTAATTATAAAATCTATTATAAAAGTAACAATAAACTAAATCTATCGGTATCAATGTTCAAAGAGAAAATAAACAACAAAGGGGTATGAGTGAGTATTTCAGTTCATGTAAATTTGATTGGAATCGAGTAGCCAGTTTGTTAGGTTTTTCTTGAAACTTGTTTTTTTGATTTTTCCTCTCAATGCTATTGGCATATCATTATATATTTTCATGCTTACATATGTGGATGTTCTTTGTCCTATCGATTTGTATGTTCGTGGGATAGTAATATTACAGTTTATATTGAGGCGGGTTGGGTAATGATGATCTATGCAGTTGGTGAATAAATTATTTTTTGCCATATATAGAGTGGATATTTTGTTAAATAGTTTCCTTACACTGAGAATTTTTGTGTTTTCGAATAGAGTATTTGTGGGAGATCGCATATTCATACTGAATATTATTTTTATTATCCTTTTCTGAATTGTCTCTAGAGGTCTCAATGTGATTGAGTACACTCCTCCCCACCCGAGAATACCATATGTTAGATGTGACTGTATTAACGCATAGTACATCGATAAGAGTTCATTAGTATTCAGTATGCATTTGACTTTTGAAAATAGATATGAAATTGATCGCAGTTTTTTTGTTATAAAATTAATTTGATGATCCCATCGGAGGTGATTGTCTATGACGATTCCAAGATATTTCGTTTTTCCTGCTTTAGTGAGTTGCCAGTTCTTTTGTTTTCGGAACGGTAAATTTATGTTAATTTTATCATATTTTGGGAGTCCTGTTACATTATTCGCAAAAGGTAGATATACAGTTTTCTCTAAGTTCAGAGTTAATAAGTCATCATCCAACCATTTCGCGATTACTCTCATATCGTGTTTAATTTTTGTATCTACGATTTCCCAGGTATTTCCTTCTATGAATGAAACAGTATCGTCTGCATAAGAAATCACTTCACCCATAAAGTTTATGTTTAGCATGCTGTTGATGAAGGCTAAAAATAGAATTGGCCCCAATACGGTGCCTTGTGGCACTCCGTGTTTGGTGACTTGGAACGAGCTATTAACATTTCCAATCTTGACTCATTGCTGCCTATTCTCTAGATAGCTCCGAAATAGTTTTAAAACTATCCCTCTTATACCCATTACTTCAAGTTTTTCGAGTAGTAGTTTATTGCTGACCGTATCGAACGTCTTAGCGAGGTCTAAGAAGACTGCTGCACAAGGTTTGCTGCGGTCAAGCGCACGATAGATCTTTTCTGTTAAGAAACTTATTGCGTCACTGGTTGATTTGTTTTCGCGGAATCCGAACTGGTGTTTCGATATTATATTGTGTTTATCAAAAAACTTCAATATTCTCGATTTTGTCGCCTTCTCAAAAATCTTTGCAATGTTAGATACTAAAGATATAGGGCGGTAATTGTTCACATCATTTTTCTCACCAGATTTGAAAATAGGTGTGATAATGCCTTCTTTGAATGCCTCGGGGCAAATTCCAGAGTTGTAAATCAAATTAATTATGAAACATAAAGGTTTGCAGATATAATCTGATGTTTCTTTCAGAACTCTTACCGGTATCCCGTCAGTTCCAGGTGCAGATCCATTTTTCAGCGAGTTAATATAGCATTTCAATTCATTTTCGATCACGGGACATAAAAATAGCGATTCGGTAACTCGTTCTTGATATTGTGTTTGAGTATATGGGTTCTCATCAGATAATCTCGAGTGGAGTTGAGTTTTCATATGTTCACCAATTTTTATGTAATGCGAGTTGAAAATATCTGTGATTTGTTCTTCATTTGTTACTAACTCACCATGTTCATTCTTAACTTCAAATATTTTCCTTTTGCATTGCTTATCGTGATTAGCATATTGTGATATTGTTTGCCATACCAATTTGGGATTATTTTTATTTTTTGTTATGAAGTTTTTGAAGTATTTAGTTTTTTGTATTTTCGTGAGCTCAGATATTTTATTTCTATAACTCTTGTACCTCTTAAGGACTGAGACGTCTCCTGTCCTTTTATATAGAATATATAAATTGTCTCTCTCTTTTATAGAATTTAGGAGACCCTCAGTTATTCAGGGTTTCTTTTTTGTTTTTTTTTGGTTTACTGTATGAGTGCTCTCTTTGATCTTGTTTTGAAGAATGTCTAAAAATGTATTGGTTGCATCATTCACATCATTTTTTCCATAAATTTGATCAAAACAGTTCGCTTCTCCAATTTTTTTCACTAACTTTGGATAATTGATAAAACTCTTAGTTTGTTCTTGGCAATATTCATAAATGTGTTGATCATCACGTAGTTTTAAAAGTGTTGGATAGTGATTAGTTATTTTTGAATGAAGACCTATTGGGATAATGTTTTTCTGTTTCAAATGATTACTGCTTAAGAATATATGATCAATGCATGTGGAAGAATCATTTTCTACCCTAGTTGGACAATTGACTAGTGACTTGAATCTATTCTCAGACATAACATTGAGATATTCATGTGCTTCTTCCGTGTCAGAAGCAATATTAATATTTAGGTCGCCTAGGATAATTTTGGTATCCGCACTATCTCTTATTCTCAGATAATTCTCCAATTCATTTATAAAATCATTAACATTCAGGGTAGGGGATCAGTATATAGAGAGGATGGAAAAAGTTTTTTTTTTAATTTTTAGAGTTATTTTCAGACATCTTGAATTCGAGATATAAACAATTTCTGATTTGAAATTTATATTCTCACGGACTTATATCACTATTCCATCATTTTTATTCAAGTTCCCTTCATTGTATATTCTCTCGTATCCAATTAAACAATCGATATTGATGTTTTGTAATACCCATGATTCGGTCAGTATAATTAGATCAAACTTATGATTCAACCCATGTAACATAACCTCTAGATCAGGGAAGTGTTTACTCAAACTTCTTATATTGGTGTGAAAAATTGATAGAGATGAGTCCGACCAATATTGTTTGCATTCTTCTAGTAATATCGTTATATAGCGGTGGTATTGTCAATCCTTCCCCTATCGAGTGAGGTATATTCATTACTGCATTATAATCCCCTCTAGATCTCTTGAGAGCTATATATTTCTCTTCTCTTTCAAATTCCTTTGTATAAGCCCATCCATATTTGATTGCTGGGCAAGCTGAGACTATAACCCCCACAAACTAAGCAAAACTTCGAATAGTACATCTATTAATGTTGGAAAATTTCAAAATCAAGTTTTTAATCTTCATTCTCTTTTCCCTAGGCAATTCCATTGTCATTTTCTCTGAATTGAGAAGAAACCCCAAGAATGTACAACTCATGGATGGGGTCATTTGACTCTTTTCTTTATTGATCATGAAACCTAAACCTTCCAGTAGCTCCTTTGTTTCTCTGAGATTGTGTCTGCATCTTTCGTCTGTGTCCCCTAATAACAAAAAATCATCAAGATAATACTACTGACAGGAACTCCTCTGATCTCAAATGAGAGATCACTGGTTTCATTAACTTAGTAAATAAGAAAGGTGCAGAGCACATTCCAAAAGGAACACAAGTAAACTCATAGAGTTTTTTTATTAAAATAAAACCTTAAAAACTTCCTAAAATTTTTATCAATATTGACCAAAAAATATGCTTCCTACAAGTCTAGAGTAGCCATTGAACAGTTTGTTGTAATTAGCCTTTTGGCAGTACTCTTATCTTCTAATTTAAAATGTTGAACCAAAATAAACTGATTGAGTTCTCTCGAATTCAAAATGAGGCGTGACTTTCCATTTGGTTTTGTTATTAAAAATATTCTTAAAATAAACTGATTTTCACATGGTTCACAACTAGTTATTGCTTCAATATCCAACAAGTGCTTTATTTCTGAAGTAAGATTAACCATCTCAGTAGATGTCCAACTCAATTCCATAGGAATTGACTGCTGGAATGATTTAGTCTTGAAATGAATCTTGTATCCTTGAACCCATGATAAAATCTGACTATCATTGGTTTGCCAAGATTTTAAAAATGATTCAAGTCTTCCAGCTATAGTACTTACATCTATTTTGTTACATATTTTTTCCCCTTCACATATCTCTTTTCTGACTGTTTTTGCCCCCTCTCATCTGACCAGTTCTTGTCTGTCCAGTTCTTGTCTGGCCAGCTCCTCTGTTGCCTGTTTTTCTGTCCGCCCAAGTGAGTTTTCTGTACTGAGTTCCTGAGCGGACGTTTTGAGTTTCCCGAACTTGTCTTTTTCTGACTTCCAGTATGTCTGTAGGCTTTCTCTTTCAATTCCAGCCCTGACTTCTCGATGGCCTTGGCCATCTTCACTCTTTCATTCAAATTCTCACCAAAAAGCCAGCCATCTTTACCTCTTGATGCTGCAATCGCCCTTTTAGTTTCTGAACTCTGGTGGTTCACATCTGCCAGTAGCCGTCCTGCATTGCTTAGCAGCTCCATAAGTTTCAACATATCATCATTTATTTCTTCAGGAAATTTTTCTCCCACCATTAATGTGAGTGCTATTCCAATAGCTGACAGGCTTGCATCTAGCTGATTTTGAGATTTGGCCAACCTTTCATCTCTATTAATACTGGAATCCACCAGTGCTGCCTTCACTTCTTTATTGAGTTTTGGGGCACCCAGAGCCAGACAGTTCTTAGCTGGTGGGTATTTATTCAACAAGGAAGTACATATAGTGTCATCCAGGCCTTCTTTTAGAATAGATAGATAGATAGATAGCGTTTATTTGACTACGTTATGCAAATACATACATTTGTAGCAAGTCAATACATCAATACAATACAATAATGTATGAATCTAATAAAAAAAATAATTTGTAAATGAATTGTTATAAAAAAAGACATCAAAACACTAATTTATAGATATAAAATACAATAACATATAGATGTAAAATAGGGCCAAGACACAAAGAATACGGTTCATTTTACATTAAGATCAATTGCAGCAGGTGGGCTAGTTATATACTCAATATCATTATAGTAACATTTGGCTGCTAAAAGTTCATTTTTAATGTATCGTTTGAATTTTTCACCTGTATGATTTTTCACTGTTTGTGGTAAGATATTATACAATTTCGTGTTCGGAGAGTTAGATGCAGATTTATGTAGTCTATATCTTGAGGATCTGATGAGTTCAGCATTGCGAGTGCTGTAATCATGGAAATGAGCATTTCTATCGAATTCATTTTCATTTTCATGGATTTCAAGAAGACAATGGTAAATATATAAGGTAGGAAGGGGCATTATTCCTGAATTTTTGAATATAGGACGACATGTGTCTATATAATCTGCATTGGCAATTATTCTAACTGCTTTTTTTTTTAAGCTTGAAAACTCTATCAGAAGATGAGGAGTTTCCCCACAAAACAATACCATACCTAAGATGCGAATTGAAAAATGCGTAATATGCTGTCAAGAGGATCTTAAAACTTACTATAGATCTCAACTGTCGAAGCAGAAATATATGCTTTGGAAGGAAGGTTATCATCTATTGTGATTCCTAGTAGATTTACTTTATCACCTTTTTTAATTTTACTGTTGGATGAGAAGATCAAATTCTGAGTTTTGTCTCTGTTAAGTTTCAAGAGATTTCCAGTGAACCATTTTTCTGCCTGGTTTTCTACATATTTCATGGATGTAATTAGGTTTTGACAGTTTTTGTCAGAGCATATTAGCGTACTATCATCTGCATAAACTACACATTTGTTTGGTAACATATGATAGAAAAAATCATTGATGTAAATGATGAAAAGGAGAGGCCCCAGAACAGAGCCTTGGGGTACTCCAGATTTCATCACCTCAAATCCAGATGCTTCGTTGCTGTTAAGGCAAACGTAATGCGTTCGATTATGAAGGTAAGACTGGAAGAGAGAAAGTGCAATTCCTCTGATACCGTAATCACAAAGTTTTTTCAAGAGGATATCGTGAGAGACGCAGTCAAAGGCTTTGGTCAGGTCGCAGAGAGTGACTGCAGTTAGCTGCCCCTTCTCGAAACCCTCCACTACCTCCCTCACAACTCTTGTTACTGCTTGAATGGTCGAGCATGATTTTCGAAATCCATATTGATCTTTGTTCAATAGATCCTTGCTTTCAAAGTATATCTGTAATCTATTTTTTATTATTATTTCGAATATTTTACCAAATATAGGTTTGATAGATATTGGGCGATAATTCTCCACTTTATCAATATCACCTTTTTTTAAAATAGGTATTATCTTAGTGATTTTCAGTTCATCAGGAAATATTCCTTCAAGTATACAGGAATTGTACAGGATAGTCAGAGGCTCTAATATAAACTGGATGGATTCTTTGATTATCCTGCTATTCAAGTCGTAAGAGTCAAAGCAGTTGGAATTTTTAAGCTGAATAATCGCATTAAATACTTCAGAGGAAGTGATGGTTTCAAAATAGAAAGAGCCAGGCTCTTTAGGTTTCAACTCATCATAATCGTCACCGTTGACTAATTGTTCTATTATAATTTTCGCTATTGTGGCAAAGAATGCATTATATTCGTGAGAATTTATGTTTCCACTGATTTTGTTACTATTTTGTTTATTACTCTCGTAGTTAATCAATCTCCAACTATCCTTGATTTTATTATTGGAATTTGATAAAAATGTGTCATAAGCTTTTCGTTTGACTTCAGTGACGGAGCTTTGATAATTTTTATTCAACTTTCTGAAAGTTTCTTTGTGAGCAGGATCATTTGTTGAATCAGAGATAATTTTCACAGTAGATAGTAGGTCCCTCATTTCCCTCAGTTTCTCGTTGTACCATTTCACTGGTCTCTTAGAGCTGTTTTCATGTACACTTTTAAGTGGAAAATGTTGTTGAACTAGGTATTCAAAAGTATCGAGTAAGATTGTTACCATATTTGAAACTGAGTTCTCGGAATTAAAAACACTCCAATCAATCTGGGATAAAGAAGCCTGCATCTTCGTTAAATTTTCTGATGTGATCTTCCTTCTGAACTTTGGTATTGAATTGAAATATTGGTCTCTTCGTCTTATTTTCTCCCAAGATCTGGAGAATTTTATTATTGAGGGGTGGAACATATCCCTCTTCCACTGTGAGTGGATCTACAATGATCTCATTCTCCATATTGACATTATTATCATCTTGAGAGTCTGGAGGCAATGAAGCATCTGAAATAACATGACATAATTATTACAAGTCAATAACCCTTTCAAACATTTTCTTAGGTTATCTTCCTCTTCTTCTTTTTCTTCCGAAATGATGGTCTAAGGTATCACCTTAGATCATAGATCTAGATACCTCTATGATCTAAGAATATCACTAACTTAGTGTACCTTGACAGCAGAACCCTGCACTGCTAGCGTCAACTCCCAATCATCAGTCAATCATACCAAGGTTGGTAGAACTGATTATCTTGGAACATACTTACAATTTGTCTGTTCCTCATTGTCTGTCATTGTTGCCATCGAGGCTTTTCCGTGGAAAACACAAGTTCTGTGTTAAACTGCCGCGACTGCGCGGCAGCCATGGCCACTGGGCCAAGTTGGGAAGAAAAAGAAGAAGAGGAAGGCACCAGTGCACCACTGAATTGTTCTGGTGTACATCTGCCTGTCAACCCAACCGTGAACCGTGCAGACATGCGCGGTGAATAGCAGTTAGCTATTACTTACATTCAAGTTGGTGAATGGTGCTGTGAACTGTCCGGAACTACTGGAGTTAATTACGTTTAATGTCCCAAATAGAGTCCTTAGATTTCCATATTTATTTCAAATACCATTTCATGTCACAAATTATGGACAGCATAATCCAATAGAAAGGACATTAAGATTCATAAATAAAAATAATTTAGATGTATTAGGATGTTCATTTAATAAGTTTAAGATGTCTTTGCGTGATTGCTTATAGCCTATTGTTTTGTTTCATGTTTTTATTCTTCTCTTTTCCTTATCAAAATTGTTAAGTGAGTACCTATGTGTTGAGACATGGTGTATATTAATTATATTCATTATATTCTTATATTCATACTGTATTCAAACTTGTAATGGGGGTTTCCCGTAAATAAATAAATAAATAAAAAATAAATAAAAAAAAATAAAATAAAAAGTTCTTTTTCCTCAAACGGAAAATCCATCTGTTGGTTTTCCTCTCGGTTTTCCTGAATTGATGAATGCCACGATTGCCTCGAGTAGGAACTATTTCCCTCTGGTCTAGCTGGCCCGTCTCTAGATCTATGAATGCGGTAATTTTCTTTGTCAGCATCATCCGGACTACGGATATGTCGAATAAGGGCTCTATTTTCGTCATCCGAGCTCGAAGACGAGTCTGCCCATTTCTATGATCTCTCTTGCGTAAAATAACACTTTTTTCACTCTTTTTTATTCTTCTCTCGAAGCGCAGTAAAAACGCGTGGTAACACCTCGGCACGAAGCAGAGTAATGAAGATAGTTCCGGATACAGTATTAAAGGTGGGGATATGACAGTTGGGCGAGAAAAAGCCTAACTTTGAAATTATTGTGGTAACATCTGGGGGAAATGGGGGGACTACATATGTGATCTTGAGAACGGAACGTGAAATATAATTCACAGAAAACATTACATGAATTGTTTCTTGAGACTTCGTCCACTAAACCATGTTTCATGTACGGAAAAAGCAATCATAATCAAAGGATCGAAGCGTGGTGGTCAATTCCACGCAAACATAATGCCCAGTTTTAGATGAATTGTATTCCAAATGTTATAGGACGATGACCTATTCAGTGGTTCTTCCATAGACAAATCACTGATACAGTTTTGTTTCATAAAACTAATTCAGGTAAATATGGTGAAGGGGGTTGAAATAGTATATACACACTATGTTCATTTTAAACAGGGGTGTAATTTCAGTGTATTTCCAGGAAGAACAGGGGAGCTGCTGCCAAGATTTTTCTGGAGTTTGTGGCAAAACAGGTCTCTGTGCCACGATTTCGTGCATATTTCGCGCGCCTCGGAGAAGGACGCTTCCTCGAGTGCTCACAGTCCTCCCTTGATCCCTTCACCCGTCGGAAGATGGCGCACCCGGTACCGTTTCGGTAGATAATTAAAACTAATATTTTGGTAGGAACCACTTTTTTGTTCTTTTGTTTTATCAGGAATCCTTATCGCAGTGAGTGAATGCATCAGACTAGCTTCTTCTATTTTAAACCACCAAAGAAGTAACATATATGCAATACTGATAATTTTTGATTTTGCACTCTGCTATTTTAGAGAGCCTATGTTGTGCATTTAAGCTCTTCAATAAGTGTTCAAAGTGTCGGCTGGTCTCATTTACAGGTAAGGAAAACTAATATTGCCATTATTACCATATTTGTCCAATTTTGCTGTGAAATACCGCCATTATACGGGGTCGTGTTTTACATGGCTAACATGGCTTGTCAGAGTGATCCGGACACTCCGAGCGGGTGGTTGGGGAACATTTTTTTTGACGTAGGTGAACGTGTTTTTTATATCTTTGTTAAAAATGTATTGTCTTGGAAATGTTCGTGGAGTCTGTTTCTTTTGTGGCCGCTTTACCCGCCTGTTAATATTTTGTGATATACCTTCGCTATAGTGTTGTTCATTTACAGGGTGTTAAAACCCAAATTGTCTGCTACGTAAACCAAATAAAGTTTATACAAATCTGGGAACGTCTCGAGTACTCTCTTATTGAGGACACCTGTAACCCAAAAGCACCCCTGAGATTAACGAGTTTCAACTCATCTGACGACCAACCCGTGGCCGGAAACTCCCTAGGATGGTGCTCGAAAAAACACCCACAAATTACAACCTGCGGTCCAGAGGGAACATGGATGAGGTAGGACAGCATGACTGTGATGGAATCACAGCCACACCAACATCCCAGCAACAAAAAAAGGAGGTAACAACTTGAATTTATTAAGTGAGAGCGTCCCTAGAAACGTACCTTCAGCGGAGCAACCCCAGCCAAGATTGCCTTCGCAACGTGTCAGGTGGCAGGGGGCTACTGGACTCACAGCTAGTGCTGGGGCAATACCTAAAAATGTTGGATTACAGGGAAACGGAACTGTCCCACCTCAACCGACATTATTCCCAACTGCACCGTCAGTTGATTCAGATTATATAATTTCTGAGGTGGTTAATAAACTGAAAGTAAATGAAAATGGAGGGAACAATAATTGTAGGGTCAGTCCATTGTATAGTAATGTACCGTCAAACTATGTACCAACAACCACCCCCTCGGGTGCTCCTGGCACAAGTTTTTCGAATTTGGCCCCTCAGGCACCAACAAATTTTTCAAATCATACTGCCCCTCAGGCACCTACAAGTTTTTCGAATTTGGCCCCTCAGGCACCAACAAATTTTTCAAATTATACTGCCCCTCAGGCACCTAAAAATTTTTCAAATCATACTGCCCCGCAGCCATTTACAAATTTTGCAAGTTTTACTGCCCCTCAGGCCCCTACAATGTTTTCAAACTTGAGTGACCCTCAGGCAGGTACCAGTTTCGCAAACCCTAGTGGTCCTCAGGCCCCTAAAAATTATACCATACCTCAAGTACCTGCATTTTTTCCAAATCAGGGTGCCTCACAAGCCCCAACAAATTTTACAAATTTTAATGCTCCCCTGTTACCAAGTAACCACCAAAACCTTCATGTGGACGAGACCAGCAGGGCAATAAAAATTATTCCCCAGTTTGAAAATGATGGCAAATTACATCCTCTGGATTTTTTGAATTTATTGGAAACAAGTTTTGATGTGCATAATAACCCTTTCTTCAGAGTGAAGATAATTTTGAATAACTGTTTGAAACAAACAGCAAAGGTCTGGTTTGATGCATTCTGTCACAACTACCCAAGTTATCAAGTGTTTAGAAATGCTTTCATAAAATATTTCTGGAATGAACAAATTTAAGATGAATATCGTGCAAAAATTGAAAATGGTTTTTGTAAAGATAATGAAAGTTATACGGATCATTTTACATACTGTGTGTCCCTATCAAAATTCCTGGACCCCCCATTTTCCGATAAAAAATTGATTTCGAAGATTGGCCGTCACTTTCCACCTAGGGTATCAGCTGTCCTCATTGGAGTGGATGATTTGGAGTTGGCAATCGAAAGATTAAGAGAGGCGGACAATTTTTTCAACTCAAATTACAGGAAGGAGACTAAAAGAAATAATAATGATAACAATAATAAAACAAATCCAAACTCTCAAAATAGAATAAACCGACCATTTGGTTTTCATAAAAATAACGAAACTGACAAAGTAAAGCATGTCTCCCACCTGGAATTTGAGGAAAGTATTCCGGAAAACGAGGAGGCCACACACTCATAAGCTCGCAGGGTGTTAGGGCTATCAGCCGAGCGATCAACCCCCCTGCAAATAAAAAAACTCAAAATAACCCCCGAGAAGACCTATTAAAGGACGAAATTTGTGATTTCGAACATTCAGCCAATGATGATCGACTACCAGTAATTTTGATTTCATTGTATGGCTACTCCTATCCAGCCCTTGTCGATAGCGGTAGTCAGGTGTCTGCAATGTCATCTGAAGTTTGGACACAGATGTCAGATTTTCATAGCTCAATACCTCATTTCCCAACTACAGGGATCAAAGTTACTGGTGCATTCAAAACAAAAATGCGCAGAGTGGCCTTACAAGCACAGCTTAACTTTGTGGTTGATGGGGAACCTTTTGCACATGAATTTTTGCTCATCAATGACTTATCATATCCAATAATCCTGGGTGTTGATTTTTTGAGACTATACAGGGTGATGATAAATTTAGATGAAAAATATTTAGTCTTTAAAGTTAATAATAAATCAAAAATAATCCCAGAAAGCAATTTCCCACATGATTTTCAGCAACAAGATTCGGTAAACATTTCATCTACTTTTCAAAAACGCGGTGTGACGAATGACAAAATTTTGAAGTTGCAAGAGGTCCCTAATGAAAATCGTTCTATACCAGAGTGGTGTGAGATAAGTTTTCAAAAATTACTGGGACGATATAATCGAATATTTTCGGATGTACCTGGTTGCATCATAGGTTATGAACATTCAATAAGATTGAATAATCCAGAACCATTCTTCGTCAAACCGTACCCCATTCCAATGGCTCATCGTGCTGCAGTAGATCAAACCATTTCCCAAATGATCCAATGGAAAATAATAGAGAGGGCCACGACACAATATGTATCCCCCATTATGACCACTGTCAAACGTGATGGTAGTGTGAGGATCTGTCTTGATGCTAGGCGATTGAATTCAGTCATGGAACCGGATTATGAACTTCCTAAACCTATTGATGAAATCACTAAATCCCTGGCTGGCAAGAAAGTGTACTCAAAATTAGATCTTACACATTCTTATTGGCAGATACCCCTGAAAAAATCTGACAGAAAGTATACTGGGTTCATGGTGGGTACTGCCACTTATCAGTTCTGCCGGCTCCCATTTGGCGTGAAAACAGCAGTTGCAGCTTTCACTAGGTGCATCAGCTCCATTTTCGGGAGCTCATATGACTTCCTCATCCCATATGTTGATGATTTACTCATCGTGTCCAAAAATTATGAGGAACATTTAGGGCACTTGGCACAGGTTTTTGACAGGTTACAGCAGGTTGGGTTCACCGTCAAGATCAGCAAATGTGCATTTTTTTCTGAAAAATTACACTTTTTGGGCTATGTCATCAATCCCAGTGGCGTGCTTCCAGATGAGGACAGGGTTCAGGCAGTCGTAGATTTTCCTCGACCAAATAATGTAAAGGAGCTGCAGCGTTTCATTGGTGTCTGCAATTATGATAGGCAGTTTTGTCCAAACTTTTCCACCATTCTAGCCCCACTCACAGAGCTTTTACGCAAGGGAACTTCATGGAAGTGGGACACAACTAGAGAAGCTGCTTTCCAACAAGTAAAAAAAGCTCCTTAAGGAAACCACCTTGCTGTATTATCCTGATCCAAACCTTCAATGGCATGTCCAGACGGATGCCAGCGATGTGGGACTTGGTGCTCAATTGTTCCAGGTGGTAGATGGAATGCGCCAGGTAGTGGCATGGAGTAGTCGTCTGCTTTTAGATAGGGAAAAAAGATATAGCTCAAATGGAAAGGAGGTCCTTGCGGTGGTATTTGCTTTAAACAAGTGGCGCACCTACTTGTTGGGAAGGGATTTTGTCGTTCATACGGACAACAAGGCCATTGTCTATTTACAAACAGCACGCCTTCTCTCTCCCCGCATCACCAGGTGGGCCCTGGCCCTCCAGGAATTTTCTTTCCAGGTGGTCCATGTTCCTGGGAAACAAAATATCGTTGCTGATGGACTATCCCGTGCGCCAGGCTCCAGGCTTCCAACCCCCATGGATAGGTGCTTCCGGATTTCCTCTATCTCCCTCCGGTTGCCGAATGAATTTCTTGAGTTGCTCAAAGACATTTCGAATCTTCAGCAGGATGATGCCAAGCTGAACCAAATCATTGTTTCTCTACCGGAGTCGGAAAAATTACAGTTGTCATTTGTAATGTCTGATTCCATACTATATAAAAAATCCCCAAGCGGTTCATGGTTGTTGTGCATCCCCCAAGCTTTGGTTGACAGGGTTATCACTGTTTTTCACTCAGTGTTAGGACATTGGGGAGTTTTCAAGACGTATGCAGCGTTGCGTAATGAGGTCTGGTGGACAAACATGCATCGCAGGGTCAAGCGGAATGTGTTGGGTTGTGAGGTATGTCAGAAAAGCAAGTCTGCCACAATGCCAAAACCACCCCAAATGCAAATAATTCCGACCAATAAGGATGATATTGTTGCCATGGACATATATGGCCCTTTGATTCGCAGTAGAGGTGGTGTGTGTTATATCTTTGTCGTATTGAACTTGTTCACCAAGCACGTCACACTGTACCCACTGAAAAAGTCCACTTCTAGGGCAATGCTTAACCGGCTCACCAAAGATTACTGCCCCACGCATGGGCTGGTTCGACGGGTTTTGCATGACAATGCCACGTACTATACCTCTCGAATGTGGAAGGAAACCCTCCAAGGACTAGGAATCCAAATCGTTTATTCATCTGTCCGTCACCCCGAGTGCAACAGCTCGGAACGTGTCATGAAAGAGTTGGGGCGACTTTTTCGCTGCTTCTGTAGCGACAATCACTCCAGGTGGGCGTGGGAAATTCCACGTTTCTCCCAGTTCTTGAACTCGGTCGTGCACGAGTCCACTGGCTTCGCACCGGATGAATTGCAGTTCGGTAAGGAGCGCCTGCGGCTTTTGGCAAATACAGTTCCTCGCCCGCCAGACGGTGACGCCATGGGCCCTCTTCCAGCCGAAAAGCTCGTGTTGGCCGAAGCTACCCTTAGAGGCAGAGCCGCGCGGAGGGCGGCTGCAAATCCAAGACGGGGTGCCGTTCTGTTCGAGGTCGGTGCGCTGGTGTTGCTCAAGGCAAATAATGTGTCCTCGGCGGTACGGGCCGAAACAAAAAAATTCCTCTTACTTTTTGAAGGTCCATATCGCATCAAAAAGAAAGTAAGTGATGCGACTTATGTGCTACAAGAACTCGATACTGACAAAGAGAGAGGCACTTTCCACGCGTCACACTTGCGCCCCTTTCGCCAGTCAGTTGCGGTTGCGGATGCGCCTAACGCATAACCATCCCTCAATCAGGCGAAGCCAAATTTTTGAAATACGTTACGCGCAAAAAAAAGGGGGGTGTAGATGTGGCAAAACAGGTCTCTGTGCCACGATTTCGTGCATATTTCGCGCGCCTCGGAGAAGGACGCTTCCTCGAGTGCTTACAGTCCTCCCTTGATCCCTTCACCCGTCGGAAGATGGCGCACCCGGTACCGTTTCGGTAGATAATTAAAACTAATATTTTGGTAGGAACCACTTTTTTGTTCTTTTGTTTTATCAGGAATCCTTATCGCAGTGAGTGAATGCATCAGACTAGCTTCTTCTATTTTAAACCATCAAAGAAGTAACATATATGCAATACTGATAATTTTTGATTTTGCACTCTGCTATTTTAGAGAGCCTATGTTGTGCATTTAAGCTCTTCAATAAGTGTTCAAAGTGTCGGCTGGTCTCATTTACAGGTAAGGAAAACTGATATTGCCATTATTACCATATTTGTCCAATTTTGCTGTGAAATACCGCCATTATACGGGGTCGTGTTTTACATGGCTAACATGGCTTGTCAGAGTGATCCGGACACTCCGAGCGGGTGGTTGGGGAACATTTTTTTTGACGTACGTGAACGTGTTTTTTATATCTTTGTTGAAAATGTATTGTCTTGGAAATGTTCGTGGAGTCTGTTTCTTTTGTGGCCGCTTTACCCGCCTGTTAATATTTTGTGATATACCTTCGCTATAGTGTTGTTCATTTACAGGGTGTTAAAACACAAATTGTCTGCTACGTTAACCAAATAAAGTTTATACAAATCTGGGAACGTCTCGAGTACTCTCTTATTGAGGACACCTGTAACCCAAAAGCACCCCTGAGATTAACGAGTTTCAACTCAAGTTCAAGGTCAAATGCATTTGAAAAGAATATTAATTTTTTTATCCAAATGGCCTAGAAATTGTCTTTGCTATGACACTCAACAAAGGTGTGCTTTCTCTGTCTAAGCAGAAAAGTTTGTTCCCATGCAATGTTTCTAAGTAATTTGAATGAAATTGAAAAATCATAATTGACACTGACATTCTCGGTAAACACAAAATTATGGATTATTTGGATTGTGATGAACTCAGTTATCCTCTCAGGTTCCTTCATTATAAGTCAAAAGGATAAGGAATAAAACATCTCGAAGTCGATTGATTTCGTCTATTCGTTCGCAGTTAGATGTTAACAAGACCGGAGTCAAGACTCGAATTCATTCACACTGTGTCCTAAATCTGAATACCATGTTTAATTATCTGTTCATAAACAACTTACCTAATTATTAATATTAAAACAATATATGCATCGAGGAGAGCTGTACGTAGCAGTTTCGTGGTGTTCCAAATTAATTGTTTAAAATATCAAAATTGTTATTGTTTCGAAATATCGATTGCTATACCAGTACAGGATTTTGTGTTGAATTGAAACGAATTTGCCAATGCCTTTTGGCTGGTTTCCTAGCCTAAAACGCTAGCCATGGCATTATATCTTGTTCTTTTTTTCCTAGTAGTAAAACAAGTTACTATTTCCAGACTGACAATGACTTAATCACATAATTATGTTATTTATTATTCAGTTTCCTGTTCCTATTCTGTTTTCATTGGTTTATCTGAAGTGTGAACAGTTATTTTTAATAATTTCTGTAGGCTATCCCAGTAGGTAGATGTTCATTTCTCTAGATTCTTTGGAATTTTCCATCTCGTTTCTTCGAATGAATATAATAATAATAATAATAAATTGCCCTTATTTAACCTGGCGGCGTTCAACTGACGCTGCTCTTCCACTCAACCAGGATAGGAGATTGAATACAAAAATAAACAAAAATATTACATAATACATATTCGAACATTGTTATGGACTGAGGATATTTATTAATATTCATGCTTTCCTATTGATCACTGTTTGCCGAGTAAGAACTTCTTCATTTGTATTTTGAACGTTATGAAGGACTGATATTTCATAAATTTATGGTATTTGTCAAATTTTGATGCAGACTGATATGAAAATGATCGTTCATAGAAAACTGATGAGTGTTTTGGTATAGTGATAATCGTGTTGGTTCGCAAGTCTCTATTATGTATTTCATTTCGTGGTATGAGTCTATTTGCTAATACTTCAGGAATTCTAGTATTTGATAGTTTGTTTAGAAAACATAATTGGTGCAATTCCCGTCTATTCTCCATTTTTAACCAACCAATTTTTTTTATAAGAGGCGATACATGTTCCTTGAAAGTAATATTATATATAAATAGCACACAACTGTTTCGTATTTTTTGGATTCGTAATGAGGTTACATGATCAAGACATGGGTCATAGACAATATCGCTGTAATTGAATAAAAATGAAATCAGAGAGTCACACAGTGTTATTTTCAGTTTCTTATTTAAATAATGTCTTTTTGAGTATAAGTTTTTTAATAATCCATAAGAACGTCGAATAAGGTTGTTCACATGTTTGACAAATCTTAGATTGTTGTCGATGAGAAGTCCCAAGCATTTTGTTGTATCATTGAATGTGACAGTTTGTCCATCTACTTGTATGGATATATTACCGAAGGTAATTGCTGACGACTTACTGGGATTGATTCTGAGTGAATGATTTTGTGACATCTTTACTAAGTTCTTAATGTCGTTATTGAGACTGGTTTGATTTTCAATTAAGTTTTCTATATCATCACTGTTATATAAAATAGTGTCATCTGCATATGTTTGAATCTGAAATTTTTCCAAGCATTTCGAGAAGTCGGATGTATATATGGTGAAAAGGAGGGGAGCAAGAACCGAACCCTGAGGAGCTCCGTGAGCAATTTTTAACTCTGTTGATTTTTTGTCTTCTATGACTACACATTGGGATCTCCCACTCAAAAATGATTTTATCAGTGAACATGATATTTGATCAAACCCGAAATATTTATGTTTTGCACTAAGCAGTTTATGGTTCATTGTATCGAATGCTTTGCTATAGTCGACCGATACTAATGATTCTACTTTATTTTTATCCAAGTTTCCAATAATTTCGTCAGTTATTCCCATGAGGGCAGTAGCTGTGCTATGACCCAGCCTGAATCCATGTTGGTTCGTGAATTGATTTCTCAAAAATCTTAGACATGACTGGTAATATATTGATAGGTCTTAAATCTGAAATATTCTCAGGTTTGTTTATTTCGTTTATAGGGAATATTAATGATTTCGTCCATGCCTCGGGATAAATACCGTTCGCAATACATGTGTTCATAATATGAGTGATTATCGGTGTTAAATAGGGAATACATATCTTAATCATTTTAATAGAAATTCCATCATTGCCTATGGCACTTGACTTGATATTATTTATTATAGATTCGATTCGATTCTTTCTGTGACTGGTTCAATAATCGTTTGTGTCTACAGCAGGCTCTGAAATAATACTTTTTATGGATGTGATAAAGTGCTCATTGATTTCTTCTGGACGTTTCAGATGATCTGGTAACAAAGTCCTATTTTTTTTATTAACTATGTCAAACGAATGTAGAGTATTCCATGAATTTTTTGAATCATTTTGATTTTGAACATAGGTGAGAAATCCTTTTTTTTTTCTCGTCTGATTGCTGTTGTTGTCATATTTCTTAGATTTTTATAGTGATTCCTATCGCTCAGATTCTTCGTACGTTTATATTTGGCCATCGCACTATTTTTATTTCTTATCATTATTTTTAAGGTATCTGTTAACCAAGGTGACTTCTTTTTACTGATTCTTACTGTTTTTGTTAGAGCATGCACATCGAAAACAGAGCTGATATAAGTGTTGAACCTATCTACCATTTCATTTACATCATCTAATAAGTAAATATCATACCAAGGCATGTGTGCCAGGTCTTCGAAAAAGTCTTCATAAGAAAAATATTTGAAATCACGAAATGTTCTGAAACATTGTTTCTGTTTAAGTTTATGATAATTCAATTCGGTATAAACCAAGCTATGATCTGATATTTCGTCCACATTCAAGGTATGTGTATCGATCACCAAATCCGGGTTACTAACTGCAATTATGTCAATGAGGGTACTAAATATTGGCATATGAAAATGGTTATATCGTCTCTCGGAGCTTTCTGAATTTTTTTCGCAAGTTGAAAAATAAAAATTTTCAATTCTAGGATAAAAATTCTGAAAAAATTCAAAATGACTAATTTCAATCTGAAAAACAAAAATATGATATCGAATATTCGGATATTTTTACAATAACTTGTTGGTATTTCATATAATCAAAGAAAGTGAATTGCTGTTTTCTAGCGTACTTTAACCAGAAATATCTCAAAAACTATGTGATCTAGCGACCAGGTTGAGGTCGCAATCGATTCAGCTCGGCCTGTTTTATTATAAAATGAGATATTCGCGAGATTTAAGGCTTCTTTTTATGAATTATTGGCATCTGAAAATGGTTGAAAAATGAAAATTTCCAATTTATGTATAAAGATTCTGAAAAATTTCAGGATGACTGATTTCAATCTGAAGAACAAGAATATGGTATCTGATATTCGAATATTTTCACAATAACTTGTTCGTATTTCATATAATTGAAGAAAGTGAATTGCTGTTTTTTAGCGTACTTTGATCAGGAATATCTCGGAAACTATGTGTTCTTGCGACCTGGTCGCGGTGGCAATCGATTCAGCTCGGCCCGTTTCACTAGAAAATGGGATATTCGCGAGATTTTTTTTTCTGGGAATATTGGCATATGAAAATGATTATATCGTCTCTCGAAGCTTTCTGAATTTTTTTCGCAAGTTGAAAAATGAAAATTTTCAATTCTAGGATAAAAATTCTGAAAAAATTCAGAATGACTGATTTCAATCTAAAAAACAGAAATATGACATCGAATATTCGAATATTTCCACAGTAACTTGTTGGTATTCCATATAATTAAAGAAAGTGAATTGCTGTTCTTCAAGCGTACTTTGACCAGAAATATCTCAAAAACTATGTGATCTAGCGACCTGGTCGAGGTCGCAATCGATTCAGCTTGGCCTGTTTCATCATAAAATGAGATATTCCCGAGATATTTCGCTTCTCTCTATGGATTATTGGCATCTGAAAATGGTTGAAAAATGAAAATATTCAATTTTTGTATAAAAATTCTGAAAAATTTCAGGATGACTGATTTCAATCTGAAGAACAAGAATATGATATCGAATATTCGAATATTTCCACAATAACTTGTTCGTATTTCATATAATTGAAGAAAGTGAATGGCTGTTTTTGAGCGTACTTTGACCAGAAATATCTCAAAAACTATGTGATCTAGCGACCAGGTTGAGGTCACAATCGATTCAGATTGGCCTGTTTTATTGTAAAATGAGATATTTGCGAGATTTAAGGCTTCTTTTTATGAATTATTGGCATCTGAAAATGGTTGAAAAATGAAAATTTCCAATTTATGTATAAAAATTCTGAAAAATTTCAGGATGACTGATTTCAATCTGAAGAACAAGAATATGGTATCTGAAATTCGAATATTTTCACAATAACTTGTTCGTATTTCATATAATTGAAGAAAGTGGAATGCTGTTTTTTAGCGTACTTTGATCAGGAATATCTCGAAAAATATGTGTTCTAGCGACCTGGTCGCGGTGGCAATCGATTCAGCTCGGCCTGTTTCACTAGAAAATGGGATATTCGCGAGATTTTTTTTTTTTTTTGGGAATATTGGCATATGAAAATGATTATATCGTCTCTCGAAGCTTTCTGAATTTTTTTCGCAAGTTGAAAAATGAAAATTTTCAATTCTAGGATAAAAATTCTGAAAAAATTCAAAATGACTGATTTCAATCTGAAAAACAGAAATATGACATCGAATATTCGAATATTTCCACAGTAACTTGTTGATATTCCATATAATTAAAGAAAGTGAATTGCTGTTTTTCAAGCGTACTTTGACCAGAAATATCTCAAAAACTATGTGATCTAGCGACCTGATCGAGGTCGCAATCGATTCAGCTCGGCCTGTTTCATTATAAAATGAGATATTCCCGAGATATTTCGCTTCTCTCTATGTATTATTGGCATCTGAAAATGGTAGAAAAATTAAAATATTCAATTTTTGTATAAAAATTCTGAAAAATTTCAGGATGACTGATTTCAATCTGAAGAACAAGAATATGGTATCGAATATTCGAATATTTCCACAATAACTTGTTCGTATTTCATATAATTGAAGAAAGTGAATTGCTGTTTTTGAGCGTAGTTTGACCAGAAATATCTCAAAAACTATGTGATCTAGCGACCAGGTTGAGGTCGCAATCGATTCAGCTCGGCCTGTTTTATTATAAAATGAGATATTCGCGAGATTTAAGGCTTTTTTTATGAATTATTGGCATCTGAAAATGGTTGAAAAATGAAAATTTCCAATTTATGTATAAAAATTCTGAAAAATTTCAGGATGAATGATTTCAATCTAAAGAACAAGAATATGGTATCTGATATTCGAATATTTTCACAATAATTTGTTCGTATTTCATATAATTGAAGAAAGTGAAATGCTGTTTTTTAGCGTACTTTGATCAGGAATATCTCGAAAACTATGTGTTCTAGCGACCTGGTCGCGGTGGCAATCGATTCAGCTCGGCCTGTTTCACTAGAAAATGGGATATTCGCGAGATTTTTGTTTTTTTTTTGGGGAATATCGGCATATGAAAATGATTATATCGTCTCTCGAGGCTTTCTGAATTTTTTTCGCAAGTTGAAAAAAGGAAATTTTCAATTCTAGGATAAAATTCTGAGAAAATTCAAAATGACTGATTTCAATCTGAAAAACAGAAATATGACATCGAATATTGGAATATTTCCACAGTAACTTGTTGGTATTCCATATAATTAAAGAAAGTGAATTGCTGTTTCTCAAGCGTACTTTGACCAGAAATATCTCAAAAACTATGTGATCTAGTGACCTGGTCGAGGTCGCAATCGATTCAGCTCGGCCTGTTTCACTATAAAATGAGATATTCTCGAGATATTTCGCTTCTCTCTATGGATTATTGGCATCTGAAAATGGTTGAAAAATGAAAATATTCAATTTTTGTATAAAAATTCTGAAAAATTTCAGGATGACTGATTTCAATCTGAAGAACAAGAATATGGTATCGAATATTCGAATATTTCCACAATAACTTGTTCGTATTTCATATAATTGAAGAAAGTGAATTGCTGTTTCTGAGCATACTTTGATCAGAAATATCTCGAAAAATATGTGTTTTACCGACCTGTTCGAGGTCGCAATCGATTCAGCTCGGCCTGTTTTACTAGAAAATGAGGAATTCGCGACATATTTTGCTTTTTTCTACGAATTATTGGCATATGAAAATGGTTATATCGCCTCTAGAAGCTTTCTGAATTTTTTTCGCAAGTTGAAAAATGAAAATTTTTAATTCTAGGATAAAAAATTCATAAGAAATTCAAAATGACTGATTCCAATCTAATAAACAGAAATATGACATCGAATATTCGAATGTTTTCACAATAACTTGTTGGTATTTCATATAATTGGAGAAAGTGAATTGCTGTTTTTCAGCGTACTTTGACCAGAAATATCTCAAAAACTATGTGATCTAGCGACCTGGTCGAGATCGCAATCGATTCAGCTCTGCCTGTTTCATTATAAAATGAGATATTCGCGAGATATTTTGCTTCTTTCTATGGAATTTTGGCATCTGAAAATGGTTGAAAAATGAAAATTTTCAATTATTGTATTAAAATTCTGAAAAATTTCAGGATGACTGATTTCAATCTGAAGAACAAGAATATGGTATAGAATATTCGAATATTCCCACAATAACTTGTTAGTATTTCATATAATTGAAGAAAGTGAATTGCTGTTTTTAAGCGTACTTTGATCAGGAATATCTCAAAAACTATGTGTTCTAGCGACCTGTTCGAGGTCGCAATCGATTCAGCTCTGCCTGTTTTACTAGAAAATGGGAAGTTCGCGACATATTCTGCTTTTTTTACGAATTATTGGCATATGGAAATGGTTATTCCGTCTCTCGAAGCTTTCTGAATTTTTTTCGCAAGTTGAAAAATGAAAATTTTCAATTCTAGGATAAAAATTCAGAAAAAATTCAAAATGACTGTTTTCAATCTAATAAACAGAAATGTGACATCGAATATTCGAACATTTCCACAGTAACTTGTTGGTATTCCATATAATTAAAAGAAGTGAATTGCTGTTTTATAGCGTACTTTGACCAGAAATATCTCAAATACTATGTGATCTAGCGACCTGGTCGACGTCGCAATCGATTCTGCTCGGCCTGTTTCACCATAAAATGAGATATTCGCGAGATCTTCTTTCTATGAATTATTGGCATCTGAAAATGGTTGAAAAATGAAAATTTTCAATTTTTTGTATAAAAATTCTGAAAAATTTCAGGATGACTGATTGCAATCTGAAAAACAAAAATATGACATCGAATATTCTCATATTTTCACAATAACTTGTTGGTATTTGATATAATCAAAGAAAGTGAATTGCTGTTTTCTAGCGTACTTCGACCAGAAATATCTCAAAAACTATGTGATCTAGCGACCAGGTTGAGGTCGCAATCGATTCAACTCGGCCTGTTTTATTATAAAATGAGATATTCGCGGGATTCAAGGCTTCTTTTTGTGAATTATTGGCATCTGAAAATGGTTGAAAATAAAAAATTTCCAATTTTTGGATAAAAATTCTGAAAAATTTCAGGATGACTGATTGCAATCTGAAAAACAAAAATATGACATCGAATATTCTCATTTTTTCACAATAACTTGTTGGTATTTCATATAATCAAAGAAAGTGAATTGCTGTTTTCTAGCGTACTTCGACCAGAAATATCTCAAAAACTATGCGATCTAGCGACCTGGTCGAGATCGCAATCGATTCAGCTCTGCCTGTTCCATTATAAAATGAGATATTCGCGAGATTTTTTGCTTTTTTTTACAAATTATTGGCATATGAAAATGGTTATATCGTCTCTCGAAGCTTTCTGAATTTTTTTCGCAAGTTGAAAAATGAAAATTTCCAATTCTAGGATAAAAATTCTGAAAAAATTCGAAATGACTGATTTCAATCTGAAAAACAAAAATATGACATCGAATATTCGGATATTTTCACAATAACTTGTTGGTATTTCATATTATATGATTAAAGAAAGTGAATTGCTGTTTTCTAGCGTACTCTGACCAGAAATATCTCAAAAACTATGTGATCTAGCAACCAGGTTGAGGTCGCAATCAATTCAGCTCGGCCTGTTTTATTATAAAATGAGATATACGCGGGATTTGAGGCTTCTTTTTATGGATTATTGGCATCTGAAAATGGTTAAAAAATTGAAATTTCCAATTTTTGTATAAAAATTCTGAAAAATTTCTGGATGACTGATTTCAATCTGGCGAACAAGAATATGGTATCGAATATTCGAATATTTCCACAATAACTTGTTCGTATTTTATATAATTGAAGAAAGTGAATTGCTGTTTTTTAGCGTACTTTGATCAAAAATATCTCGGAAACTATGTGTTCTAGCGACCTGAACGCGGTGGAAATCGATTCAGCTCGGCCTGTTTCACTAGAAAATGGGATATTCGCGAGATTTTTTGCTTTTTTCTTCGAATTATTGGCATATGAAAATGATTATATCGTCTCTCGAAGCTTTCTGAATTTTTTTCGCAAGTTGATAAATGAAAATTCTCAATTCTAGGATGAAAATTCTGAAAAAATTCGAAATGACTGATTTCAATCTGAAAAACAAGAATATGACATCGAATATTCGGATATTTTCACAATAAGTTGTTGGTATTTCATTTAATTCAAGAAAGTGAACTGCTGTTTTTTTAGCGTACTTCGACCTGAAATATCTCAAAAAATATGTGATCTAGCGACCTGGTCGAGATCGCAATCGATTCAGCTCTGCCTGTTCCATTATAAAATGAGATATTCGCGAGATATTTTGCTTCTTTCTATGGATTTTTGGCATCTGAATATGGCTGAAAAATGAAAATTTTCAATTTTTGTATAAAAATTCTGAAAAATTTCAGGATGACTGATTTCAATCTGAAGAACAAAAATATGGTATCGAATATTTGAATATTTCTACAATAACTTGTTCGTATTTCATATAATTGAAGAAAGTGAATTGCTGTTTTTTAGCGTACTTTGATCAGAAATATCTCGGAAACTATGTGTTCAAGCGACCTGGTCGCGGTGGCAATCGTTTCAGCTCGGCCTGTTCCACTAGAAAATGGGATATTCGCGAGATTTTTTGCTTTTTTTTACAAATTATTGGCATATGAAAATGGTTATATCGTCTCTCGAAGCTTTCTGAATTTTTTTCGCAAGTTGAAAAATGAAAATTTTCAATTCTAGGATAAAAATTCTGAAAAAATTCGAAATGACTGATTTCAATCTGAAAAACAAAAATATGACATCGAATATTCGGATATTTTCACAATAACTTGTTGGTATTTCATATGATTAAAGAAAGTGAATTGCTGTTTTCTAGCGTACTCTGACCAGAAATATCTCAAAAACTATGTGATCTAGCAACCAGGTTGAGGTCGCAATCAATTCAGCTCGGCCTGTTATATTATAAAATGAGATATACGCGGGATTTGAGGCTTCTTTTTATGGATTATTGGCATCTGAAAATGGTTAAAAAATTGAAATTTCCAATTTTTGTATAAAAATTTTGAAAAATTTCTGGATGACTGATTTCAATCTGGCGAACAAGAATATGGTATCGAATATTCGAATATTCTCACAATAACTTGTTCGTATTTTATATAATTGAAGAAAGTGAATTGCTGTTTTTTAGCGTACTTTGATCAGAAATATCTCGGAAACTATGTGTTCTAGCGACCTGAACGCGGTGGAAATCGATTCAGCTCGGCCTGTTTCACTAGAAAATGGGATATTCGCGAGATTTTTTGTTTTTTTCTTCGAATTATTGGCATATGAAAATGGTTATATCGTCTCTCGAAGCTTTCTGAATTTTTTTCGCAAGTTGAAAAATGAAAATTTTCAATTCTAGGATGAAAATTCTGAAAAAATTCAAAATGACTGATTTCAATCTGAAAAACAAGAATATGACATCGAATATTCGGATATTTTCACAATAAGTTGTTGGTATTTCATTTAATTCAAGAAAGTGAACTGCTGTTTTTTAGCGTACTTCGACCTGAAATATCTCAAAAAATATGTGATCTAGCGACCAGGTTGAGGTCGCAATCGCGTCAGCTCGGCCTGTTTCATTGTAAAATGAGATATTGGCGAGATTTTCGGCATTTTTCTATGAATTACTGGCATCGGAAAATGGTTGAAAAATGAAAATTTTCAATTCTTGGATAAAAATTATGAAAAAATTCAAGATGACTGATTTCAATCTGAAGAACAAAAATATGTGTTCAAATATTCGAATATTTCCACAGTAACTTGTTGGTATTTCATATAATTATAGGAAGTGAATTGCTGTTTTTTAGCTTAATATGACCAGAAATATCTCAAAAACTATGTGATCTAGCGACCTGATCGAGGTCGCATTCGAATCAGCTCGGCCTGTTCCACTATTAAATGGGATATTCGCGAGATTTAAAGCTTTTATCTATGAATAATTGGCATCTGAAAATGGTTGAAGAATGAAAATTTCCAATTTTTGCATAAAAATTCTGAAAAATATCAGGATGACTGATCTCAATCTGGAGAACAACATTTTGGTATCAAATATTCGAATATTCTCACAATAACTTGTTCGTATTTCATATAATCAGAGAAAGTGAATTGCTGTTTTGAAGCGTACTTCGACCAGGAATATCACAAAAACGATGTGTTCTAGCGACCTGGTCGACGTCGCAATCGATTCAGCTCAGCCTGTTTAACTATAGCTTGAGACATTCGCGAGATATTTCGCTTTTTTCTATGAATTATTGGCATCTGAAAATGGTTGAAAAATGAAAATTTTCAATTTTTGTATAAAAATTCTGAAAAGATTCGGGATGACTGATTTAAATCTGAAGAACAAAAATATGGTATCGAATATTCGAATATTTTCACAATAACTTGTTCGTATTTCATATAATTGAAGAAAGTGAATTGCTCTTTTTTAGCGTTCTCTGACAAGAAATATTTCGAAAACTATGTGTTCTAGCGACCTGGTCGATGTCGCAATCGATTCATCTCGGCCTGTTTCACTAGGAAATGGGATATTCGCGAAATTTATCGCTTTCTTCTACGAATTATTGGCATATGAAAATGGTTATATGGCCTCTCGAAGCTTCCTGAATTTTTTTCGCAAGTTGAATTAAGAAAATTTGCAATTCTAGGATATAAATTCTGAAAAAATTCAAAATGACTGATTCCAATCTGAAAAACAGAAAAATGACATCGAATATTCGAATGTTTTCACAATAACTTGTTGATATTTCATATTATTAAAGAAAGTGAATTGCTGTTTTTTAGCGTACTTTGACACGAAATATTCCGAAAACTATGTGTTCTAGCGACCTGGTCGAGGTCGCAATCGATTCAGCTCGGCCTGTTTCACTAGAAAATGAGATACTCGCGAGATTTTTTGCTTTTTTCTATAAACTATTGGCATATGAAAATGGTTATATCGTCTCTCGAAGCTTTTTGAACTTTTTTCGCGAGTTGAAGAATGAAACGTTTCAATTCTAGGATGAAAATCCTGAAGAAATTCAAAATGACTGATTTCAATCTCAAAAACAAAAATATGACATCGAATATTCGAATATTTTCACAATAACTTGTTGGCACCTATTTCATATAATTGAAGAAAGTGAATTGCAGTTTTTCAGCGTCTTTGACCAGAAATATCTCAAAAACTATGTGATCTAGCGACCTGGTCGAGGTTGCAATCGATTCAGCTCGGCCTGTTTCACTATAAAATTAGATATTCGCGTGATTTTCGGCTTTTTTCTATGAATTATTGGCATCTGAAGATTGTTGAAAAATGAAAATTTTCAATTCTTAGATAAAAATTCTGAAGAAATTCATAATGACCGATTTCAATCTGAAGAAAAAAATATGGGATCGAAAAATCGAATGTTTTCACAATAACTTGTTGGTTTTTCATGTAATTGAAGAAATCGAATTGCTGTTTTTTAGCGTACTTTTACCAGAAATATCTTGAAAACTATGTGTTCTAGCGACCTGGGCGGGGTCGCAATCGATTCAGCTCGGCCTGTTTCACAAAAAAATTAGATATTCGCGGAATTGTTTGCTTTTTTCCATGAATTATTGGCATATGTTAATGGTTATATCGTCTCCCGAAGCTTCCTGAATTTTTTTCGCGAGTGGAAGAATAAAAATTTTCAATTCTAGGATGAAAATTCTGATAAAATTCAAAATGACTGCCTGTTTCATTATAAAATGAGATATTCGCGAGATATTTTGCTTCTTTCTATGGATTTTTGGCATCTGAAAATGGTTGAAAAATGAGAATTTTCAATTTTTGTATTAAAATTCTGAAAAATTTCAGGATGACTGATTTCAATCTGAAGAACAAGAATATGGTATAAAATATTCGAATATTCCCACAATAACTTGTTAGTATTTCATATAATTGAAGAAAGTGAATTGCTGTTTTTGAGCGTACTTTGATCAGGAATATCTCAAAAACTATGTGTTCTAGCGACCTGTTCGAGGTCGCAATCGATTCAGCTCGGCCTGTTTTACTAGAAAATGGAAAGTTCGCGACATATTCTGCTTTTTTTACGAATTATTGGCATATAGAAATGGTTTTTCCGTCTCTCGAAGCTTTCTGAATTTTTTTCGCAAGTTGAAAAATGAAAATTTTCAATTCTAGGATAAAAATTCAGAAAAAATTCAAAATGACTGATTTCAATCTAATAAACAGAAATGTGACATCGAATATTCGATCATTTCCACAGTAACTTGTTAGTATTCCATATAATTAAAAGAAGTGAATTGCTGTTTTTTTAGCGTACTTTGACCAGAAATATCTCGAATACTATGTGATCTAGCGACCTGGTCGAGGTCGCAATCGATTCTGCTCGGCCTGTTTCACCATAAAATGAGATATTCGCGAGATCTTCTTCCTATGAATTAGTGGCATCTGAAATGGTTGAAAAATGAAAATTTTCAATTTTTTGTATAAAAATTCTGAAAAATTTCAGGATGACTGATTGCAATCTGAAAAACAAAAATATGACATCGAATATTCTCATATTTTCACAATAACTTGTTGGTATTTCATATAATCAAAGAAAGTGAATTGCTGTTTTCTAGCGAACTTCGACCAGAAATATCTCAAAAACTATGTGATCTAGCGACCAGGTTGAGGTCGCAATCGATTCAGCTCGGCCTGTTTTATTATAAAATGAGATATTCGCGAGATTCAAGGCTTCTTTTTGTGAATTATTGGCATCTGAAAATGGTTGAAAATAGAAAATTTCCAATTTTTTGTATAAAAATTCTGAAAAATTTCAGGATGACTGATTGCAATCTGGAAAACAAAAATATGACATCGAATATTCTCATATTTTCACAATAACTTGTTGGTATTTCATATAATCAAAGAAAGTGAATTGCTGTTTTCTAGCGTATTTCGACCAGAAATATCTCAAAAACTATGTGATCTAGCGACCTGGTCGAGATCGCAATCGATTCAGCTCTGCCTGTTTCATTATAAAATGAGATATTCGCGAGATATTTTGCTTCTTTCTATGGATTTTTGGCATCTGAAAATGGTTGAAAAATGAAAATTTTCAATTTTTGTATAAAAATTCTGAAAAATTTCAGGATGACTGATTTCAATCTGAAGAACAAAAATATGGTATCGAATATTTGAATATTACTACAATAACTTGTTCGTATTTCATATAATTGAAGAAAGTGAATTGCTGTTTTTTAGCGTACTTTGATCAGAAATATCTCGGAAACTATGTGTTCAAGCGACCTGGTCGCGGTGGCAATCGTTTCAGCTCGGCCTGTTCCACTAGAAAATGGGATATTCGCGAGATTTTTGCTTTTTTTTTACAAATTATTGGCATATGAAAATGGTTATATCGTCTCTCGAAGCTTTCTGAATTTTTTTCGCAAGTTGAAAAATGAAAATTTTCAATTCTAGGATAAAAATTCTGAAAAAATTCAAAATGACTGATTTCAATCTGAAAAACAAAAATATGACATCGAATATTCGGATATTTTCACAATAACTTGTTGGTATTTCATATGATTAAAGAAAGTGAATTGCTGTTTTCTAGCGTACTCTGACCAGAAATATCTCAAAAACTATGTGATCTAGCAACCAGGTTGAGGTCGCAATCAATTCAGCTCGGCCTGTTTTATTATAAAATGAGATAAACGCGGGATTTGAGGCTTCTTTTTATGGATTATTGGCATCTGAAAATGGTTAAAAAATTGAAATTTCCAATTTTTGTATAAAAATTCTGAAAAATTTCTGGATGACTGATTTCAATCTGGCGAACAAGAATATGGTATCGAATATTCGAATATTTTCACAATAACTTGTTCGTATTTCATATAATTGAAGAAAGTGAATTGCTGTTTTTAAGCGTACTTTGATCCGAAATATCTCGGAAACTATGTGTTCTAGCGACCTGAACGCGGTGGAAATCGATTCAGCTCGGCCTGTTTCACTAGAAAATGGGATATTCGCGAGATTTTTTGCTTTTTTCTTCGAATTATTGGCATATGAAAATGGTTATATCGTCTCTCGAAGCTTCCTGAATTTTTTTCGCAAGTTGAAAAATGAAAATTTTCAATTCTAGGATGAAAATTCTGAAAAAATTCAAAATGACTGATTTCAATCTGAAAAACAAGAATATGACATCGAATATTCGGATATTTTCACAATAAGTTGTTGGTATTTCATTTAATTCAAGAAAGTGAACTGCTGTTTTTTTAGCGTACTTCGACCTGAAATATCTCAAAAAATATGTGATCTAGCGACCAGGTTGAGGTCGCAATCGCGTCAGCTCGGCCAGTTTCATTGTAAAATGAGATATTGGCGAGATTTTCGGCATTTTTCTATGAATTACTGGCATCGGAAAATGGTTTAAAAATGAAAATTTTCAATTCTTGGATAAAAATTATGAAAAAATTCAAGATGACTGATTTCAATCTGAAGAACAAAAATATGTGTTCAAATATTCGAATATTTCCACAGTAACTTGTTGGTATTTCATATAATTATAGGAAGTGATTTGCTGTTTTTTAGCTTAATATGACCAGAAATATCTCAAAAACTATGTGATCTAGCGACCTGATCGAGGTCGCATTCGAATCAGCTCGGCCTGTTCCACTATAAAATGGGATATTCGCGAGATTTAAAGCTTTTATCTATGAATTATTGGCATCTGAAAATGGTTGAAGAATGAAAATTTCCAATTTTTGTATAAAAATTCTGAAAAATATCAGGATGACTGATTTCAATCTGGAGAACAAAATTTTGGTATCAAATATTCGAATATTCTCACAATAACTTGTTCGTATTTCATATAATTAGAGAAAGTGAATTGCTGTTTTTAAGCGTACTTTGACCAGGAATATCACAAAAACGATGTGTTCTAGCGACCTGGTCGACGTCGCAATCGATTCAGCTCAGCCTGTTTAACTATAGCTTGAGACATTCGCGAGATATTTCACTTTTTTCTATGAATTATTGGCATCTGAAAATGGTTGAAAAATGAAAATTTTCAATTTTTGTATAAAAATTCTGAAAAGTTTCGGGATGACTGATTTCAATCTGAAGAACAAAAATATGGTATCGAATATTCGAATATTTTCACAATAACTTGTTCGTATTTCATATAATTGAAGAAAGTGAATTGCTCTCTTTTAGCGTTCTCTGACAAGAAATATCTCGAAAACTATGTGTTCTAGCGACCTGGTCGATGTCGCAATCGATTCATCTCGGCCTGTTTCACTAGGAAATGGGATATTCGCGAAATTTATCGCTTTTTTCTATGAATTATTGGCATATGAAAATGGTTATATGGCCTCTCGAAGCTTCCTGAATTTTTTTCGCAAGTTGAATTAAGAAAATTTGCAATTCTGGGATATAAATTCTGAAAAAATTCAAAATGACTGATTTCAATCTGAAAAACAGAAAAATGACATCGAATATTCGAATGTTTTCACAATAACTTGTTGATATTTCATATAATTAAAGAAAGTGAATTGCTGTTTTTTAGCGTACTTTGACAAGAAATATTCCGAAAACTATGTGTTCTAGCGACCTGGTCGAGGTCGCAATCGATTCAGCTCGGCCTTTTTCACTAGAAAATGAGATACTCGCGAGATTTTTTGCTTTTTTCTTTAAACTATTGGCATATGAAAATGGTTATATAGTCTCTCAAAGCTTTCTGAACTTTTTTCTCGAGTTGAAGAATGAAAATTTTCAATTCTAGGATGAAAATCCTGAAGAAATTCAAAATGACTGATTTCAATCTCAAAAACAAAAATATGACATCGAATATTCGAATATTTTCACAATAACTTGTTGGCACCTATTTCATATAATTGAAGAAAGTGAATTGCAGTTTTTCAGCGTCTTTGACCAGAAATATCTCAAAAACTATGTGATCTAGCGACCTGGTCGAGGTTGCAATCGATTCAGCTCGGCCTGATCCACTATAAAATCAGATATTCGCGTGATTTTCGGCTTTTTTCTATGAATTATTGGCATCTGAAGATTGTTGAAAAATGAAAATTTTCAATTCTTAGATAAAAATTCTGAAGAAATTCATAATGACCGATTTCAATCTGAAGAAAAAAATATGGGATCAAAAAATCGAATGTTTTCACAATAACTTGTTGGTATTTCATATAATTGAAGAAATCGAATTGCTGTTCTTTAGCGTACTTTTACCAGAAATATCTTGAAAACTATGTGTTCTAGCGACCTGGGCGGGGTCGCAATCGATTCAGCTCGGCCTGTTTCACTAAAAAATTAAATATTCGCGGAATTGTTTGCTTTTTTCCATGAATTATTGGCATATGTTAATGGTTATATCGTCTCCCGAAGCTTTCTGAATTTTTTTCGCGAGTGGAAGAATAAAAATTTTCAATTCTAGGATGAAAATTCTGAAAAAATTCAAAATGACTGATTTCAATCTCAAAAACAAAAATATGACATCAAATATTCGAATATTCTCACAATAACTTGTTGGTATTTCATATAATTAAAGAAAGTGGACAGCTGTTTTTTAGCGTAATTTGACCAGAAATATCCCTAAAACTATGTGATCTAGCGACCTGGTCGAGGTCGCAATCGATTCAGCTCGGCCTCTTTCACTATAAAATGAGATATTCGCGAGATTTTCGGCTCTTTATTATGAATTATTGGCATCTGAAAATGATTGAAAAATGAAAATTTTCAATTCATGGATAAAAATTCTGAAAAAATTCAAGATGACTGATTTCAATCTCGGGTACGAAAATATGTGATAACAGAACATTAAAGAAAGTGCATTGATGTTTTTCAGCGTAGTTTGACCAAGAATATCTCAAAAACCATGGGTCCTAGCGACCTGTTCGAGGTGGCAATCGATTCGGCATGGCCTGTTTCACTAGAAAATGAGATACCCGCAAGATTTTCCGCTTTTTTCTATGAATTATTGGCATCTGAAAATGTTTGTATCGCCACTCGGAGCTTTCTGAATTTTTTTCGCAAATTGAAAGATGAAAATTTCCAATTCTTGGATGAATATTCTAGAAAAAATCAAGGCGATCAATTTCAATCCCGGGTACGAATATATGTGATCGAATATTCGAATATTCTCACAATGACTTGTTGGTGTTTCAGATAATTAAAGAAAGTGAATTGCTGTTTTTTAGCGTACTCTGACCATAAATATCTCAAAAACTATCGGTCCTGGTCGAGGTCGCCATCGATTCAGCATGGCCTGTTTTATTAGAAAATGAGATAATCGCGAGATTTTCCGCAATTTTCTATGAATCACTGGCATCTGAAAATGGTAGTATCGTCACTCGGAGCTTTCTGAATGTTTTTCGCAAGTTGAAATATGAAAATTCTTGATTCTTGGATGAAAATTCTGAAAAAATTCGAAACGACTGATTCCAATCTCGAGTATGAGAATATGTGATCGGATATTCGAATATTTTCACAATAACTTGTTGGTGTTTCGAATATATAAAGAAAGTGAATTGCTGTTTTTTAGCGTACTTCGACCAAGAATATCTCGAAAACTATGGGTCCTAACGACCCGGTCGAGGTCACAATCGATTCAGCACGGCCTATTTTACTAGAAAATGAGATATTCGCGAGTTTTTTTTCGCTTTTTTCTATGAATTATTGACATCTGAAAATGGTTGTATCGTCACTCGGAGCTTTCTGAATATAGTTCGCATGTTGAAGAATGAAAATTTTCAATTCTTGGATGAAAATTCTGAAAATATTCAAGACGCCTGATTTCAATCTCGAGTACGGAAATATGTGATCGAATATTCGAATATTTTCACAATAACTTGTTGGTGTTTCGAAAAATTGAAGAATGTGAATTGCCGTTTTTTAGCGTACTTTGACCAAGAATATTGTAATGATATTCCCCTTGGAGGGGCTTCAGAAACATCAGCAGGAAGGCAGGAGTACAACGATCATCCTGTATCACGCATCCCAGATTGCTCTCCAACCTCTCAATGATTCCTACATACACCAGCATATTTCCGAACACTCAATATATGCCGCAGTGACAAATAAAGTCACAGGAGATTCTGGAATGTTCTGGAAACAATCGATGGAACAATAAGAGAGAGAGATTTTGTTCTAAAAAGCTTCTAGAACAAAAAGAATGAGACGGAAGATCATTCGAGAACCTTGTCGAACCAAAGCCTGCCTAGTGATCTCATATATAAACGGCCGAACAACTGCTGTCAGGCAGTTAAGCAGCGAGTGTCAGAGAGACAGTTATATACCGCGTGATATAAATCGTTTTACATAAATAGTAGTTATAAGTTCGATATAAATTATTGTTTCTTCAGTTCAAATGAATCAGTTCGAAAATAAATAGTGTCGTGTTCGCTTCTGCACCCGAATAACGTAACAATTGGTGTCAGAAGTGGGATATTCTAGTGTGAAGTGAACAGACCGTTGCAAATGAAGAAACTACACGAGTTGAAAATGGTGGACTTGAAACGCGAGTTGGAGGAGAGAGATCTCGACACAACAGGGATCAAGGCTACACTTCAGCATCGTCTCAAAGTGTATATGGTTAGCGTAGGTCAAGATCCAGAGACGTTCACCTTCGAGGAACCAGCTTTAGCGGAATCGATGTTGGCTGGGATCTCGGAACAGATAGTGGCCCAGCAGGAGAAGATCACGGACCAGATAGCGGCTCAGCGACAGTATGAAGCTGAGCAGATGGCAACTCAGCGAGAAGAAGTTCTGGCACAAATTACTGCTCATTAAAATCAGATCGCATCGCAGATCTCAGCTCAACGGCAAGAGGTATTGGAACAGATATCGGCTCACAGGAAAAGATATAAGCTCAGAAAGAGGTACTAGCTCAGTTTTCTGCTCAGCAAGATCAGATTGCCTCTCAGATATCTGACCAACGAGTAGAAGTATCGACCCAGATATCAACACATCGGGAAGAGTTTCTGACTCAGATTAAAATTATAGCTCAGGTATCAACTCAATTCACCACCCAGATAGAAGAAATGAAGAAGGAGCTGCAGCTCGAAAGAGAAAGAATAGCTGTGCTGGAGAAGTCTGGAAATGGTCGAGGACTCATGATTGAAACCACAGTTGGGCCAGATACAGTGACTACTTTCAATCGAGTAAAACCACTCACATTCGATGGAAAAACATCGTGGCCGAACTATCTGAAGCAGTTCGAAGCAGCTTCCAAAGCCAATGGGTGGACATCCAAGGACAAGGTTGTGGCTCCGACAGTAGCTCTACGGGGTGATGCATTGAACATCTTGCAAGCCATTCCGGAAGGTGAAGTCGATAGCTACGATCATCTCGTCAAACGCCTCGATATTCGATATGGCCATGAACATCTGCAGCAAGTGTTCCAATCACAAATGAAGAGCCGTCGACAGAGAGCCAACGAGAGTCTTCAAGAATTCGAAGTGGATGTAGCCCGATTGGTCCACTGTGGCTACCCGTCAGCCCCAGAGTCCCTTATGGAATGTCTAGATGTTTAGACGTTCGTGGATGGATTGCGGGATATCTGAATGCAGAAAGCAGTACGCCTGACTCGACCAAAAGACCTCACCAGTTCTCTGGCAGCTGCGCTTGAGATCAAGGCCGCAGCAGAAGCTTCCCGAGGATCAGCGAGAGTCCGAGCAATGAACGACAGCGGAAACATAGCGGAAAACACCAGGCAAGATCCTAATGAAGCCTTGATAAACGCCATCAAGGACCTCTTAAATGAGAAAAAGAGACCAGTTTTAACGACTGCAGGGAAACTAAAGCGGGCCGATCACAAGAAATTAGCTTCGACCCGTCATTCTCAAGACCCTCTCATCTTTGTGGCATCCCTACGGCGTGATAACAGCAGCGTCTACGTAGATGGACAGATCGACGGAAAGAAATGCGCATTGTTGGTGGATACTGGTGCATCGAAGACGATCCTGCGACGTGGACTTCTGCCGTCTTCCAGAAAACAACTTGTGAAATCAAGATGGCGTCTGAGAACTGCTACGGGTGAAGCTGCCACCGTTTATGGGGATATATCGATCGGGACTGTCAAATTTCCACATCGAACTATCATGGCAGATATTGAACAAGATGTTATTCTGGGAATGAACATCTTGGGTGCGCAAGGAATTCAACTAGACTTTAGGAGCCAAACACTTAACGTGGGTGCCGAAGAGATCTTCTTACATCCACGGGTGGAGGTAGCGGCAGGGGTAACGTTAGAAGAGGAAGTCCTGTTACCGAAACGGAGCGAGACCATTGTAGCAGCGCGGATTGAGGGTACATTGGAACAAGGAAGTCCCATCATCATGGAACCCTGGAACCATGACGAAGAAGTCGGACGTGGAATCTTAGTCGGCGAGGCTTTACTGTCAGCGGACGACCATGTACCTGTTCGATTTATCAACATAAATATTTACCCTGTGACAATTGGCAAAGGAACGATGATTGGAACCTGTGTCCCAGCAGCCTCCATAATCCACCAGGTGACAGCAACCACTGATGGGGCCGGCGAGTATGAAGAACTCGTCTCTGCTGCAAGCGACTCACTCAACAACCGAAAAAAGAAGAAGTTAACCGAGTTACTGCAGAGGTATAGATCCATTTTCATACCTGCCAATGGAAAAACAGGTAGAACCAACATCGTCAGTCACAAAATCGATACAGGAGATACCAGACCGATTCGTCAACCAGCCCGGAGATTACCACAGGCCAAGAGAGAAATTGCAGAAAAGATCATCCAGGATATGGAACAAGGCGGGGTAATCGGGCCATCCAATAGTCCTTGAGCTTCACCAGTGGTACAAGTGAAGAAGAAAGATGGAAACACTTCCTTTCTGCGTGGACTATCGCCGATTGAACAACGTGACGAAGAAGGACAGTTATCCTCTGCCTCGAATTGACGACACACTCGTCACGTTGGCGAAATCGATCCTTTTCTCCACCCTGGACCTGGAAAGTGGATATTGGCAGGTGGAAATGGATCCGGCATATGAGGAAAAGACAGCTTTCACCATCGGCACTTGGTTATGACAATTCAAGGTGATGCTTTTCGGACTCTGCAATGCTCCGCCCACCTTCGAACGAATCATGGAGAATGTGTTGAGGGGACTCTCCTGGAAGACATGCCTGGTTCATCTGGATGACATCATCGTGATCGGTAAAACTTTTAAAGAACATCTGGCTAACCTAGAGGAAGTTTTCAAATGACTTCAGCAATCTGAAGAAATGCCATCTGCTGCAGAAACGGGTTAACTACTTGGGACACGTCGTAGGAAGGCAGGGAGTAAAAATCGACCCTGAGAAGGTACGAGCAGTAAAGCAATGGCCAGTACCAAGAGATGAGCATCAACTCAGGAGCTTTCTTGGGCTCTGCACTTAATATCGACGTTACGTTCGAATGTTTTCGGATATCGCAAAGCCCCTGACTCGTCTCACCGAGGAAGCACGTCCCTTCCACTGGGATCCAGAATGCCAGGCCGCCTTTGATGCTCTGAAGGAACGCTTAACCACGACACCGATTCTTGGGTATCCACTTCCACAAGGACAATTCATTCTTGACACAGATGCCAGTAATATCGGCATTGGTGGAGTCCTTTCGCAGTATTAAGATGGGCAAGAGCTAGTCATCGGTTACTTCAGCAAGGTGCTATCGAAGGCAGAACAAAACTACTGCGTTACCAGGAGGGAACTATTGGCCATGGTAAAATCGGTGGACCTTCATGGACGAAAATTCCTACTCAGGACGAACCACGCTGCACTGAAGTGGCTCCTGAATTTCAAGAACCCCGAAGGCCAAGTAGCTCGTTGGATCGAGAGGCTCCAGGAATATGACTTCGAGATAACACACCGAGTGGGGACGAGCCATAAGAATGCAGATGCATTGTCCAGGAGGCCATGTTCACCTGAGTGCTCACATTGTAGTCGTTTGGAGAATATGGAAGCAGCCCTCTACAGAACCACCGTTGTAAATGAAGATTGGTTACCTGCAGCAATCAAGCAAGAGCAAGAAAAGGACCCAGAACTTCGCAAGCTTCGAGAATGGAAGAAAGCGAATCGTCGTCCTTCTTGGCAAGAAGTAGCACCATCTTCACAGACTTTGAAGGCGTACTGGAGTCAGTGGAACTACTTTGTATTAGAAGATGACCTGCTCAAGAGGAATCTCGAGAGCGATGATGGGTCGGATAATCGGATGCAGTTGGTCATTCCTAGGAGCCAAGTGTCGGAAGTACTTGGATATGTACATGATGGATCTTCAGGGGGACATCTAGGAGTGAGGAAGACACTGCAGCGGGTACGAGAGCGGTTCTACTGGGTGAACTACAGTGACGACGTCAGGGAGTGGTGCCGTAAATGCACCGTGTACTTTGCCAGCATTGGGCCTCATCGTAAACCAAGGGCTATGAATTCAGCCTCGGCAGTCAATCTACTACTTTGCTGCCTAGTTAAACAAATAACTATTTATGGCGAGTTCATTCTATTTAGTGAGCAAGCATACCAGATGAAGGCCATTTGATCCATAAGCAATCCAAATACGAGATGTCAAATGTCAATAGATTGCTTTGGAATGACATTACACACGCCATTATTTCAAATGATATTCTTCCTTCTTTTCATTGAATATGCATAAATCACAAAAAAATCATATTTCAAGTTGACTCATAAAAAAAAATGTGTCCAACATTGTGTGATATATATAAATTGTCTAATGATGGAAAGAGAAGGGCAAATTGTTCTAAATGCGATCCAGAAGACAGGCGGAAAAAAAGGTGAAATTTGTAACTTTATAGTGAAATATCTCAATAAATAATGGTTCGTTCACATTTCCATTATCAAATTCGTGTTTCTCAGACAAAAATACGTAAGTACCAAAAAAAAAAATTTCGAAAAAAACCCATCGCATGATAAGAGCAAAATTACCCAAAGAACAGTTAATTGAAATACTTATGTTTATTAGGATTGAAAAAAAACGTCCCAGTTAAAGCATGGCATGTCTAGTGATTGATACTGATTCTCGGTAGTTTCTAGTTTCCTTGCCTAAGCTGCCCCCCCCCTAGTTCAGATCCTGGGTACGCCCTTGTACTTATACATATTGTTTCATTTCATATTTCATCATTGATCTATATCACCATATGATACTCTTATGATATTCTTCCTGATATAACCTTCCTTGCACTGAACATTTACATAATTGAGTAATCATAACAGAAAAACATATAGATTCAATAAAGTTCAGGTATTCAACATTCAATTTGGATGATTTTCCTATCTAGATTTCTGAAGTTTGTGAAACTGTAGTCAATAGGAGACACCCAGCAAAACTATGAAGAGTATGAATAAAAAATAGGAGTACCTACAAACACATGTCATGAATGTGAAAAAGTGATAACAGATTCATAGAATTATATGATTTATCCACTACTGTTGAATAAAATATTCATAATACATGTACTTCCTCAAGCAAAATGGTAGTCATTTTCCACACCAGTTAATAATATAGCGAGTGTATAACCATAATTCACTGTTCTAGAGTTCCTATAGTGTACGCGATATAACATATAATTGAGGAACTTAAGACCAGTGAATAATGGTTATTCACTGCTATTATTCACTGTTGTGAATTCCTATTGCTTGAGGAAGTACAACAGTCGTGGACAAATAATCAATATAACAGGTATCTTGAATTTTTTGTTTTCTCAATGTGAGCCTTGTCCCATGTTTTGGAAAGGTTCCATCAGGTTCCATGTTTACATTCACAGAATCAGTTCAATTATAGCCGGAAATATTGGTAGGTTATGGCGGATCCAGACCAGTTCTGCTTTTCGTAATAGATTTCCTTGGAAAAAGGTAACAGATTCGTATTTAAAGGTAATAGACTCGAAAAATCTGACATTCGACATTTTAAATGTCATTCTCGTCAAACCCTATCGCACAAATGAGACAGTTTTGACAAGAATGATGCAGAAGTAACACAGAACTTATGACATGAATATAGAACATAGACCCATCAGGCAGAACATATTATCCGCTGAACATATTTTGGTGCTAACAGCAAATAGTAATAGATTCATGACAAATCGTAATATCGTAACAAACTTCGTGAAATAGTAATAGATCTATTACAAAAGTAATGACAAGAACAACACTGCTCGCCGCCTCATAAGTCATGACAACATATTATATTATATATAAAGCATAGCTGTCCAGTGTTGCCAGAAGAAAAAGACCAATTGTACTGAAATCACTATTGAATTGTACTGAAACCAAGTGCAATGTTTCAAACATAAAATTTGAAAAAATCGATGAGAAAATTGATAAACAATATTTTTAATCTTTTATTGTCAGAAGTGACTACATCATATATATAAAGAAGAATAGAATGAAAAATGTCCTATCCGGTACATATTATAGCCGAAAAGATGCAAAACATGAACAGTGTCATTCACAAAAATGACTATATTATATAAATGAACAAGAATCTGAAAAAAAAAAATGATTTTGATGTCTCTCATTATGGTCAGCCAGCTGATTTACTGATAGCCATAAGCAGCGCAGTCAGGCCAACTGAATTGAATTGAATTGAATTGAATATTTACAAAGCCACATGTTCAAAATGATATTTCCTCTGGTCCATCTAGCAATATTTCCCAACTCTTTCATCTTGATCACTGCTGATTAGATTTCAATCGTGGATATTCTATAAGCAAAACCACTTGATCGAAATGATTTTTCCCGATATCCACGGTCGGACTCGTTCCAAAAAATTGTTACAACTTTTATTACATACGATCTCTGCCACTTCCATATTTCAGTATAACGATGATATAGTAAGCAAACTTGTTTTACCGGGAATTCCAGGGCCGGTCTTGGTCCAGCATATTTCACAATTATCTCAGTTTGTCACTTTATTCAAATTCGATTACAACAATGAGCAAGATATGATAAACAGAACCACCTGTTGAGAATGATTTTTCCGGGTCCAAGGTCGGTGGACTCTGGATGTGGTAATAGTTTTTCTTTCATCACGATCACTGCTACTTCCGTATTTCAGTATGACACTGAGGAAAATACAATGAATAATAATAATGAACAAAATAATTCTGGGCGTCCAGGGTCGGACTCGCTCCAGCAAATATTTCACAAACTCCTTCATCATGATTCCTGCCATTTCCTTAATTCAGTATGACGATGAGAAAAATGTGGAATAAACAAAACCAGATTTATAATGATCGAAATGATTTTTCCGAGCGTCCAGGGCCAGACTCGCTACAATAATATTCCACAACTATTATTATTAAGATCTCTGTATCTTACATATATCTGAGCATCACGATGAGAAGTATATTATAAACGGAACGACATATTCAAAATGATGTTTCTGTGCGTCCAGGGTCGGACTCGTTTCAATTCACAACTATATTTTATTACGATCATTGCCACATTCACATTCTAGCATGACAATGTAGAATATTTTATGAACATAACCGCATGTTAAGAATGATTCTTCTGTGCGTCCAGGGCCGGACTCGCTCCAGCAAAATTTCAAATTTTTTAATTCGAAATCTGCCACTTCCACATCATAGTATATGTCGATGAGAATGATATATTCAACAGGACGAGATGTTCAACATTATTTTTCTGGGCGTCCAGGGCCGGCCTTGATCCAGAAATATTGCACAACTTTCTTGTTTCGATTTTCGTCCCTTTCAAATTTCACTATGGCAATGAGAAAAAAACGTAAAACAAAACCACGTGTTCAGAATGATTTATCCGGGTATCATTTTTCCGGTTGTCCAATGCCGGTTTTGGTCCAGCAATATTTCACAACTCATTTATTACGACTTCCGGAATGATCATTTCGAGTATGTGGTTTTGTTTAATGGATCTTTCTCATTATCATTCTAAAATATTGAAGTGCCAGAGATAGTATTAAAGAAGAAATTCTACTGGAGCAAGTCCGGCCCTACGCCCATAAAACCATTTCGAAAATGTGGTTTTGTTCATTAGATCTTTCCTATTCGATCGGATGAATGATTTTTTCAATAGCTTGGTGGTATTCTGGTGGATTACAGCAGTTGATTTGCTTAGTCTTTCTTTCATCTTGTTTGCCAATATTTCGAATATTATAGGTCCTAGAGACCTCCTCGAGGCCTTTATCATCGATTCATCCAGCCCGTTTCACCAGGAAATGAGACATTCTAACATCCGTGAACAGGTAATAAGAAATCCTATTGAGGCCATCAAAATGCATCTTGTGGTGATTTTCGGGAACTCAGAGTATATACCGGTACATACAATGTTTATACCACTGTTCCCCAAAGTGAACCGTGGGTATATATATATATATATATATATATATATATATATATATATATATAGAGAAGGGAAGTCGTTGCTGACAAGTTAGAGATGAAACTTAGTAGTGGGGAAGCAGCAAGTAAAAGTGAAACTCATGCAAGTTCGTCCAAGCTTTCGGAAAGTTATATTTCCATCATCAGGGCCAGACTACAAAATGTTATAACAATTATAAGCAAAGCTAGTTGACTAAGTGGTGCAGTACTTACAACTCATTGAGGTTGGTTACATTGATGTTACTAACAAATGATGTATAAATAAAAAAATGTTTGTATAACATATCTGGAACATGACAAATTCAAAAAATTAAAATATTAGGTCAATATCAAAAACGTTGTTGATTTAAAATCATGATGAAACTTTTCTTTTCACAACGTGTGTCAGAATAAAAATCTTTGGTTAGGAAAACTGAACCTTATTCTTCCAATTCACTGGTGACATGGAGCTTAAGTGTGATGACCTTGGTCTTATGGTACCTAGTGCTATTGTGTGTTAGTCAACAAGAGTATTGGAAGGAGAAAGTTTTTGAGCTACTAGTAAAACGGGTAATATTCTTGCAGGCAATATGTGCATCACATCAAGATTATTAAAAAAGTTGTTTATTGTTGGTTATGTTGAGCTGCTATTATTTAACACCGTATTAGGGTTATCAATTGATGAAAGATATGAATAAATTTCGCTAAGATGGTTAATGTCCGATCTTTTGTTGATACAATTTGGTTCTTGGGCAATGAAAGACATTTCCAAAAAAGTTCTTTTTTTGTGGTTACTTTCTGTAGCTAAAATTCTTGCTGATTGAAAATCCATTTTGTGATCAGAGGAATTAACATGGTCCGCCAAAGCACATCTTTCTGGATGAAGCCTACAGTCGCTCCTGTGGGATGTGATTCTGTTGGCTAATGATCTCTTTGATTGCCCGATGTATATTTTATCACAATCCTGACAGGGGATGCTGTACACCACATTCGTCTGTGCAGTAAGAGGTACTTTGTCTTTGACTTTGGTGTAAATTGATCTAATTGTTAAAACTGTTTTATTGGCAATTTTTAGGTTAGGATTTGGAAGAAAAATTCTTGTGAGTTTTGGAGTTAAATCTGATATGTACGGAAGTGAAGAAAAAATTGTATGTATTGGAGGAGTATCAGTAACCACAGTCTCATGCAATTGAATGTTGATTTCAGGTGGAGCTGTCTGTGTCATGGGTGCACTGTGTAGAATTTTTTTGACTAATTGTGGTGGATATGAATTTTCTATGAATAAAGATTGTAAAATATTTAAATTCTTCCTGTGAAGAAGATACATCATTTCACAGGAAGAATTTAAATATTTTACAATCTTTATTCATAGAAAATTCATATCCACCACAATTAGTCAAAAAAATTCTACACAGTGCACCCATGACACAGACAGCTCCACCTGAAATCAACATTCAATTGCATGAGACTGTGGTTACTGATACTCCTCCAATACATACAATTTTTTCTTCACTTCCGTACATATCAGATTTAACTCCAAAACTCACAAGAATTTTTCTTCCAAATCCTAACCTGAAAATTGCCAATAAAACAGTTTTAACAATTAGATCAATTTACACCAAAGTCAAAGACAAAGTACCTCTTACTGCACAGACGAATGTGGTGTACAGCATCCCCTGTCAGGATTGTGATAAAATATACATCGGGCAATCAAAGAGATCATTAGCCAACAGAATCACATCCCACAGGAGCGACTGTAGGCTTCATCCAGAAAGATGTGCTTTGGCGGACCATGTTAATTCCTCTGATCACAAAATGGATTTTCAATCAGCAAGAATTTTAGCTACAGAAAGTAACCACAAAAAAAGAACTTTTTTGGAAATGTCTTTCATTGCCCAAGAACCAAATTGTATCAACAAAAGATCGGACATTAACCATCTTAGCGAAATTTATTCATATCTTTTATCAATTGATAACCCTAATACGGTGTTAAATAATAGCAGCTCAACATAACCAACAATAAACAACTTTTTTAATAATCTTGATGTGATGCACATATTGCCTGCAAGAATATTACCCGTTTTACTAGTAGCTCAAAAACTTTCTCCTTCCAATACTCTTGTTGACTAACACACAATAGCACTAGGTACCATAAGACCAAGGTCATCACACTTAAGCTCCATGTCACCAGTGAATTGGAAGAATAAGGTTCAGTTTTCCTAACCAAAGATTTTTATTCTGACACACGTTGTGAAAAGAAAAGTTTCATCATGATTTTAAATCAACAACGTTTTTGATATTGACCTAATATTTTAATTTTTTGAATTTGTCATGTTCCAGATATGTTATACAAACATTTTTTTTATTTATACATCACTTGTTAGTAACATCAATGTAACCAACCTCAATGAGTTGTAAGTACTGCACCACTTAGTCAACTAGCTTTGCTTATAATTGTTATAACATTTTGTAGTCTGGCCCTGATGATGGAAATATAACTTTCCGAAAGCTTGGACGAACTTGCATGAGTTTCACTTTTACTTGCTGCTTCCCCACTACTAAGTTTCATCATATATATATATATATATATATATATATATTCTTGGAAATATTAGTGGGATGCAGTCTGGACCAATATATATATATATATGTATATACTAGGGACACACACACACACTGTCATATGTCAGTCATATTCATTTTTCAAAAAAACTCATTTCCCGGCACCATTTGCAATAACCTTATCTGCTAACAATTCCAACCATGTGGTGGAAGATGTGACTTTCAACTAGTTTTATAATGTTTTAACGTGTGATTCAATGTAATGTATTTTTATCGATGACTTTTGGGCTTATTCATGTTATGTTACCAAGACACATAAAGAAATTATACATGAACATCATGTCAGCCATCCTCAACAAAGTTGTAAGTACACAAAGATCTCATCACTTAAACTACATGATACTCATGAATAATCACTTTACAGACTCCCTGATGATGAAAATAAAGATTTTCGAAAGCTTGGACCAACTTTAAAGAGTACTCTTTTGACTTTGCTGCAGTCCCCAATATTCCCCAGTTTATTCCTAACTAGTCAGCAACGACTACCCTTCTACATATATGTATATATATAGATATTATTCGTGTATATACCTGCTCTATTTTTATTCATATTATATGCATGTTATTGTTTACATTGAGATTCAAGAATATTCATGTAAATACATACCACCTATAAATATTCCACATATATAAGGGAGAAAACGAGAATGCTTAACTGAAACTAATTGGAAAATAATAATTGATATCAATATAGTTACGAGATCTAATAGGTCTGATGCTATTCATCTTTATCAGATTTTTTTTTGATGAGTTGTTGAAAATCTTGAATGGATGGTTTCACAATATTTTTGTCGATGATTATCCTGATATTCCCATCTATAGTCCAGACGTTCTTTGAACCATACTTAGAAGCGGCAGCATTCACAGCTTTCAACCGGAAAGGTGTGAGATCTTCCCTAATTATAATTTTAGTACCTTTGAGAAGTTTTTTCGCGTTGTAAACACTTTGTTTTGTTTTATAGTTAGCTAACTTCACAAAACACGCATTTCTTGGTAGTTTATAACAAGATTCAATATCATTTGTGGTGAAATCTTTGATTTTCATTGTATTCCTCACAAATTCTGTTACTGTATGCACTGAATCATTTTTGCCGAGATTGTCCATCCCATAAATTCTCAAATTACATCTTCGAATGTGTTGTTCCATACTATCCATTCTTTGATCAATTTCGAGAATTTTGTCTGTGTTGCTTTCAATACGTTTCTGGGCGGATACCAGACTCGACTGTAATTCATCAAATTTTTCGTCTAGCTTGGTATTAATATTAATGAAGACCTGTTGAATGATTTGTTTTATTTGAGCTTCAACCATTGTTGAGTCCCCTGTGTTGGATCGTAGATCTCTACTAGATTGTGACGCGCTGATCGATTTATAGTTCTGCTTCATCACCTTTACGAGCGTACAGCGCAATACTACAGTGTATTGTGGCTACTGATTCAAAATCCCAATCATAAATTCGATACTTATCGATGAATATCACGTAGAGTTGATAGTCCCGTTCACGCACCCGTTTGCGCACACCTGCTGTTCTGTTCAATTTGCACTTCACTTTTTGCGATTTCTTTCTTCCATTTGAAGATTATATATCCACTAATATTTGATCAAATGATGGCTACAAATTCGTACAGAATATAGAATCACTTGCACTAATCGATAGAGCATACTTAGTAGTTCATTACTGTTATGAAATTTCGTTAGGTATCTGCGTACTGTTGTTATAACAAATAGAATTTTCGGAGGACGACCGACACTTGTCTACCCACTCGCCGCCATCTTCATCTACATATATGAGTAGTATTTCAATACTTATATTCATAGTGCACACAAAGGTGTCACTGCATGATCATTAGTATGCATAGACTTCAGTATCCAATATTACTTAAGTAATCTTGTTCCAACACAGTGACATTTTTTGACTATCTATACCTGTTTTATCCTCAATACATACATTGGATAACACTTATATTTTCATCAATGAAAACGAAGAGAGAAAACCCCATCAAAGAATCTAGGATAATGAAAACTTTTTTGTTAAGGAAATAACGAAGATGGCATTTTATATAAATGAAAAAATTTCTCAATACAGTTGAAGGTATGATGATTTTTTTAGACAAGTCATCAACCCGACTGATTTCTTCAATTCAGCAGAATACATATCATACAAATCAACAACCAGTCAGTCATATAACAGCTAATGAATGAATCATCAGTCTATAGTTTTCGAAATGATAATTTTCAAAAAGTACATGTTGGTCATTCAAATCCAACCAAAAACTCGAATATTGCTTTCAATCAAGTTTGCTTTGGAGAGAATTTAACTTGATTGTAAGTGAATTGAAATTAACATCCGAGTTTTTGGAAAGTTGACATTTTGAAAACTATTGGATTTAGAACTAAATGAGAAGGCTTCGAAAATGAAATAATAATATTCCTTCTCAAAATAAAAATAATTTGGGAGAGAAATAATAATAATAATGGTAATAATAATAATAATAATTATATTGTATGATTAAGTACATACATACAAGGTATCGCAAAATAACGTTCGTATACTTCTGGAGGTAATTCTGCAGTTGAAAAAAAGAAAAAATGTTCTAATCAGGATTGTGACTTTTTTTCTATCTCAAAATGAAAAATTACCCCTTTTCTAGAAAACGGTTCGTTTTACAGTATTCTAACAAGAATACCTTTCTTGTATGTGAGTCGAGGTGTTCAAAGAATCATATTCTGGTAGTAGAATTGAGATGTAGCGAAACCTATTTCATTATTATAGGCCTGATAATAAAGTGTCTCGAGTTGTACTTTTCTCTCTAATTTTGTTTTCCGCGACGTCCATGTTCGCATGTTTATTAATAAATAATACTGAATACATTCTGTATATTCTGCTACCTGTAAATCCAGCTCAATAGAGGAACCTGTGGGTTAGGCCGTTAACAGGTGCCTTTATTTTCCATCTCGCGGTTGTACCTTTGTCCGGTAGATGGCGCTGCGATGTCCTTTTGTTGCAATTACTTGTTATTTCGTTGGGATAACAAAAAACCATGAAAAAACGTTTAGCTACCGATTTATTTTCTGAAGAAGTTCGACATTTCCATGCTTCATTTATTCTCCATATTGCCTGATAAATAGACGAGGTATCTGGTTCGTGCCTATAGAGCTTTTCGGAAGTCACGCAAAAATTGCATTGGATTGACAATTTTGCAGCTTGGTCTGTAGGTGAGAGAATTTACTATTCATTGTGACAATTTGAGTAATTCATATAATAATACATTGTACCGTATTCGAGCTGAAAACTTATGTTCGGGATTTGATATAGGCTAACTACATTTTTTCTCCCTTGTAGATTCGATCTCAGATATCATTGTATAATTATCGCCGGAAATAGCACCAACACTAAATGAATAAACCATATTTTTCAAAATCCCGTCATCAGTAATTGTTTTGGACCGAACCCTAATTCAACCCAAAAAGTGATCGAAATATTTCATCTGGCGCCCAACGTGGGGCCAAAACACCTGGAAGAAAGAGAATATGGTTGTAGATAGCCCTTATTTTTTACGGTCTATGGGAAATATGGAATCTAGGAGAGAGTCGGTGAACCTTCCTGGAAATAATGTGGAACAGCAGGAACAGGGAACGCCCAACACAGCGAGGAATCCATCTCAAGCAAATAATAAGCAGAACACCTCAAATGTAAAATGGGGAGGTATTTATGGCAGTAATCAAGGTAGGCCAAAAAATGTACCTAACATAGAAAGGACTTCACGTACTAGTGATGGTGCAGCAGGAGGCCCTTCTGCCAAATTCCAACATTTCGAGGGGAAAACTTACGAAAAGATCTATTTGGTCCACCAAATTTCAATTTTCCACCCCCACCTCCTGGTATGGGACCGATACACCCACCATCTACATCAAGAAATAATGTATTTTTACATCCGGAGGATGTGGACAGAATTGCCAACCAAGTTTTCAACCTGATGCGTTTCACACCTGAAAATGATAATATTAATAAAAATAATGTTAGTGATTCACATTCTACAATAAGATCTGAGGTTAGGAATGACATCAATGTAGGACAGAATAATATACAGGATGTAGGAAATTTAGATATGTTGAAGGCTGCAAAATTTTTGCCATCTTTTAATGATTCAGATGAACTACATCCAATGGAATTTTTACAAAATATCGATTTTCAACCGATAAGTTTTGCTAAAGTAAAATGTTAACTGAACAATTTGTTGAAAAATTCAGCCAAAACCTGGGCTAACGCTATTCTCAACACATTTTAAAATCATGGGGAGTTTAAAAATGGGTTCCTTTTACAATTTTGGGGTCAAAGAAAACAACTTATCATCAAAAAAAAATTAGAAACTTCCAGATATTATGAAAATGAGGGATCCTTTCAAAATCATTTTAATAAAGTGGCTATGGCAAGATATCTGCATCCCCCATTTTCTGACCAGGAAATCATAGCAACCATAGCAATTCATTATCCTCCAAATGTTTCTGCTACATTAGCTGGAGCAAATACTTTGGCAGAGGCTCTGGAACGTTTGCGACAGGCAGATTATTATTTTTACAGAGATTCTAGAACAAAAAACATTGTTACGGGGTTGTTCTCCAATTCCTATACCTTACAGATATAGACCTATATTTGAGGAAAATCAAAATAGAACTACTCACTGGTCTTTATTCTCTTCATAAATATTGCATCATAATTTTACCATGGATAGATCATCTGGCAGTTCTTGCACTCAACACATTAACCTCCAGGTAAACAGAAATGTGAGGTTATGAGAACCGTCACCAAGTACACAGATCTGCTAATGGGCCATGGTGCATGCTTCATCTTGTTCCAAGAGACTCACTTCCTATCAGGCCAAACTTCTTATTCTGCTATTTACTGAGGCATCAGGAGTTTTAGTATCCTTGAATCCTACCTGGTGGCAATGCTGCTGAATGTATCTTCTGTGATGTTGGTGACAATGGTGACAACCATTGTTGCCAGGATACTTTCGATGGATGGATTGAAAGGGGTTTTTATATGATTTTGGTAGCCATTTTGCTTTTGAGAAATTGCAGGCAACGCTAACGATTCTGTTAGCGGATTTAATAGGTAGAATCACTTTCGGAGAACCATTTACGTTACATTTTGGTCTTTGGATGCTATATGTGACGGTCAACCTAGTTGGATTACAGGTTCGAAAGATTGTTCTGATCCTACCGAACTCGATCAAATGAATTCCTTGAAGGCCACACACCACTAACGGTGGGTGTTGCTTCCACAGCTTTGCTATGATCATCTGCACACCACTATTGTTGCGCTTGGTAGACTTGTGCTTGGTAATTTTGTAGGCCTTCTACTTGCACCCTGGCAAGTATCACACACCATCCACATATCTGATGCTGAGTATTTGAGCTTAATAACCATAGAATTGCATGCTTAGTCACTGCTTGCTTGTTGCACCATCTGAACAGGAAAGGAGCCTGGGGCACCCACTATCCTGTTAGGAATCGAGGCTAGCGTTCCTGGTGTTGGAAAGGAAGCAGGAGGACATCAAACCCAATCCCAGATAAGCTTAGCATTAGTACACACGTTCAGATATCACATGATTCAGCGGGGACCACTTTTGTCTTGGCCCTGTTAAATATTTCAGTTATCTAGAATCCACCACACTCCTTTACCAGTCCCTAGAAACTTGGTATATCTCATAAAAGCCTGGCCTAGGATAGGAAGGTCAGATTTGTCAATTACTTGGTTATTCACAGTCCTGATATACTCCTTTTTCTTTCATTTCCTTGTATGTGAACTGAAGTATAGCTATACGGAGGGCGAAAGGTAGGAGAACTGGGAACTCAGGCCCAGCCACAATTTACTTTTCTTGGAAAGGAAGGGCAGTAAGTACAATAAATCGTGGGAACTATAGAATTTCATAATTTTTCTATTTGTAGCATAAACTAGCTAATTAGTATTATTAATTCATTTCTACGATTATTATTATTATTATTTTTGGATTGTTATCGCTATTCGCTGACGAAACGTGATCTGTCACTTGTGTCAATGGTCATTTTCTTTTCATTCTGGCCACGAGCACGGAACGTAAACTAGCGTAGCCTCAAGGTCCACGGTGATAGATCACGGAACGCCAGAACCACTTTCCATAGCAGGGTTGCCAACTCACGCTGGATCAGTTGTACCAACCCTAGATTGTGGATTTTGATTTCAGTTGTACCAACCCTAGATTGAGGATTTTGATTTCAGTTGTACCAACCCTAGATTGTGGATTTTGATTTCAGTTGCACCAACCCTAGATTCTGAGTTTTAATCTCAGTTATACCAACCCTAGATTTTAGATTTAGGTCTCTGTTTGTACCAACTTCAGATTAACCCTCAGATTGTAACACAGAACTTGAGTGGGATAAAGTTTCATTAAATAAAACTCCCGGTCGACTTATTTATTTTATCCACGACCTTCTCCACTGAAAAACAAGCTAGCGATCCGCCTAGGACAAGACCCACAGGTGGCTAGGACCTAATAAGGTAACAAAATGGCGCCCAAACGTGTTCAATAATACAGAGTGTTGTAGAGTTATCCCTATCTAGGTTTGGTACTCCGGCTAATTTCATTTCATCTCAATTTTTATTTGGGTAAATATATGATGATCACTGAATGGAACCTTGAGGTTATCTAGTTATACGTGCAGATTGAGGTTACGTCGCGCACTAGAGTTGGAATTAGTGTTTCACAATTATTATTTCGCACGTGGTGGATCTTAGGAAGAAAAAAACAACTTTCGACTCATCGTTTAGCAGGATAACTACCTAAGCAGACTCTGGGTTGTGTTTTGAGACTTTGAAATTTTGTAAATATTGCAGTAGAATCGATTCTTCTGTCTTACTTCCAGCTACCCTTGTTTCGATAATAGAGTGACAGTTGACTTAGTAGCCAACCCTTCCCCCCTCCACCTTTCTCTTTTCTCCTTCTTTTCATTGGCATCATTTCGAGATATTGACGAACCGTGGGTTTTTTTTCTTTCTTCGGTTGAGCGAGGGTGGTGGTTTGTGTGTTGAGTGACTTCCACACAACATAGGAAGGATTCGAAGAAGGAAGAAAGAAAAAAAAAAAAAAAAGAAAAAAGTTGTGATCTCAACACATGATGGAGGTCAATCGACTCTTAGGTGATGAGATCACTTATGAGCTACAAATTCGGGGTTACCCGATAGGCGCAACAGTTAATGAAAAACGAACAACCTTGAGGGACATATTCAGGTTGGAACGGACAGGTGATACTATACCTGTATCTGTCACTCACATGGATCCAACGTATGAACTATCTATATGTGAAGGAAAGCTTGGAGATTTAGCTGAGGACATTGAAAAATTTGACAACGCAAATAAACAAAATGAATTTAAAAGAATTAACTCCCGGTTGCTCCACTTGAATTCAAGGCTAATGCGAATAAGCACTGAACAACAGCACCACCCGAAACGGGATGCTTTATTGTCATGGTGTGAACAACTATTGGCAGACGTCAACCTTTGTTTGGAAAAGGCAGGGAGTGCTGAAGTCAACGATGATAGACAATACTCCATCCTTGATGACCCCGTGCCCCTTATACCCGAGGTTGTACATTCGGGGACAACGACAAGGAATTGTCAAACTAGAGAGCGAGAGAGAAATATTTCAAAAGAACAAGCAGATAATGATGACATCGAGCGAGAGAGAAATAGTGCAAGAGAACAAACAGATAGTGATGACATCGAGCGAGAGAGAAATATTGCGAAAGAACAAACAGATAATGATGACATCGGGCGAGAGGAAAATATTGCAGAGGAACATACAGATGATGACATTGAGCGAGAGATTGCATTATTGGAAATTGAATACCGGCGGAGGCGTCGCGAGAGAGAAAGATCTGTTTCGTCTAGTAGTAGGAGGGCTCCATCTTCAATCGATCGGGTAATTTTGGTCCCGAATAATAAACGGACGTCGGAAAATTCGACAAAATCAACAACGTCAAGGAGTCGGAGGGCGAATTTGGGTGACGTATGTGAGAGTAGGGACGAAAGGTTGTTGGACCATTGGGACGAAGCATATGAAGGTAGACCTCAACCCGTCAACCAATCGGTGCGGTTTCAAGACCTCACGAGTACCAGACAATACCACGGTGTGGGTACAGGTGACTCAAGGTCGGTTAACCCTTCTAGGTCGGCAGCCGATACATATATCCCACAGAACCGGTTCTCCTTTCCCCGCACACCACCTCATCATGATTTTGCTGAAGGCAACTATAACTACAGGTCGAATGAACACCACTTTGATGTTAGTCGCTGGAACGTTCGCTTTGATGGCCTCTCCAGCGTTACCAACTTTCTGGAGCGTGTTGAGGAATTACGACTGTCCCGTGGTATTCCTAAGAACAAACTTCTTCAATCCGCCCCTGAACTCCTAACAAAGGACGCTTTATTGTGGTACAGAATGGGACAGTTCAATTCATGGGATGAACTGGTTGAACAGTTGAGAGAAGCTTTTCAACCTCATGATTATGAACAGATGCTGTGGGAGGAAATCAGACGAAGAACGCAAGGATCTCAGGAAAGAGTGATCAATTTTGTTTCTGTCATGGAAAGTTTGTTCAGGAAACTTCCAGTGATTCCTCCTGAAAAGAGCCGGGTCCAAATCATCCGTCGCAATTTACTCCCACACATTCAAACCCAGTTGTCCATCCATCCGGTATCATCCCTCCATGAGCTGATCAGGCTTGCTCGAGCCATCGAGGAAACTGATTGGCGAGTCCAAAGATTTTGTCCCCCTCCAACGAGTGTGAAAAATCTTATCGAGCCTGAATTGGCTTACAGGCGTCCCACCAATGCAGTAGTCCATTCAGCTGAGACCGCTGCACCGAATGGAGGAACGGTTAATGCTGTTACGACTCCACCAGAGTCAACAGATCATAAACAGGTAGTTTGTTGGAACTGCGGGGCGGGCGGACATCGGTTCAAGAAATGTCAACAACCCCGCAAAATATTCTGCTACAAATGTGGTCGTCCGGATATAACTAGTGTGTCGTGCCCGGAATGTCGAAAAAACTTGAAACCGGCGAGGCAGTGAGCCGACTGTCTGCGACCCCGCCGGATGATTCATTGGCTACCCCTCAAAATAAAATTATTTTAGATTACGTACTCGCGCATGCAAGAAATGATGAGCGACCATATCTCCATGTAACTATTCTTGGCCGAATGTTTTTGGGATTATTAGACAGCGGAGCAACCAGAACAATTCTAGGAAAGCCTGGGTGGAATAGCCTACGAGATCTCTGTAAATTGAATCAAGATGGAAATAAAGTTTGCACTGTGGCAAATGGCAACAGTTGTAATGTTGCAGGTAGTGTGTGCATCCCGATTCAATTGAGAGATCGCGTGTGGGTACTCAACGTACTGGTTGTCCCAGAACTCTCCCACGCACTCATTTTAGGAGTCGACTTCTGGACGGCCATGGGGATTGTTCCAGACTTGTATACTGGTGACTGGAGTTTTAGGACAGGGGAATCTAAGACTGTTAAAGTGGCTGGTATTCGCGATAGTCAGTCCCTTTCTGATGAGCAACAGAAAATTCTGACAAGCGTAATTGACGAGGCTTTTTCTACCATGGGAAATGATCTAGGTTGTACCCACCTTGTTGAACACGTGATCAAAACTACTTCACCCCCCATTAAACAACGGTACTACCCGATTTCTCCTACCCTCCAGAAGATTGTCAATGCCGAACTTGATGAAATGCTAAAAAAAGGTATCGTCGAACCATCCGAGTCCCCATGGTCATCACCGATTGTGATGGTCAGAAAGAATGATAACACTTGGAGATTTTGCATAAATTACAAGCGTCTGAATTCTGTCAGTATTCCAGATGCTTACCCCATCCCATATGTAACTGCGATCCTAGATCAATTGCGAGATGCACGCTATTTATCCACGCTGGATATAAAATCTGCGTATTGGCAGATTCCTGTCGCAAACGAGTCTCGCCCCCTGACAGCGTTCACGGTACCCAACCGAGGACTCTTCCAATTTAAACGCATGCCCTTTGGCCTACATTCGGCACCTGCGACGTGGCAACGCCTTATCGATAGAGTTATCGGAGCTGAATTTGAAAGTTATGTTTTCGTTTACTTGGACGACTTAATCGTATGTACTCCGGATTTCAACAAACACATTGAAGTTTTGAGAGAAGTTCTTAAACGGCTGCGTTTGGCGGGACTAACTCTTAATAGAGAGAAGTGTCTTTTCTGTAGAGCTGAACTGCGGTACTTGGGGTACGTGGTAAATGCGGAAGGGTTACTCGTGGACCCCGAGAAAGTGGACGCCATCCTGCGAATACCGACTCCCCGAAATGTAACTGAAGTACGGAGAATCGTCGGTCTCGCGTCGTGGTACCGACGGTTCATCCCATCGTTTTCCGCGGTCGTCTCCCCATTGACACGATTGACTCAGAAAAATAAGCCCTTCAGTTGGGACAAACAGTGTGACGACGCACTTGACGCTGTCAAACAGCATTTAGTATCGGCACCGATTCTGGCCTGTCCAGATTTCAACCTCCCCTTCGTAGTTGAGACCGACGCTTCCGACTATGGATTGGGAGCTGTTCTATCTCAAAAACATAGTGATGGAGATAGAGTTATATCGTACTTGAGTAGGTCTCTCAATAAAAACGAACGGAAGTTCTCTACAACGGAAAAAGAATGTTTGGCAGTTCTATTTGCCGTGGAGAAGTTAAGGCCATATTTAGAAGGGACGAAGTTTACGGTCATAACAGACCACTGGAGCCTGAAGTGGCTTTTCAATATAAAAGAGCCGGTTGGACGCATCGCCAGGTGGGCCCTTAGGCTTCAGCAATACGACTTCGAAGTGCTGCATCGTTGTGGTAAAGACCATCTTGTTCCGGACGCGCTTTCTCGAGCAGTTCCGGCGATTGCAGTGCTCGAAGATCGTGTTGCTGACGCCCTGGAGGAAACATCGGACCAATGGATTCGTAAAATGTACGAACGAGTAATGAAAAGCCCTCGCCAATATCCGCTGTGGAGAACCGAAAGGGGGAAGTTGTTCCGTAAATGTCAGTCGCGATATGCTACTTTATCCGACTCTCGGTGGCTGCTCGTCGCTCCCAAAGATAAAAGGGAGGCAATAATTAGAGATCACCATGACCCACCAACCTGTGGTCACCCGGGAGTGTCAAAAACGGTAGGAAGGATTTCGGAGAGGTACTATTGGCCGAAGTTACGAGCCGATGTAGCAAGGTACGTGAAGAAATGTACGGTATGCATTAGTTGGGCCCCTACCGCGATCAACAGCGGGGTTCTGCTATATATTATCCGTTATGGATTGTTTCACGAAATTCGTTCTCCTTTTTCCAATCCGAACCGCTACGGCGGCAAACGTCGTGAAATGGTTAGAAGACCATGTATTTTTGGTCTATGGAGCTCCAAGGAAAATAATCGTGGATAACGGTGCACAGTTTAAAAGTGAACTCTTTACCTCCACGATGGATCGGTACAAAGTTGAAATTAAGCATACCGCGAATTACCATCCCCAGGCGAACCCGGTAGAACGAGTGCACAGAGTCATCAAGACCATGCTAACTGCGTATGTTTCTGAGAACCATAAGCAGTGGGACAAATTCCTACCGAAGATCGCCTATGCCATTCGGTCCGCGAAACACGAAGTAACTGGAGTCACACCTAACCTTCTCAATTTCGGCAGAGAAGTGCAGTTGAATGACCAAGCCGTGATAGGATCCCCCGACACACCACCTGATACGAATGCTGACCGAAAACTTGCTTTGAATCAGTTGTTCGAGGATGTCCGTAAACGGCTGCAGAATGCCTACCTAAAAAGTAGTAGGTCCTACAATTTGAGACACCGGCCAGACAAATTGACCGTAGGCCAGATAGTCTGGAAACGGAACTACGTTCTGTCCGACGCGACGAAAAACTTCACGGCTAAATTCGCACCGAAATTCGCGGGGCCATATCAGGTCACTCGAATCGTATCGCCATGGTCATACGAACTGAAGGATGAAACTGGCAGGTCAGTAGGGATATGGAACGCTAAGGACATTAAATCTCACCCTCCGGAAGGCCAATGACACTTACCTGAACCTGTGGTGCAGTGGTGGCGTTAAAAGTTTCTTGGAAACTTTTTCTCGGGTGAAGGAGGTGTTGTTACGGGTTTGTTCTCCAATTCCTATACCTTACAGATATAGACCTATATTTGAGGAAAATCAAAATAGAACTACTCACTGGTCTTTATTCTCTTCATAAATATTGCATCATAATTTTACCATGGATAGATCATCTGGCAGTTCTTGCACTCAACACATTAACCTCCAGGTAAACAGAAATGTGAGGTTATGAGAACCGTCACCAAGTACACAGATCTGCTAATGGGCCATGGTGCATGCTTCATCTTGTTCCAAGAGACTCACTTCCTATCAGGCCAAACTTCTTATTCTGCTATTTACTGAGGCATCAGGAGTTTTAGTATCCTTGAATCCTACCTGGTGGCAATGCTGCTGAATGTATCTTCTGTGATGTTGGTGACAATGGTGACAACCATTGTTGCCAGGATACTTTCGATGGATGGATTGAAAGGGGTTTTTATATGATTTTGGTAGCCATTTTGCTTTTGAGAAATTGCAGGCAACGCTAACGATTCTGTTAGCGGATTTAATAGGTAGAATCACTTTCGGAGAACCATTCACGTTACATTTTGGTCTTTGGATGCTATATGTGACGGTCAACCTAGTTGGATTACAGGTTCGAAAGATTGTTCTGATCCTACCGAACTCGATCAAATGAATTCCTTGAAGGCCACACACCACTAACGGTAAGTGTTGCTTCCACAGCTTTGCTATGATCATCTGCACACCACTATTGTTGCGCTTGGTAGACTTGTGCTTGGTAATTTTGTAGGCCTTCTACTTGCACCCTGGCAAGTATCACACACCATCCACATATCTGATGCTAAGTATTTGAGCTTAATAACCATAGAATTGCATGCTTAGTCACTGCTTGCTTGTTGCACCATCTGAACAGGAAAGGAGCCTGGGGCACCCACTATCCTGTTAGGAATCGAGGCTAGCGTTCCTGGTGTTGGAAAGGAAGCAGGAGGACATCAAACCCAATCCCAGATAAGCTTAGCATTAGTACACACGTTTAGATATCACATGATTCAGCGGGGACCACTTTTGTCTTGGCCCTGTTAAATATTTCAGTTATCTAGGATCCACCACACTCCTTTACCAGTCCCTAGAAACTTGGTATATCTCATAAAAGCCTGGCCTAGGATAGGAAGGTCAGATTTGTCAATTACTTGGTTATTCACAGTCCTGATATACTCCTTTTTCTTTCATTTCCTTGTATGTGAACTGAAGTATAGCTATACGGAGGGCGAAAGGTAGGAGAACTGGGAACTCAGGCCCAGCCACAATTTACTTTTCTTGGAAAGGAAGGGCAGTAAGTACAATAAATCGTGGGAACTATAGAATTTCATAATTTTTCTATTTGTAGCATAAACTAGCTGATTAGTATTATTAATTCATTTCTACGATTATTATTATTATTATTTTTGGATTGTTATCGCTATTCGCTGACGAAACGTAATCTGTCACTTGTGTCAATGGTCATTTTCTTTTCATTCTGGCCACGAGCACGGAACGTAAACTAGCGTAGCCTCAAGGTCCACGGTGATAGATCACGGAACGCCAGAACCACTTTCCATAGCAGGGTTGCCAACTCACGCTGGATCAGTTGTACCAACCCTAGATTGTGGATTTTGATTTCAGTTGTACCAACCCTAGATTGAGGATTTTGATTTCAGTTGTACCAACCCTAGATTGTGGATTTTGATTTCAGTTGCACCAACCCTAGATTCTGAGTTTTAATCTCAGTTATACCAACCCTAGATTTTAGATTTAGGTCTCTGTTTGTACCAACTTTAGATTAACCCTCAGATTGTAACACAGAACTTGAGTGGGATAAAGTTTCATTAAATAAAACTCCCGGTCGACTTATTTATTTTATCCACGACCTTCTCCACTGAAAAACAAGCTAGCGATCCGCCTAGGACAAGACCCACAGGTGGCTAGGACCTAATAAGGTAACAACATGTCAAATAATAATAATCCAAGTAACAAGAATTTTTTCGTTCCAAAATCAGTAGCGCATCAGCATTCAGAAAATAGAAATTCCGCAAACTTCAGACCCAAGAATATTTCTGTGTTATAAATGAAAGAAAATTCTGGGTCGGAAAACTCTGAGCAGTCTCACCTGAACTAAGCCCACAGTTGAGAACTATTAGAAATGGGGCTAATGTAGTATTAGGGGATACCCAATCAGATTTACTGTCGGATATTTGTGATATTCCTCATCAGCCCATAAATATTAGGTCCCCTGTAATTGAAATAAAATTATATGGAATCTTCTGTAGTAGTCCATGCTCAAAGTGGAGTGGAATGATCAATAGAGAAAAAACCCAAAGTCGTCTCCACAATATTTAATGTATAATCTGGCAGTCAATCCTGCTTCATTAAGGTTGATACATGTTTCGGCGATTCAAATGGTCATCTTCAGTCAAAAGAATATAACAAAGTGCATGTGGAAATACTTCAATGCATCATGAAGGCGAAAAAAATTGATATTGCTAAATCATTATTTATTATTTATATCAATTAAAATTGGAGTGATGTATGAGGAATTGGGAGGAAGGCAAAAAGCCCAATCCCCCAAGAGGAAAGTTAAATACTTCCCTACAATGTCCCATGAAGTATTTAACTTTCCTCTTGGGGGATTGGGCTCTTTGCCTTCCTCCCAATTCCTCATACATCACTCCAATTTTAATTAATATAAATAATAAATAATGATTTAGCAATATCAATTTTTTTCGCCTTCATGATGCATTGAAGTATTTCCACATGCATTTTGTTATATTCTTTTGACTGGAGATGGCCATTTGAATGGCCGAAACATGTATCAACCTTAATGAAGCAGGATTGACTGCCAGATTATACATTTAATATTGTGGAGACGACTTTGGGTTTTTTCTTTATTGAAAATTATATGGTTTTAATTTCCCTGCATTTTGTGATACAGGAAGTGAAATATCTGCATTTTCACAAGATGTATGGTCCCAAATCCAGGAATCTCATAAAAATGAAACTTTTTTCGCTTGTTCGGGGGTAAAAGTAGTGGGTGCTTACAAGGCCAAACAGAGAAAAATACCCTTGCAGGCTCAACTAGAGTTTACTGCTGAGGGTTACACCTTCTCCCACGAGTTTTTCATGATTCCAGATCTGGTTTACCCTGTAATTGTGAGTATAGATTTTTTGCGCTCAGTAAATGCTCGAATCGATCTCGCAAATAAATGTGCCCTGTGTGAAGTTGATGAAGTGAAGTGAGAATATTGTGATACCTGAAATGTTTTGTTTTCATGAATATCAACCTCCAAATGAGGTTGATATGTCATATGTAGTAAAGAGCTGCAGTGTTAAGAGTGAAGTGTTATTAAGTGATATACTTACAAACTCGTCTTGTCCGGATTTAGTTTTTGAATCAGAATTCTTATCAGTGGCGGAAAAAAGTGAGTTTTTGTCAGTGATAACAAAAAACAAGGAAGTGTTTTCTGACAAACCTGGGCTCACAACAGCATACCAGCATGAGATTTATCTGCGAATATGCTTGGATGCCAGGCACTTGAACTCAGTCGTGGTACCAGAAAGAGAAGCCCCCATACCCGTGGAAGAAATTTTAAGGTCGATCACTGGAAGAAAAATTATGAGCACTATAGACTTATCTCATGGATATTATCAAATACCTCTTCGAAAAGAAGACAGGAAGTACACAGGATTTATGGTCGGTAAAAAATGTTATCGATTCTGTGTACTCCCTTTTGGGCTGGCGTCGGCTGTTAGTTCTTTCACACGCTGCATGCATAAAATTTTCGGCCACGACTTTCAAAGTTTTCTGTACACGTACCTGGATGATCTTCTGGTACTATCAGACAGTGTAAAAGACCACCTGGAACATCTGGACATGGTGTTTTCTAGACTGCGAGCAGCAGGATCCACCATCAAAGTAAAAAAGTGCAGTTTTTTTCGGGAAGAAATTGTTTTCTTGGGATATATCCTGACCCAGGATGGGATTAAACCTGACCCATAGCCCTGGTGGACTATCAAAAACCTAAAAACGTTAAGGAATTACAGAGGTTTCTTGGCATGTGTAATTATGACAGAACCTTTTGCCCAAGATTTTCTGCACTCACCGAGCCCCTCACTAGGTTATTGAGGAAAAAAGTAAAGTGGTATTGGGGTGAAGAGCAAGACCTCAGTTTTCAGCATACCAAAGCTGCTCTTCAGGAGATAACTTTATTATACCACCCAGAACCCGACTTGCCCTGGCATGTACAAACGGATAGCTGTGACTATGGTCTAGGGACTCAGCTTTTCCAGATCAAGGAAGGAGAGAAACAAGTTGTTGCTTGGGCCAGTAGGAGGCTATTAGATCGAGAAGCTCGATATGCTGCTACGGAACTAGAGATCCTCGCAGTCATATTTGCTGTACAACGGTGGAGGGTTTACCTATTGGGAAATATATTCACATTGCACACAGATTGTAAGGCAATTACTTACATAAATACCTGCAGGTTGCTATCCCCTCGAATCACTAGATGGGCCCTGGCCTTACAGGAGTTTACTTTTGTAGTAAAGCACGTCCCGGGAAATACAAATGTTGTAGTGGATGCATTACCAGACATGCTTGTCCTGGGTATGTGGAAAATGGAGGTAAGTGCTTCAAGGTGTTGTTGGCCCTAAAACTTCCAACGGATTTTTTGTCTTCTCTGCAGAATATTCAACAGTGTCAAGAAGTGGATAGAAAATTGAGTGAAATTCGGGCTGACATGGAGCACACAGAGAAATTGAAAAAACAATTCATTTTAGAAAATGATATTTCATTTTGTCGGGGTACTGAGGAAGAAACTCATCGCCTTTGTATTCCTGAGAGTTTGATCGATGATTGTATCAGGGCTTATCACGCCGCCCTAGGCCATTTTGGTGTCTTCAAGACCTGGTCGGTATTGAAGAACGAAGTTTGGTTCAACAATGCGCACAGGCGAGTGAAGAAGATCTGCAAGTGTTGTGAAATCTGCCAGCGAGCAAAATGCTCAGTGCTACCAAATCCTGCTCAACATCCTATTATCCCAGCCTCTAAGGATGACATCATTGCGCTGGATCTGTATGGACCATTGATCAAAAGTAGAGGTGGTGCTACTTATATTTGTGTTGTATATAATTTGTTTACCAAACATGTAGCTTTGTACCCATTAAAGAAAGCCATTACCAAGTCCATATTGAATCGGCTGCTCCATGATTATTTTCCCAGAAATTCAGTCCCTCAGAGAATCTTGCATGAACATGGGACCCAGTTCACTTCCAAGTTGTGGAAAGAAACTTTAAGTGATCTGGGGGTTAAGGTAGTATTTTGTTCAGTGAGGCATGCTTCCGCAAACCCATCAGAACGTGTCATGCGGGAGTTGAACCGCTTGTTCCGTACATTCTGTAGCGAAAAACATTCTCGTTGGGCCTGGGAGATTGGTAACTTTACGGAATTTCTGAATTCGGTGGTGCACGAATCCACTGGTTTTGCTCCAAACGAACTCCAGTATGGTATGGATCCGGTGAGTCTTCTGCCTGCAGTTTTGAAATTCACAGATGATTGTTTTAATCACACACCCGTTTCACCAAACCGGAAGCTGATGCTGGCTGAGGCCGCACTAAAAGGTGAAGCAGCCCGTAGGGCCGCTATGAATCAGGGTAGATGTTTTCGGAATTTTGTAGTTGAAGACTTGGTGCTACTCCGAGCGAACAATACTTCTTCAGCACTGAAGGCCGAAACAAAAAAGTTCTTGTTATTGTTCGAGGGGCCTTACCGGATCAAAAAACAAGTTAGTTTCGCTACTTACGTTTTAGCTCACCTCGATCGGGAAACTGAGAGGGGCACTTTCCATGCCTGTCATTTAAAGCTTTTTGTGTCACCAGTAAATCCTTGAAACATGATACGGTCGCGCATTTTTGGGGGGGATCGAGATGTAGCGAAACCTATTTCATTTTTATAGGCCTGATAATAAAGTGTCTCGAGTTGTACTTTTCTCTCTAATTTTGTTTTCCGCGACGTCCATGTTCGCATGTTTATTAATAAATAATACTGAATACATTCTGTATGTTCTGCTACCTGTAAATCCAGCTCTATAGAGGAACCTGTGGGTTAGGCCGTTAACAGGTGCCTTTATTTTCCATCTCGCGGTTGTACCTTTGTCCGGTAGATGGCGCTGCGATGTCCTTTTGTTGCAATTACTTGTTATTTCGTTGGAATAACAAAAAACCATGAAAAAACATTTAGCTACCGATTTCTTTTCTGAAGAAGTTCGACATTTCCATGCTTCATTTATTCTCCATATTGCCTGATAAATAGACGAGGTATCTGGTTCGTGCCTATAGATCTTTATGGAAGTCACGCAAAAATTGCATTGTATTGACAATTTTGCAGCCCGGTCTGTAGGTGAGAGAATTTACTATTTATTGTGACAATTTAAGTAATTTATATAATAATACATTGTACCGTATTCGAGCTGAAAACTTATGTTCGGGATTTGATATAGGCTAACTACATTTTTTCTCCCTTGTAGATTCGATCTCAGATATCATTGTATAATTATCGCCGGAAATAGCACCAACACTGAATGAATAAACCATATTTTTCATAATCCAGTCATCAATAATTGTTTTGGACCGAACCCTAATTCGACCCAAGAAGTGATCGAAATACTGGTCTATTTCAAAATCTTGAAACAAAAACACTTGAGGCATTTTCATAGCATCAGTTACGAGTTTTGCACCTCCCTGTATATCAAATCATATTGTTCATACTACGAAGCGATTTCTAAGATCAAATCACCCTTATGTACCGAATTTCATGTTTCTAGAATCGATGATAACAAAAGATAAGCAAAGAAAACTGCATTCAAGGACATACCTTCAAACGGCTCTAGGGCCCTCGGAAGACACATGTTGATACAAACATTTATTCTTATTTTTATCTGCAGAATCACCTCCCGGAGCATACGAACGTTATTCTGGGAAACCCTATATGTATTAATTCATTTTCAGGAAGAGTTGAACCGTATCATCCTGGAATGGAATGTCCACAAAATAAATCGGCCAAGAAACAGTATGTTCGAAATGCCTTCTCTATACGACACACAAAATTATATCATCAATGTTCCAGATTTTGCCCTGGAAGCTTTAACTCAAGAATGCACTTTCAACTCCTATCCTTGTGATAAAGACATTTTTGATTTATCTAATATTTTGATGATTGAAAATGGATATACTCATGTAAAGGATCCGCATGCTGCGATAGATCTCTATGTAAATTTGAGGACATTATTAACTGAAATGCTTTGAGTTTTTGTTATATAATCAAAATGAGTAAATAAACTGATTAAAAACGATAATAATTATCATTATTTCCTGTTTTACCTTCGGGCATGAGTAATGACAAGATAAAAATTATAAACTTTATATATACCGGATGATTCTCTAAGGTGACTCACCTATAATTTTTTTTTTATTCAAGATAGAAAAACGAAACTTGGGTGTTGTGTTGCATAGTAATTTTCACGTGGCACTTAATGATTGTTAAAGATCCCAACAATAATGCTCGTACTTGATCGTGAATTAAAACTTCGTATGCTATGAAAATAAAAAACTTTCTTCATAAAACTAACAGGCATTTTATAGAAGTAAAATAAAACATAACATTCTCTTTATCTTTACCTATACAGTATAGTGCCAAAGTATGGAATACATTCGGTGTTTCTGTTATACTGAGAGCTTGCAAAAATACTAGGATTATATCAGAAATATACAGAATGTATTCACTGAGTACAAATTGATAAGGCGATTTTTTTATGGGACACCCTGTATATTATACCGAATTCGGAAAATGTCCATGAACAATCAAACGATACAGGGTTTGATAGTCCAAAAACTCCAAACGACTAGGATGATATGGATTGAAAACTTCAACTTTCCTCATCCGACGTATTGCTATCAAACACGGTGTCCTTGGATCTAAAAAATATTATCCGACTATGGTATACTGAACAGAGGGTGTGCCATTAAAAAAATCACCTATACAATTTTTACTCAGAAATGCATCACCTTGTATATTTCTTCTATATGTCAGGTAATGGGTTTTCAAAAAAACAAGGGTTTTTGGAACCCCTCAGAATAACTGAAATATCGAATATATTTCATAAATAATTATACTCTAGCACCATATACAGGGTGATCCACGGTGGATGACACATTAGACGTTTCTGGAGAAGGCAACTCAGGATTATTCTGAAATGTTGGTGCCTTGGATAAATAGTTGTGTTCTATGGACCAAAAATATTCTCAGCGTTGTGACGTTGCCGCTTTGATTTGTTCAATGGAACACCCTGTATATCATTCCATTTTTAGATTCTTCCTGAAAAGCTGATACCATCGATCTATCACATTTGAGGTCTAGCGGGAATGATAACAAAGGCATAGGGTGTGAAAAATCGAAATTTTTCAACTAAGAATTTTTTGTATCCAAACTATTCATAATTGATCAAAACGGTTTTCATGTCCCTATATCAACTTTTCATGTACTATCAATTGATATTTAATTGAATTAATACAGGGTGGTTCAGAATCAAGATTTTTGACCACCCTATATTTATTTCAATTAAATATCAATTGATAGTAAATAAAAAGTTGAGATAGGGACATGGAAACTGTCTTGATCAAATATGAATAGTTTCGACACAAAAAATTATTGAAGTTGAAAATTTTCGATTTTTCACACCCTATATCTTTGTTATAAGTTAAATATCAATTGATAGTAAATAAAAAGTTGAGATAGGGACATGGAAACTGTTTTGATCAAATATGAATAGTTTCGACACAAAAAATTATTGAAGTTGAAAATTTTTGATTTTTCACACCCTATATCTTTGTTATCATTCCTGCTAGACCCCAAGTGTGATAGATCGATGTTATCAGCTCTTCAGGGAGAATCTAAAAATAGAATGATAAACAGGGTGTTCCATTGGAGAAATCAAAGTTGTTGCTACTTCTCAATAAGCGGCAACGTCGCAACGCTGAGTATATCATAGGTCCATAGAACACAACTAATTATCCAAGGCACCAACTTTCTAGAATAATCCTGAAATGCGTTCTCCAGAAACGTCTAATGTGTCATCCACCATGAATCACCTTGTATACTGTCAAATAAATAAGTTAAAATATCCACATGGAACATACAAACAAATGAACACCAGAACAACAATTGCTGACTTAGCAGAGTCACTTACACAATGAATTGAGATTGTGTAAGAGCTGCACAAAAAATGAAATAATTATTCAAATAATAGCTTAGTTTAAAATTCAATGTATAATGCCAATATAATGAGGAGTTACCTAAATCATATCCATCACCCAAACATTTCGACTCAACAAGTTGTTCATTTCGCTTCTGAACTCTATGTAAATTTCAAATGTGTAAGAGAGTTCAAGAAGCTCAAAACAGGTATGAGCAATAGGTCTCCTTGCTAATCCGGTAGTACCATCAAAGGAAACTGATATATTGTCACGATCCTGGTCTTCCTGATGCGATAAGGCCACTGGATCATCTTTGAGGGTAGCTCAGATAGGGTAGATCATATCAACTCAGACACTAATAGTTTAAGAGGTATGAGAAGTAGTAAAAACCGTGTTAAAACCACAAATACATTTATTACAACATTGATATAAAAGAGGAATCATCCAAATGCGATACAAAACAATTAAGTGGTACTTACAATATAAATAGGGCCATTTCGGAGAGGGTTGTCTGGTAGGATGCACAAAGACCTAACTAACTCGTTAACGCGACGACTGACTGTGCGAACCCCTAGATTCCACGACCGACGGCAACTACCCGCTAATCAAGTATCCACTATCAGTTATCAACTATCAACTATCTCTTCAATAATCATAATCTGTATTTATCTGAATTCTCAAGAACTATTATTGTTTAGGTTATTCTCGGTACGTTACTAATGGAGGTTACTCAGTCGTACAGGTTGTTAACGAGTCAATGTCAAAACGTGTTCGAAATGTTTATAAACTTTTCTGTTCAATGAGAAAAGCACGATTTATAATTTTATAGAAATATTGAATTATTAATGACTTTGATTATGATTTTGGAAAAATTACTTAATTGTGACATGACTCCCCTCTCCGGAAACGCTGGGCCCCAGTGTTTTAATCTACTACCTAAAACTATGGCAAAATCAGCATATTTACATAAATACTGGCAAAAGTCGACATGTCTACTCAAAAAATGGGAAAAAATCGTCAAGAAAATACTAATAAATGAGAATCAACACTCGGCTAATGTTCACATATACACTTTTACTTAGTCTGGCACTGGCTATATTCAGTTTCGGCACTAACATCATTGTCTATCACTGTTCACGGCCTTCTGGCTGCTTCCGGGGCGATCTGCCAGCTGTGGGTCTTCGGGAGGTTTGAGAACATCATTGTTCCCCTCATGGAATATCTTTTTTGGGCTTGAAAGATATATTTTGGCCTCTGGGTACATTTGTAGATAGACGGGAGTAGAGTGCTAAATTCCGGACTGCTGGAGCGGGCTGCCGAAATGCTCGTGGATTACAAGTTGTTTGTAGTTGCACGATGTAGCTGGGAAACTACAAAAACTGGCATCATTATACCAATGAGGATGGTTTCTTGAAGGGCGTTGTGGCTATAGCGGACGCTAGTCTCCTTTTCCTTGAACTAAACGTCTGGTGGCATCATTGGAAACGGTGGAACAACTTTAACTTGGTTGATAAAAAATTACGATGAAGTTTTTTGGTCCTATCGTTTGAATTTTTTATCGGTTTTCTTCTCTCTTGTGTGAAGTGTTATTGTTTTCAATAACATGCCTGTAGTCAGCAAACTTTCGGTTCACGTACGCCGGGTGTTGGATGGCGAACTTGACCTTGTTTACGAAGTGCGGTGTTTGACTTGTAGATACTCGAAGCTCACCGGGTTACTGTAGTGGTGTCGAATTTTTTAAACTAAATGGGCATTAGTTTGTTGGCAGTCTCGTTTCCCTCACAGTTTTATGGCAACCATTCCTTGAATGCCGAAATTCTGGGATTCTTCCACTCCTCGTCATTGTGCTACCCTTGTGAGGCGCTGATGGGGTTGATTGGGTTTGAACAGTGATTTTTTCCTTAGGGATGCTTTGCCAGTGCCTTAGTGTATTGCTGGTGTGATCTCGGTGGACATGCAAAGGTAATAAATATCTGATTATCGAGTTATAATTTGAATTGAATCAGAGAAATGGCCCTGTTATTTACTTTCGTTACATAAACAATATTCTATATGGAATTTGATGTTTCCCGTTGTTTTGTAATTCGTTTCAATAAACAAAATAAAATGTCTACCATTCCAATACCTACCTAATGCTGGTATCCAACAATAACATATGGCTAACTTTTACTGACTATTGGGATTTGATTTTTGTACATTCGATTCTCTTAAAATAGATTAATTAGGTACCTACGGTTTTCATTTATATTGAACTAATAATTGTTATTGTTACATCTCTATTCTATTTATTTTACTTTGGTGATGGTCACCATTAACATTTCTTCTCTCTAACATATAATATACTTTGGCTAATTATAATTTAATATCACGATTACACGTTTTGATTTTTGAAGGAAAATGATATTTGATGATTCTTACATTTTGTATGCTTATACGGGGTATTTTTGCCAAGTTCGGCTTGGTAATCCTTGATCATTCTATTTTTTTTTCTCTATGGCTCAATTATTCTCATACTTTTATAATTGTATATATATATATATATATCTAACGGTTAGTTCCAGGACTATTTTTGAATCGACTATATATAGCTCAAATCGATCATATATAATGTCCTCTTTCTAATGATGGATGAATTTTTGAATAATATCAATTTATATTTTAGTATATTCCAGAGATCATATAGTTCCGGGACATTATTTTTTTCGATCTCTCAAAATCCCATATGCATTTACAGGGTGATTCAAAATGATCCGTAAGAGCAATAGTGGAATCCTCAAATCAAAATATGGCCAATTATGACTTCAATATGAACTCGGTGCTATTAATTGAAATATTTCATTCATCATTTTGGAATATCAGATTCCGCTTCACATTTATTATCAAAGACACCGTTTTCACAAGTAATGGTTGCTGTCTGATACAGAATCACACTAAGAAGTAGAAAGAAATAACTTTTCGTGGTAATGAGCCGATCATTCAAAAGTTTCTAAGATTTGGAAACGATAAGTATTGGTCGCACATAAAATCTTTTGAGAGTGAATCAAGATGATTACCTAGAGAGAATTTCCCAATGATAGCAATATTTTATGAGGGGCCCAGTGATTATCTTCCACAAATAATGAGAATTATCATATTATGATCAGGTCATAACAACTTGAAAAAAATCGTATTTTCTACTCAAGGCAATGTTGTACCGTGAGGTTCTCAATTCTATTTTTTTTTCAATTGATTCATTTTTAATGATGGGGTTCGGCAGTTGATTGAAGAAAGTAATCAAGTTGCTGCTATTTTTGGTTGAACCGAGAGTTGAAATTGGCTCAGTCATTTTGTTCAAAATGCAAATATCTAATTTAATATTTAGATTTCTCCTGTCCCTGTTACGTTGTTTGTTGCCAAACTCCTCGGAAACGGCTTGACCGATTCGTATAAAAATATTGTTGCGTATTCGGTAGGTATGAGAACTATTTTTCCAATTGAAAATTAAAGATGGCTGATGCAATATGGCAAACGAGTTTCATGGTCTGATTTCATTTCAAATTGGTATATCTTTGTGGTCAGAGATTATGATTCTTTCACCAAAATTTGGAAATTCAAGATGGCGGATCTAATATAGCGGACGAGTCCTGTAATTATAGTCCGATTTTATTCGAAATTGGTATCTAAGGGTTTTTGGGGTCGAGAAATATTGTTTATGGCATAACAACGTTCACCGGGTCAGGTAGTAGGATCATAGATTTCGATTTTTCTATCAATGAAAACAAGAACAATATCTGGTGGTAGACACCTCAACCGTCGACAGGTATGTTTCTTGATGAGGTATGTTCTCTAACTGAACGATTTATAAAATCGTGTACAGCACTATACGTGTCATGAAGAAATGACCAGGAACTAGAAGTGGTATAATAAATATGAAATATCCTGAAGTCAAGGAAAAGTAACTGAAATTGAAGGTTTATAAATTTTTTTATTATTCAACAGTTTGTAGATTAGATTTGAAATGGGGCCTTCGGGCTATCTGCCTCCACACTGCAACCTTCAGATCTATTGTGTCTGCCCTCAAAATCGATTAGAGTTCTTCGGCTAGCCCCGCCTCCTCTATGAGACTCCATAGGCTAGCTTTCAGATCTCCTGTGTATCTCTGGGCTCCTGGTTTTTCCTCACCCAGCGTAATAAACCTTAGTCTTGACAAGCCCTCACAGTGGCAAAGTATGTGTACTGCTGTTTCTTCTCTGCCTGACAGAACCTGCACAGCAGTTCTTCAGTCAGACCTATGAAACAGTTTGTATATTGCTTACGCGATTCCATGCTTCCTGGTGAATTTAAAAGTTATTTTGTGATGCAAGGAAATGTCACCACAACCTATTTCTGGAGAAGAAAGATAAACAGAAATTCAATCTGTCTGTCCGAACAGATGAATTCATCGAACAGCATCACGAAATTGCCATCAATTTCATCAGGAATCATGGAATCGTATGAAAAACAAAGTGTTTTATAAAGCAAGAAATGATGAACCATCAATTAGCGGTACTTCATACGTTCTTCTTGGCCACTTTATATGTTCGAGATATTCTCAAAACACTTGAGGAAATCCTACAACACGATGGAAAATCTGCTTCATTCTTTTCGTTAAAAATATGTTGGGATGTTTCAATACCATTTGGTTAATATATTCATGAATGGAAGGGATTCCCTATACATAAGTGTCACTTTATCGCCCGGATTCGCGGGCGTAAAGTAGCACTTTAGCGCCCTAGGACGATAAAGAAGTACATCAGGCGGTAGAGTAGGTGATCGAGCAGTAAAATAATTTCATCGTTTTCCTAGTTATCTCACTGTGATTTCTTAGTGATTACTAGTATATTACCAAACTACCATTCGATCTTTCTTCGCCACTGGCGTACATTATTTAGCTAAATTAATTCAACAACATTAATGGATTCCATAGTGACAGTGAATGAATGACAAGAACGGTCATGCTTAAAATGTTGTATGTATTTTGGGCGTGACTTGCTTTTATGGACCTAAAATTGTCATTGCGAATAAGTTTATTGATACATTGTGTAATGTATCTTGATATATATCAAGGAATATAAACATAACACATTGCATTCCAAATATACTCTGATGTACCAGATAGTGCAACATCGAGGATAATGAATAGTTCACTCTTTTCTGTCAATTTTCGTATTTATTCGAATTCATGATGATGAAGATGATCTATAATTATATAAAAAATGATAAGGATGAATGATAGTTGAATGTTATCAATGCCTTAACTTTCGTGTAATGAATTATTCAATTCCAGGACATTCTGTATACATTTTGTTGTAATACGTATAGTTCTAGGACATTTTTTGTTACAATACATATAGTTCCAGGACATTTTCTTATAATACGTATAGATCCAGGACATTGATATTGTCAATCGTATAGTTCCAGGTCATACAAATCATGAAACAAAAATGTACAGGGTGAATAAGAATTAGACCGACAAACTGCGTACCCAGATCTATCAATTTGAGAAAGTGAATTGTTGTTTTTATATCTGCGTCGATATCTCGATATAGGTCCTAGAGACCTACTCGTGGTCTCAATCGATTGAAAACGGCCTGTTTCATAAATGAGATATTCGCAAGATTTTTTGCATTTTTTCTGGAATTTATTGGCATCTGAAGATCGTTTTGTGGTCTGTCGAAGCATTCTCGATTCATTTCATGAGTTCAAGGATGAAATTTTTCAAGTCACGGTTCAAAATTCTAGAAAAATTCGGGAAGCCTGATTTGGAACTGCGAAGCCAAAATATGTGGAGAAACATTCGACCTACTCGTGGTCTCAATCGATTCAAAACGTCCTGTTCCATCAAAAAATAAGATATCTGCGGAATTCTTTGCATTTTTCTGGAATTTATTGGCATCTGAAAATCGTTGTATGGCTATCTAAGTCTATAGAAGCATTCTCGATTCATTTCGCAAGTACAAAAATGAAAGTTTCCAATCCACGGTTCAAAATTCTAGAAAAATTCGAGGAGCCTGATTTGGAACTACCAAACAAAAATATGTGAAGAAACATCCGAATTTCTCCACAATAACTCGCTGGTGTTTCATTCAATTGAAGAAAGTGAATTGCTGTTTTTATATCTAATTTGGATCGTCGATATCTCGAAAACTATAGGTCCTAGCGACCTTCTGGTGGTCTCAATCGATTCAGAATGGCCTGTTAACTAGAACATGAGATATTTGCGAGATTTTTTGCTTCTTCCTGAAATAAATTGGCATCTGAAAATCATTGTATGGTCTATCTGAGTCTATCGGAGCATTCTCGATTTATTTCGCAAGTACAGAAATGAAAGTTTCCAATTCACGGTTCAAAATTCTAGAAAAATTCGAGGAGCCTGATTTGGAACTGCCAAACACAAATATGTAAAGAAATATTCGAATTTCTCCACAATAACTTGCCGGTGTTTCATTCAATTGAAGAAAGTGAATTGCTGTTTTTATATCTAATTTGGATCGTCGATATCTCGAAAACTATAGGTCCTAGCGACCTTCTGGTGGTCTCAATCGATTCAGAATGGCCTGTTCACTAGAACACGAGATAATCGCGAGATTTTTTGCTTTTTCCTGGAGTCAATTGGCATCTGAAAATCGTTGTATGGCTATCTAAGTCTATAGAAGCATTCTCGATTCATTTCGCAAGTACAAAAATGAAAGTTTCCAATCCACGGTTCAAAATTCTAGAAAAATTCGAGGAGCCTGATTTGGAACTACCAAACAAAAATATGTGAAGAAACATCCGAATTTCTCCACAATAACTCGCTGGTGTTTCATTCAATTGAAGAAAGTGAATTGCTGTTTTTATATCTAATTTGGATCGTCGATATCTCGAAAACTATAGGTCCTAGCGACCTTCTGGTGGTCTCAATCGATTCAGAATGGCCTGTTAACTAGAACATGAGATATTTGCGAGATTTTTTGCTTCTTCCTGAAATAAATTGGCATCTGAAAATCATTGTATGGTCTATCTGAGTCTATCGGAGCATTCTCGATTTATTTCGCAAGTACAGAAATGAAAGTTTCCAATTCACGGTTCAAAATTCTAGAAAAATTCGAGGAGCCTGATTTGGAACTGCCAAACACAAATATGTAAAGAAATATTCGAATTTCTCCACAATAACTTGCCGGTGTTTCATTCAATTGAAGAAAGTGAATTGCTGTTTTTATATCTAATTTGGATCGTCGATATCTCGAAAACTATAGGTCCTAGCGACCTTCTGGTGGTCTCAATCGATTCAGAATGGCCTGTTCACTAGAACACGAGATAATCGCGAGATTTTTTGCTTTTTCCTGGAGTCAATTGGCATCTGATGGTCGTTGTAGGGTCTATCTGAGTCTATCGAAGCATTCTCGATTTATTTCGCAAGTACAAAAATGGAAATTTCCAATTCACGGTTCGAAATTCTATAAAAATTCGAGAAGCCTGATTTGGAACTGCAAAACGAAGACATGTGAGGAAACATTCGAATTTCTTCACAATAACTTGCCTGTGTTTGATTTACTTGAAGAAAGTGAATTGCTGTTTTTATATCTGATTTGGATCGTCGATATCTCGAAAACTTCAGGTCCTAGAGACCTACTCGTTATCTCAATCGATTTAAAACGGCCTGCACGAGATTTATTGCTTTTTTTTTAGATTATTGGCACCTGAAGTTCATTGTATGGTCTATCGAAGCAGTCTCGATTTATTTCGCAAGTTCAAAAATGAAATTTTCCAATTCACGTACCTATCAGAATTCTGAAGAAAATCGAGGAGGCTGATTCAGAACTGTAAAGCAAAAATATGTGAAGAAATATCCGAATTCTTCCACAATAACGTGCTGGTGTTTCAATTAATTGAAGAAAGTGAATTGCTGTCTTCATATCTGATTTGGATCGTCGATATCTCGAAAAATATATGTCCTAGCGTCCTACTCGTGGTTTCAATCGATTCAGAATGGCCTGTTCACTAGAAAATGAAATATAAGCGAAATTTTTAGCTTTTTTCTGAAATTAATTGGCATCTGGAAGTCGTTGTATGGTCTAACGAAGAATTCTCGATTTATTTCGCGAGTACAGAAATGAAAATTTCCAATTCATGGTGCAAAATTACAGAAATATTCGGGAAGCCTGATTTGGAACTGCGAAACAAAAATATGTGGAGAAACATTTGAATTTCTTCACAATAACATACCGGTGTTTCAATTAATTCAAGAAAGTGAATTTCAGTCTTGATATCTGATTTGGATCGTCGATATCTCGAAAAATAAAGGTCCTAGCGTCCTATACGTGGTCGCAATCGATTCAGAATGGTCTGTTTACTAGAAAATGAGATATCTGCAGACATTTTTTTTGTAATTAATTGGCATCTCAAAATCGTTTTATCGTCTATCCAAGCTTTCCCGATTTATTTCTCCAGTACAAGAATGAAAATTTCAAATTGAAAGTTAAAAATTGTAGAAAAATTCGAGAAGCCTGATTTGGAACTGCAAAACAAAAATATATGAAGAAACATTTGAATTTCTTCACAATAACTTACGGGTGTTTCAATTAATTTATGAAAGTGAATTGCAGTCCTGATATCTGATTTGGATCGTCGATATCTAGAAAAATATAGGTCCTAGCGTCCTATACGTGGTCACAATCGATTCAGAATGGCCTGTTAACTAGAAAATGAGATATATGCGGAATTTTTTGCTAATTTTTGTAATTAATTGGCATCTTAAAATCGTTGTATGGTCTATCCAAGCATTCCCGATTCATTTCGCAAGTACAAAAATGAAAATTTCAAATTGAAGTTTCAAAATTGTAGAAAAATTCGAGAAGCCTGATTCGGAACTGCAAAACAAAAATTTGTGAAGGAACATTCCAATTTCTCCACATAACTTGCCAGTGTTTCAATCAATTCAGAGAAGCAAATTGCTGTTTTTATATCTGATTTGGATCGTCGATATCTCGAAAACTATAGGCCTAGCGGCCTACTCGTAGTCTCAATCGATTCAAAACGGCCTGTTCTGATTTGAAACTGCGAAGCAAGAATATGAAATCCTTTCACAAGAACTCTATGGTGTTTTAATTGATTAAAGAAAGTGAATTGCTGATTTTTTATCTGATTTTGATCATTGATATCTCGCAAACTATACCCTTATAGCACACAACGTCCTAGGGACGTCCCTATTTGGTACAATTCACGTCCGAATGTCCCGAACCAAAAATGAGTGTCCTTGGGACGTCCCATCCCGTACATCTCATGCAATGTCCGAGCAAGGACGTCCACGGAATGTCCCAGCTGGTACATCATTTCAAATGTCCTAGACATAGCATCCCTCAGACGTCCCACGTGGTACATATTGTGAAATGTCCATACAAGGACGTCCTTGGCATGTCCCTGATATGATATGATTTTGAACGTTCCTTCAGGGATATCGGATGTCCCGAGTAGTACATATTCTGGCATGACTTCAGATCTTATATAATGTAGTTTCTAGATAACCATGAATTGTCTCTGATGGTAAATTCCTTCAAATATCTCTGCACAGGCGCCCTCAATATTTCCAGGATCGAATAAAAGTCGAAATGTCCCTTAGGGACATCCCTCGAATGTCCCTTAGGGATATCCGTCGGATGTCCCAATTGGTACATGAACTGAACTCTTCCAATCTCCTAGAAATAACGTCCTATGGACGTCCCAGTCGGTACTTTCAATATGTTGTCTCTGCGAGGACGTTAACTTACACCTCGCCGACGAATGACTGCTCGTAGGCCATAAGTACTCTTCGTCAATGTCCTTCACGTAAGTGCATTGGACATCCTTGGGAAACTTTTTGGGGACCTTCTACGGACCATCATCTCAACTGGATGTTCTAATCAGTTATGCAAGATCTGGTCCAAGAGGGACCCAGAAAAATTCAAATTCAAGAATAATTCGTACGTCCCTGGGACATCCTATGGACATCCAATTGATATCCCTCAGCGTTGCTGATAGGATGTCCTATGGATGTCCTGAGGATTTCCTCTGTAGTGCTTGATGAGGAATACTGTAGGATTTAGGTATTCGATAGTTGTCCCAGGGACATCCCTCAAGGACGTCCCTAGTTGGTCCTCAAGTGGGACATTTGTGCGTCCCACAGACGTCCAATGGACGTCCACGGTACAAATTCGAACGTCCTATGGACGTCCTGAATGTCCAGACAGGACGTCCTAAGGACATCCATGGGACATAAGTGTGTTATTAGGGTAGGTCCTAGCGGCCTACTTGTAGTCTCAATCGATTCAAAACGGCCAATTTAATGGAAAATAAGATATTCGGGAGATTTCTTGCTGTTTTCTCGAAATTATTGGCATCTGAAAATCTTTGTATGGTCTATCGAAGCATTCAGGATTCATTTCGTGAGTCCAGAAATGAAAATTTTCAATTCATGGTTCAACACTTGGGAAAAATACGAGAAGACTGATTCTGAAAAATATGTGGGACTCTGTGAAAAAATACGTGAAGAAATATCCGAAAGTTTCCACAATAACTAAATGGTGTTTCAATTAATTGATAAAAGTGAATTGCTGTTTTTTTTTCATCTAACTTTGATCGTCAATCGCATACTCCTGAGATAGTAGACCGTCCTGGAAATAACCGTCCATATGTCCGTTGAAAAATTATAATACTGAGAAATTCAATGTCCTATTCAGAAGTTATCTATACCGAGTAATTTCAAACACTATTTCTTATTCTTCTCTCGGAGTTTGTGATTTCTTACGATCACAAAGAATATATATACAGTATATATGTTTTATTCTCCATTAATAATTATAATTCTCATGACATCGAAACAACATTGTTCGTGTAATAACATATTTTCGAGTATCTACCTACCTCCTGTCCCTGTCCTCCATAGGAACGCACGATGTTCTTTGAACATTACAGGGATTCCCTTTCGTGCGCTCCAAGCGATAAAAAAAATATCGAGTTAGCCATAAATGATAATATAATTGACTTTGGTTGTTGCATAATATGGTGAATGCATTCGGAGACTGATGTGACAAAAAATATTGGTGTGTTTCTTTAGAAAAATAAATCGAGATTGAGTAGTCTGAATCGATGTTCAACAAACTCTATATAGTTCCAAGACTTCATTATCGAAGAACATATAGTTCCAAGATTTTATTATCGAAGAACATATAGTTCCAAGACTCATGGGAAAAGAAATTTCATCGGTATGCATATTTAAACTCTTAGTTTGACAACTTCATCTTCAAGAAAACCTTTCAATATCGAGAATGACTGGTATAGATCAATCATAAGACGTAAGTCATTTGGAGTTTCTGTTAACATACCTCGCATAGATAAGTACCTTACTTTTCATCGATGAGAGATGATTAATAATAGACATCAAACATAATATCCTTGGAATTGGAAATTCGGGTCTTTCTGCTAGAAAAACAGGATCTAAGATTAATCACTATGGAAATCACTTTCCTTCATTGAAAAATGCCATCACCTCCAGATGAAGGTTATGTTCTGAGAGAACTAATCACCTTGTGAAATTTTGTGATTTTTGCTGGTAGACCGTTCAAAATTAAATTTGTTGTGTGAAATGTTCATAATATATGTGATGTCATACTTAATAAAAAAGAGAACGGGTGTTGAAAAGAGAGGTTTTCGGCATCATAGTTCTAGTTATGTGAAACTGGTTCAGCCAATGCCTTGTGTTTTTGAGAACCTTCGACAACTTTACTGTGAACATTTGTTAAACAATCATTCCTGTTTCACGCAGAATGACGTTAATTCCATTTTGTTAAATACATGTACGCTTTTTTTCTGAATACAGCTGTACGATCCCAAACACAATGTTTGCTATTTTTCACACCAGTGATTGATGGTTATGTACTGCTGCAAAAAACAACTATCCTGTTGCTTGATGAAGTACAAGTATTCATACAACAGTCGTGGACAAAGTATAGTATATCACTACTACTATTTTTGTGACAAAATTTAATCTTTATGAATAATAGCCCTCATTATATGCTTGTTGAATAATATACTTGTTTCAATCTCTCTGGACAAGTGTTATTCCGCATACCATGACAAGGAAACAGAAAATGAGTACCTACTTCAATTCTATTAAACCTACAGAGTATGCAAAGATGAATAACCGATATTTCAGAATCTCATTCTTATAGGAGAAAAGTTCCTGTTAACCTAGCACCAAGAATATTTTCTAGAATGAGATTAATTCTTGATTTCACAAAAATTCTATGAATTTGGATATCAAATTCAAGACCTGAAACGCCTTTGTTGAATTCTGAGGGCCATAATCTCCCTCAGACAGCATTTGAGTGATTTGTCCTCGGAAATTCCCCTGCATATGTTTTTTGTAGGACACCCTGTATACAATTTGTTGTTATGATATTAATTTATTGAGCAATCGAAAGAAAAACAGTATTTTGGATGGAATGTTTCAATTTGAGCCTGACATAGGAAGTAAACAACACAAAAATGGGAATCGCATACTTCCAAGACAGTAGAGTTCCAAGACCGTCCTGGAAATAACCGTTAGATAAAAAAAACTTCCAAGACCGTCCCGGAACTCAACGAAAGTCTCGGAACTAGCGAATCAATGGCAAAATAAGTCTTGGAAGTAACCCTTAGATATATATATATATATATATATATATATATATATATATATATATATATATATGTACCTTCGAAAATCTCTTGATGAGTTATTAATTCGACATTATTTTCAATAATGTATCTGATGAAAAACAACTACTTTCCCGGCTATGTGCCGACGACGAATATTGAATGATATTCATCAGATATAGGAATAAATGTAATACAAATTTGAAGGTTTGCGAATTCCTATTTTAAATACCTAACAGAAAACAACTACTTTCCTGGCTATGTGCCAACGTCGAATATTGAATTGTATCTGTTAGATATTCATTATCTCTCGTTTTGTTGTGTAAACAAAGTGAGATGTTTCTTACGCCGTTCACTACGTAAATATTGCTTTACTTATTTGTAAGCAACCCGTGTAATATTTCTGCGTTTCTTTTTCGCATACTAATTCTGATTATCGACGTATTATTTCATACATATTGGTCATTTTTGACATTCCAGGTCCAAACCGTAAGATTTAAAAGGATATTCATCTGACAACTCATTGTTGGCAGCTTGAATAAACTGATGAACCGTCCGAGAATTGGTACTTCCATGTACTTTGAGCAATATTTTGACTCAAGGTACCTTGAGATTATTTTTTGTTTAATATGAAATATTATCAGAACTTTATTCGATTTATTTATTTATCTTTGGTGTAACCGGTTACACAATGAATTGGCGTTTATTCAATTAAAAAAAAATATAATCATATATCTTCATTTTGCTACAATATCTATACCTTATCCTGATTTACATCTACCATTGACAATTTGCATTTAATTTTGTCTCCCGGCGATAGCGGGGACAAACTGTCGTCAATTTCCAGGATAAAATTACTTAACGCCTTTTCTTGTTTTTCTAAACAGGGTTCTTCTTGAACTGAGTTATCTTGTTTTCGTGAAATATAGCTATAATACCAATTGAGAAAAATTTTTATGAGGATAAATACTATGAATGATATAAATGCTAAACATAGCGTTCCAAAAAATATGTCGTGTTGAACTGTAACCCCCTGACTTGCGTGTACTGGAGCGGCTAATCCTGGGAAATACCCTAAATTCGGCCTTCCCTTGAAAAGTATAAAAGCTATGAATATAGATAAGACTAGATTCCAAACTAAAAATAGCGTATCTCCGTGTCTTCCGTAGGTATCAGAGTAAGATGTTTGAGAGAAATCAGCTAGATTATTTAAAATTTCTCGGATTTGGTCGCCTGATGATGTCAAATTTACGTGTGGTATAGTTAAAGTCCAATTTTCGTTTAAACATTCTGAGAAATTGTTGAATTTTGGCTGATTGTCCTGCATTTTTGGATTAAGTATAAAGGATTTCAAATTTGTCCAAGCAGCAGGGAGGGTGCGGGTTGTTCGGGCTATTTTTGGGTATGATTCTGGACATGGGAATCGCGGAGGAATCACTTCCTCATCCTCCATTGTTAGTCTACAGTTACAAGGTAGGGTGATTTTTATCGATCCAGGTGCAGTGTAGGATTCTGCGGGGAATGTGAATGTGTAGTTTGGGCAAATAATTTGAGTAAGATTTTTCGGATGTGTTAAAATATGAATTTCCTCATCTATTTCTGAAATTATAGGAGTTGATGAAATATGACAGCTCATAGGGCAATGGTGATTCAGTTCTTGGACTGTTGCACCTTGAAATAATTTCTTGGCACACATTGGTCCTTGAAGAGCGTCTGCCGAAAAGCGGGGCAGAAAGCAATGGTTCAATCCAGTGCCAGAAATTTGCCTCAATTGTTGTTCTTGGGACTGCATATGTGTTGAGACTGCCAAAAATACGGGTTGATGTTGAATAACGCAGGTTTGCTTTTCCCAGGCAAATGGAGTTGTTATAAGCTGAAAAAGGTCCCAGGAATGTGTTTTTTGTCTGATGGGGATCCTAATATTTAAGATGATTTTATCGTTCATGAAAGCACAATCACACAGTGGTAATTGATAAAATTTTGCGATATCCGTTTTTGGGATAGCTAAATCTTGACCTGAGTAAGATAATTCGTTTTCTAGGTTTTTGAGGTCGTGACGGAGGACGATTGGTGATAAAATTGAGATGGGTACTTGATGCTGTCTACAAGAATTCATAATACCTTGACGTTTGACTGCTCTAGTTACTTGAATAATATGTTTCAGGTTATCAAATTGATTTCTCAGAATTTCAAACATGAATCTGCGTGCTTCGTTATTTTGGCGTACCGCGCTGTTCTCAACCTTGAGTGTTAATTTTTCAAAATTATGAATTTTTGCCTCAATTGTTTTAAATGCTGTTGCTGACATATGTTCGTATCCTTTGAATTTCGCAGAATTTTCAGAAATTTCAATCAATGATTTAGAGAGTCCTTTGTTCAGTTTGAAAACCTGATCGCGTAATTTTCCTTCGTCAACTGCCATTGCGTCGAACTTATGTTGTGTGGCCACCCCACAGCACCAAGACAATCCTTCTCCAAGAAAATCTAGAGCCCTTTTATTACGCGAGAGAGATTTCTCTAAATTACTAGAATTTCGTAAAAGATTAGCGCTCCAGGACCGCTCCAAGGATATAAACTCAGTTCGAAAATATCTATCTAATTTACTTAGCTGGTTGAGGGCTGTACATTCTACATCCCCGTCATTGCATACACTAGAAGATTTACCAGCCAGGCTGTAGTCACCTTCAAACCAGTTTGCTTCATATACTAGAGGTATTGTTGCTTCGTAGGTCACGGTGGTTGGTAATGCCTTCCAAAAGGCACCTGCCGATACTTCCAAAGACTGCGGAAAGGCATGAGTAGAAACTGCTACAAGGATGGTAATCCTAAAAAAGTTATTAGCCAAGTATTTAAAGTGATAAACCTGAGATAGAGAGAGAGAGAGAGAGAGAAATATATACATCTACCTAATTTGTAAAATTTGTAAAAATACCTAAATTACAAATTACTTATTTTAAGCTAAAGTCTAATCTTCGTCGTCTTCCGGTACCTGAGCTGGTGGTGTCCAGGGATCATTATAGGGAAGTATCCTCCCTACGTGAATCACTTCCTTTTTACTCTGCCGGGTAGGGCCTTTCTGGATCTCGTAGTCCACTTCGCCGATTTTTCTCAGAATGTAGTAAGGTCCGTGCCATCTTAATAGTAGTTTTTCTGATTTGCCTACTATCCTTCTTGGAGTAAATACTTTCACCTTATCTCCTGGTGAAAATTCTAGGAGCCTATGTTTTGAGTCATACCTTTCCTTATCTTCTTTTTGCCTATTACCAATGTTTTGCACCGCTAAACTTCTCACCGCAAGAGCCTGTTCTCTAATTTTTTCTGCGTCCAACGAGGTTGTAGGTTCCATTAGACAGGCTTCGGTAGGGAGTACAGGTTCTCTTCCGTAAACCAACATAAACGGTGAGTATTTTGTACTGTCCTGCCTCGAAGTATTGTATGCCCATGTGACATGAGGCAGATATTCATCCCAGTCTGTTTGCTCAGTATTGGTGAATATTGACAACATATTAGCTAAGGTTTTATTCAACCTTTCAGTTAATCCATTACATGCCGGGTGGTAGGCCGTTGTGTATAGGTTTGACACTCCCATACATTTCATTAATTCCTGGACTAAGCCTGAGCGAAAAGTTTGGCCTTGGTCGCTAAGCAAATTTCGGGGGGAACCATGTTTCGTAATTATTCTTTCCAGAATGAATTTAGCTACAGGGCCGGCTTGTCCTGACGGGAGGGCCGCTGTTTCTGCCCACCTTGTGGCGTAGTCTGTGGCTACCACGATAACTGTTTTGCCACTCCTGCTGCGTCTGAAAGGTCCTAATATGTCGATGCCTATCTTTTCGAACGGTAAACCTACCCTGATTGGCTGCAATAACCCTGCCGGTTTTCTGTGTTGTTCGCCTTTTCTAGCTTGGCAGTCTGGGCACCCTTTCACAAATTTTTCTACATCTTTTTGTAAAGTATTCCAGTAGTACCTACTTTTTATTCTGTGTAGGGTCTTAGCTATTCCCAGATGTGCTGATAGTGCATCGGAGTGGTGGGAGTGTAATATTTCGCTTATTAGTGATTTCGGTATTATCAGAAGATTATCCAGCCCTTCTGGGAGCGGGTTGATTTTGTACAAAACCCCGTTGATGAGTCTAAAATTTTTTGCCCTTTTTGCTGTTCCAATTTTCACTGTTGGGTCATTTGGGTTGTCCAATGCCCTAAAAAGTTCTGCCCATTCAGTATCTTTTCGTTGTTCTGCAGTAATATCAGATGGTATCACTAGGAACGTCGGGATATCGTGAATATCTTCCATGTCGAACTCCTCTGGCTTTCCCACTGGATTTCTGGATAAACAGTCAGCGTCATTATGTGTTGCCCCACTTTTGTGTACAATAATGTAATCGTATTCCGAGAGTTTCAATGCCCATCTCGCTAATCGCCCTGTAGGGTCTCTCAGGGATCGCATGTAGCATAACGCATGATGATCACTTACTATGCGAACTGGTTTTCCATATACTAAATGTCGTAGGTATCCTAAAGCCCATATGGCACTGAGGGCCTCCAGCTCAGTGATGGTGTAGTTTTGCTCGGCTTTTGACAAACTTCTACTTATGTATGCTATTGGGTGGGCCCTTTTTTTTTCATCTTCCTGAAGTAAGACTGCTCCTATCCCTATAGTGCTTGCATCAACTCGGAGTTCGCAGTCTTTGTTAGGGTTGTAATGCTGTAGTACAGGTGCTGTAGTCAATTTTTCTCTCAGTGTATCAAATGCCTCCTGTTGTTCAGTTCCCCAGAAAAATCCTTCATTTTTCTTAGTAGTCTCATGTAATGGACGTGCAATTTTAGCGAAGTTATTTATGAATTTTCTGTAGAAGTTGCAAAGTCCTACGAAGCTTTGTATGTGTTTCACTGATTTTGGGGTTGGGAAATTTTTGATAGCCCTTAGTTTTTCTTCATCCGGAGAAAGTCCATTAGCGCTGACAATATGTCCTAAAACCTTCACCTCTTTCTTCGCGTATATGCATTTACTTGGTTTGAGCGTAAGTCCTGCTGATCTCAGTCGTTGAAAAACCCTTTCGAGTTTCTGAATATGTTCATCCAAATCCTTTGAAAATATGATAATGTCATCCAGGTATATTAGGATATCCTTCCATTTCATGCCCTCGAACACCCTATCGGCCAATTCCTGAAAAGTTGCTGGGGCGTTACAAAGGCTCAGAACGTTAAATTCGTAGAGTCCGTGTCCCTGTGCGATAAATGCCGTGTAGGGCTTAGATTCTTCCTCAATCCTGACCTGCCAGTAACCACTGAACATGTCTAATGTAGTGAAATATTTGGCATCTCCAAGGTGTGTGAGTATATCGTCAATATTAGGCAGGGGGTAGGTTGATTTTTTGGTCACACTATTTAGTTTCCTGTAATCTACACAGAACCTTATTTTGCCATCTTTTTTCTTGACAAGAACCACTGGGCTTGACCACGGAGAATGGCATGGACGAATTATATTGTTATCTAGCATATCCTGTATTTGTTCGTCAATAATTTCCCTTTCTTTCTGCGACACTTTATAGGGCCTATTTTTAATTGGTTTTGTGTCTTCCATTATTTCGATCTTGTGTTCTGTTAGGTTGGTTATGCCCATTTTTCTCGTGGATTTTGAGAATACGTCTGCGTATTCCACAAGCAATTCTGAAAGGCTTTCTTTGAATCCTGCATCCTCCAAGTGTGACAGATCATGATCACTTAGTAACACGTCTTCATCTTGACCTTCCTCGTTTTCTGTGTACAGAATTAGGGCTTCCTCAAAGCCACTATCTTGATATTCCAGGAAACCGACCGTCGTACTTCTGAATATTTTTTTATTCATATTGCTGAGGTTCATTATCATGAGGGTAGCATCGTTTTTCTCTATAGAAAGGGGTGAACATATCAATCCATTATTCGACAGAAAAATTTCGTTTTGCGTGAATTTGAAGTTTTTTAAATCCGAAACATTTCTAGAAAGTTGAACTAACACTTTTGTTTTCGCCCAGGGTTTCAATATGTGGTCGTCTTTCAGGATTACTTTGTCAGGTTTCTCAGGCACTTCGACTTCTGTGGGAATCTCTATCCATTCCTCTGTAGTGTTTCCTTCGGTCTGCTTTGCTTCTGTATTTGGGGTAAGAGTGGTTTGTTCCTCGATTATGTTGGAACATGGTTGTAGCATAAAGGTCCCAATGTTTTCGGGTTCTGTATCAAAAATTCCAAATACTTCGCTGATGCATTCATTATTTTTCAACGTAAATTTTGTGATCGCAGCTATCTCGCTATGGTATGCATTCTTGTAGTCAAATGTTTCGGGTATTCTGCGGTCCACTTCAGACGATAAGGCCAAATTAGGTGCTTGTTTATGTTGTTTCATCCCCCTAGTTATGATTTTTCCTTTAATATCGAGGGTTATTTTTCGATTACGCAAATCAATGACACACATATGTTTATTCAAGAAGTCCATGTCAAGTAAAACAGGTACTGGAAGTTTGTCTATAACTATAACTTTACACGTTATTTCCAGGTGCCCTATAGATATCCTGATTATTGCCTCTCCCATCGTTGGGACTTTCTGTCCTCCGGCTACGATTAAATTATTTCGGCAGGGTCTATAATATTTTATGAAGTCCTTTGAAACTATGCTATTTTGGGCGCCTGTATCTAAGACTGCGCTTACTGGTTTTTTGTTGATTTTTAGCCCTATCGTCAAAACTTCTTTAGCAGTCGTGTGTTTCATGCCTCCGCTGTTTGACAGGATGACGGCGGAGTTTAGTTGTGTCGTCCGTTCCCGTTTGGGTAACTGTCTGTCCTACATGTAATCGCCGTATGTCCTACCCTGTTGCATAATTGACACCGAGGCCTTCCATCGTGGTTACGTGAATTGAATGCTCTATTAGCTGAGGGTCCTAAGTGCGAAAAATTGCCGTTTGGGTTATAATTTCCATACCTTATTGGAGGTTTCCCCTGATAATCTGGACGCCTTTGTTGCCCTTGAAAATTACTTCTGTAGTTGCCTTGTCTGTATTGATTGGGATTTGGTTGTGATCTGTAATATCCTTGTTGATTTTGAGTATTTCCATTTCGATTTGACTGCCGAAAATTAGTTTGGTTCCTCTGGGGATGGTAATCGTTGTTCCTGAATCCTGATACTGGTGGTTCGTAATTAGGGGTTGGTTGATTTTGAGCGCATTGGCAAGGGTGAAGAGGGCCACAGCGATTTGTATTTGGGCTGGATACATCTTCTAATTTATTCACCATTTTGTTGAACTTTTCCCATGTCATCCCGTCTTCCAGAATAAGCCTATAGTTGGTATAGAATTCCTGATGTATACCGTTTTCAAAATATTTCCGGAAATTCTCCACATCAAAACCTGGATCGTACTCACCGTACAGAGTTTGTAGTTGGTAATAGTAGGTTTTTATTGATTCTCCGGGGGTTTGTTTCCTATCGAGGAGACGTTTTTCCATGGATCTTTTGAAGTCCTGACCTTCATATTCGCCCAGAAAGTCCTTTTTTATTTCAGGCCACGTTTTTTGGGAATTCTCAACAGCTTCTGTATACCTCGTATACCAAAGGTTTGCTGCATTTTCCAAAAAAGATCCGAAGTATGCGATTTTTAGTGAGTTATTCCATCCATTTGCTGCTGCTGTACGTTCGTAGCCTTTCATAAATGCCGATGCGTTATCAGAACAGGGGTTGAAAATCTGTGGGCTCAGGAAAGAGGGAGTAGCTGGGGTTCTCGGGGCTACGAGACTAGCATTCAGCGTGACGTTTTCCATATTTGTTTCAATTTTAGTGGTTGTCAAAGTAGTGCCTGAAATTATGCTGTCGGGATTCGAGTTAGGGATGGTAATTTCATCTATTGCCTCTTTGTCGTTTAATTCGATTTTCGGTATCTCACTGTCTCTGGGTTCCTGTATGTCTGCAGTCCCAATTTCACTGTCTTTCTCTGATAGATTACTGGACTCGGTAGTGAAGTTTAGCTGGTTTTGCGGGCTGTGCGTAATAGGGCTTAACGGTGGCAATCTTGACAGTTTCAATGACTTATTGAAAGGATTATTTTCGAATATGTCTGTGCTCCTGTGTGGGGGGTTGAACGGAATTTTTTCTAACGCAACTAATTTAGGTTTTGAAGATGTTTTTTGGTTAGGTTTCACCAGTCCTGATCGTAATTTGAAATTTAGAAGACTATCATCGGACATTCTTGGTGTCAGTAGGCATAATGACGAAACGTAATGTGTACAAATTGTACGTAGAGATGTGTCACAGGATTATAACAACAATATTTGTAGCGATACTAAATCATTAAAAATTCCGAATATATGTTCGAATTCCCCTTTTATATTTGTTTGTATATCAATAATAGCTTACTTTATTTCTTAAATAACCTACTTTCTTTCTTCACTTTATACTAATCATTCTATAACTTCTATAAGAATTTATTACTGCAGAAATTGAAAAATATTGCTATACTTAGATATGGATTTCAAGATAACTGAACTATTATATTCTATCGAATTTTTGTTTTTTCTTTCTTCTGATAACCCTTCATACTAGTGTCTCTTAACTTTGTTTTTTAATGAAATTGAGTCAGGTATAGTGAGTACATTATGAAGAATGAGACTCAAGAAAAGAAGCTTAGGCGCCTCCACCATGTCACGATCCTGGTCTTCCTGATGGGATAAGGCCACTGGATCATCTTTGAGGGTAGCTCAGATAGGGTAGATCATATCAACTCAGACACTAATAGTTTAAGAGGTATGAGAAGTAGTAAAAACCGTGTTAAAACCACAAATACATTTATTACATCATTGATATAAAAGAGGAATCATCCAAATGCGATACAAAACAATTAAGTGGTACTTACAATATAAATAGGGCCATTTCGGAGAGGGTTGTCTGGTAGGATGCACAAAGACCTAACTAACTCGTTAACGCGACGACTGACTGTGCGAACCGCTAGATTCCACGACCGACGGCAACTACCCGCTAATCAAGTATCCACTATCAGTTATCAACTATCAACTATCTCTTCAATAATCATAATCTGTATTTATCTGAATTCTCAAGAACTATTATTGTTTAGGTTATTCTCGGTACGTTACTAATGGAGGTTACTCAGTCGTACAGGTTGTTAACGAGTCAATGTCAAAACGTGTTCGAAATGTTTATAAACTTTTCTGTTCAATGAGAAAAGCACGATTTATAATTTTATAGAAATATTGAATTATTAATGACTTTGATTATGATTTTGGAAAAATTACTTAATTGTGACAATATCCATAATTGGCAGATCCGAGCCAGTACAGAATCTGAAGAACAATGATCTTGCACAATCGTTTTTTTCTTTTAGGAATTTTTTCAAAAATCCAAATACTTTAGTTTTATCTGTGAGTGATCACTTCACCTATTTTGACTTGTATTTTAGACAAACAATTTTTCACCGTTGGTTCTAGTGAAGATAAATGACTTTTAATGTCATCAAATTATATATTTTTTTGTTTCAACTCTAAATTGAAGCATTTCACCACATATGCTGGTTTCTGCACCAACTCTTTATGAGCAATATCTCTCACTAACTGTTGGATATCATTTTTTGCTGGAACCCATTTAGAATCGTATATAGTGATGATGTCCAGCAGTTCTTCCCTATCGACATTTTCAAAGTTTTCTGAAGCAGTTTTTATTGTCTCTCTTTCTGACACAAATGTATTCCTTGAGGTTGTTTAAGACTGAATCATCTGTTGGTTCAAGCCCAAAACAGTTTTGAAGGAATACTGGTGCTACTTTGATAGGTAAATATTTGTCGGTAATGAATCCATGGATAAAAACCTTAGCGATGGCCCTCCATTGAATTTCTTCAAAATCGTGCCTAATATAGGGTACTTTCAGATTAGTACCAACACTACATTTGTCATAAAATGTTGTCCAGAATTCAGATATAGCATCTCGGAATACTCCACCAAAATCTTCAGCAAATTCCACTTCACCGTTAGGCAAAACCATCTCAATTTTCATATCCATATTGTAAGAATATGTTTTCCCATAAGCAGCAAGAAATTCTTCGAAAATGTTACCTCTGTGAACTATAAGTTTTGTAGTCTTTCTATCATTGTCAGTATTTTCATTGGGCAATGAAATTGCAGCAAAATTAGCGTCAAACATATTAAAATTGAATAAATGTGGTTCTTCTCTTGATGGCAGTGGCACAGGACTCAGAGGAGATTCCTGAAATGGCACAGGACTCACAGGAGATTCCTGAAACGGCACAGGACTCACAGGAGATTCCTGAAACGGCACAGGACTCACAGGAGTTTCCTGAAAAAGATATTAAATCAATAACTTCAGTTCTCAACAACCTCAATGGGAAACTTATAATTCTCTACTCTATTTGGACATACATTTTTTGAAAAAATTTACCGATTTTCATGTGGTTTTCGATATAAAATGTGATATTTCATCGACTTCAAGGAGAGCTAGAACACTGTGAAAAAGTTCGCAGGACAAAACTTACCGAGGATGTAAAGTGAAACCAGTACGCTATAATTTTTTTTATTATGAAGTCATAATATTGTGACGATAAAAGGGTTGTTAGATGTTTAGACCATCCATATCGATTTAAAAGGGGTAATGCTTAGCTTAATATTTTGCGAGAGGTTATATTCGAATAGGCACTAATAGTTCAGGGGTAACTGAAAGTACAAGACTATATTCAAAGATATCAATATGTATTGAAGCATGCAACATCATGTGTAGTGATGATAAATATAAATCAACAACAAAGAATATAAAGACCTAATAACAACTTACATCATAGCGAACATCACAACGAGCTCTTATCAAGTCAAGAGTAGCCCCAGACCAGACTAACTTCGGAACCCTCACATCCAATTTTTATATACATCATTTTATTAGATATGCACGTTTCTCATGAGAGTTTCTTGGTCAGTTTTTATAATTCGATGTCAATGGATGATTTGATCAACTTTATGTTTATAAAACCCTCACAGTTCGAAATTGCTAATATACCGTATGTTCTACTCGTGACAATATGATACATTGGGGCTCATCTCAGGACGTTTTCGTGATTTCCCCCTTATTGGCTATTGGAACCAAAATGATTTGTTTTGAAAGGCTCGTATTTCTTGAAATTCTTCTTCAGATCTTCACACGAACTGAATATTGAGAAGATCTGTTTTGATGTTTTCTGGAGGTCAGTGAACGACGAATAACGGTGAAAGGACAAAAGGAAACCATATAATGTCATAATCGATATCAGGAAATGAGTTTGTATTGAAAAATGTCCTCCTGTATTCTCCAATTAGACGTGAATTTCCGAAAACGTCTGGAGTTGGTAGTCTAATTTATATAATGGATACTGAGAAGGCCGTTTTTTAATATCATGATTCGAATGAGCCATGGTTTTAGTCACTGTTTTTGATTTTTTTACTGAAATGAGATGGTTTCCTTTTAAACTTTCACCCTTTATATTCCACTATGATGCTTCATTCGTCTTTCATCGACTCAGAAAATATGGAAACAGTTCTTCCCAATATTCGGTTTGAATAGTGTTCTGGAGAAAAAATTTTGGAAATACAAGCTCTTTGAAAAAAAAATCATTACTTCTGTTCCAAAGGCGAATTGAGAAGAAATCACGATATAGTCCCCAGAAGAAGTCTAATTCATCATAATATGAATTACTCACAATGGGTTCCAAAAGCATCGCAAAGTGTAATGGATCCACATAACATCCTGTGTAAGTTTTGTTATGCAGACTTTTTCATAGTGTTCTAGCTTTCTTAGAAATCGATGTAGTAGTAGTAGTACCTAGTACTGAACAAAATGGCGGATGAGTATTCAATTATCATCATCCGATTTTATTCAAAACTGGTATCTGGAGGTTCTTGTCGCCGGCAATCATGATTCATCTGTCAAAAATGTAAAATTAATGATGGCGGCTTCAATATGGCAGATGAGTTTTGTAATTATGATCCGATTCTATTCAAAATAGGTATCTGAGGGTTTTCTGGGTCGGAAATCATGATTAATTCATCAGAATTGAGAAATTCTACATAGTGGCTTCAAAATGGCGGATGAGTTTTGTGATTATGGTCAATTATATTCAACATTGGTAGGTTATGTGGGGGCTTTTGTTGTCGGATATTTTCACCATCCATAAAAAATACTAAAAAGTTAAAAATAAAATGAACTTCTTGGAGACTATCTTTTATACGGATGCACTTGAACATTTTGTTGATATAGGTTCAAATTTATCTTCAAAAATCACTTCAAGATCTGGATCTTTGGATTATGACTCCAGTGTTTCATCTGTGTTTATGATAGAGCCAAATATGTCAGAAATTTAAAATCTTATCGATGGTCTTGATGTACGAGAATCTTGTGGATTTGATTATATTAGTATCAAAATTGTCAAAGTAATCAAACCTGAATTAGTAAATATCTGTACAATGGTATTGGCAACACTGCCATTGGAAGTATAGCATAGACAAATGACGGGGAGATTTAAAGATACTGTAAGTTTATAGTTTGGAAATCAGTAAAGTAGTTATCAATCAAAAGTGTCTCCAAGCTCTAATTCAATATATAAACATCTAGAACACTATCTTGTTAAAAATCATTTCTAAATATCATTTTTGACAAAATGAAAATTGCAAAGGTATTGCCAGAGATGTGAAAAAAATTGTAACTAAAAAGTTGTTTGAAATGACCCAAACTTGTATTTCGTGAAGTTGCTTCATAAACAGTATAATAATAATTATAATGCTCTAAATAGGTGAATACACAAGCTAAAGGATGTAAATTTGACCATTAAGAACTTTATTAGGAATTAGAAAATAATGTGATTACATTCTTTAAAGGCAAAATGTTGTCCACTATGATAATGGAGCAAGACACGATTTGGTACATGGCATAAAATATATATATTCACCATAAAATAATCATGTTCACAAAGAAAGTTCTCTAGGTAATTCCCAACTGACGATGTTTCTCCATTATCCTGGCTGAAGGATCGACGTCTCACCAGTGTTGGGCTAGCACTGGATGAGGTGCTAGGAACTGTTATAAAATGGTCAGCATTTTCCTCTGTTGGCAAATCTACCTTATAGGTTGTAGCTAAATAAAAACGCGATGTGGAAAGTCCGGTGATTCCATACATTTCCTGGACAGTCAAGTTTGACTCACATTTATGACTCTTGTAGTCTAATAACTGAACATCAAATGAATCAATGTTCCCTTTGGTTGATTGTCCATTTGGGGAAGATGAATTGATAGCCGTCTGCAAGATTGCCTTGCATCTACTATTTTCATCTATCGGTATTCTCCTAGTCCCACCTCCTTCATCAATTCTAACTTGGGTGTAACTTTTTTTGTTTTTGTGCATGTAGAATCATCCTATTTCAATGAATCAAGTTTTTTTGTATTTCTCATATCATGGCTCTTGTTTACCTTTGATTTGGTTATACATTGTTATCCATTTTATTCCTGATTTTTTCAATCAAACTTTGTTTGCTGCAGCTAGTTTTCTTTTCACTGAAATTTTTCACAGCAGCTCTGTCACCATATTTGCACTGAGAAAACTCGGCCAAGTAAATTGTTTTCTTAAAAAAAAAGTCGATTGTGACAAGAACATTTTCACCAACGGTAGGAAAATATGGTATTGCAGTAGGCAAAACTATATTTCTGGAACGAAGTTTCTGCTGTTGGTGATCAGAACACTTGTTCGTATCAACCAAGTCGATACTTATGTACTTAGAGCTCGCTAATTCTGAGTGAACACTAAACTAGTGCTAGATTAACGAATACTCACTATGATTAAATTATTTTTCTGACATAAGATCACTTGCTCATCAATAAGGACAATCTATCAAGTCGATTGTTGCAGGTGACAGCTCACCTGTAGTTATAGATATCTTTTCCGTTCGGACATCTCCGATATTATTCGAGTACCCACGCCCAACGCGATCACTGTCCAGTGTCCACGAGTCCACGGCGTCATTTCGATCTTTGCATTCGTGAAGTTAGCATACTTGCGTTCCCGCTAGTAACATTTAAATTCCAAGTCATGCAAGTGCCCTTTCGAACAACTACTATAATTATCATATTCGTATGAGAATTCTCTTTTTGTGTGCGCTCTGAGCTGTGGGGTTTTGAGTTCTTAATCTGTTTTCTTGAAGGAGATGATGAAATACAAAACTCTTCTAGAACAGTACATAATTGTTTCTACATATATACAGGATTTTTTCCACTTCCTATGATACTCGAAGTGGAAGGAAGTGACGTTTAATAGTATGAAAGTTGATTCATCTTCAATGCTGGAAGGAAAAAGATAGTGAACCAGAGTGCAGTGCAGTGAGTGATAGTACCGTTTTTCTCGGTGCATGATGCTGATATACGCGGTATCTACACAGAGAAAAAACTTCAATAATGGTTATTAAACATTCAATAGTCACAGTTAAAAACTTGAATACTATATGGGACAGATATACAGTATGATAGTGGTAGATAAAATATTTTACCTGAATTGGTATACCTGCAGCAGACACTCAATTATATAGTTCATTGATCGTTAATGAATGAATAGATTTAAAATCAACTCAGGATTATTGAAGTGTTGAATAACATTGATTAGACAGTTTAATTACCATTGAACATTAAGTAATTCCCTTTGAAACATCGCTATATTATCTTACAGACTCCTTCACCTGCTGTAGGTACACACTTCGATGATAGTCATTCAATAGTTTAATAAATTTTCAATACTATATAGTTGCCACAGGTGAAAAAGCATGCTGTTACAGAAAAATAGGTGATATTCTCTGAGATATATCTAACTGATGTTAGGTACATCCTTTAATTACTACCATTGAAGAATACAATTATTCCATAAACATTATTAAGTTGTCCTCGGATCATAAATTACTCGTCTCTGGAACATAATTCAATTATCTCAGATGTGCAATTCAATTGAAATATTGGGGATGTTCAATGTGCATACCTGAAAAAGGAGTTCAGAAACGATCATTCTGATTCCTGATTTTCAATGGCCTGGATATAGGAAAAATTAAAGATATTGTCTACGAGTATCAAGTGCACCCGTGAAAAACATTGAAAATAATGAATCGGAATGATCATTTCTGGTCCACTTTTTTAGATGATGCAGACCCATAGACATTTATTCCTGAATAACAAAAAATGATAAATGAGAAAAATCAAATCATTTGGTATTATTTTTGGTTAACTGTTCATCATTTATCAACATTACAGAATCAATTTTTGAAAGCTGTTGCATATCGTTCACTTTGGATATGTGCTTATTGTTGAATATTGGAGCAAGAAATCTTTCATATTTTCCAAGGTATCACACAATGAGGATGGTGATTCTATGGAAGAGAAAAAACATTGTATAAAATATAGGTACATTATATGTATAATATATTTTAGTCATTTGTAATTTCAGTACAAACTACATAAATAAATGAACTTGAAATAATTATTCTCAATATACAATAGTTGTCGAACTGACTCATATACAAATATATTTCAGACATTGATGGAGTATCTGCGGGCGGCAGGGGTACTAGGTCCACTTGAATTTAGATCAAGTGACATCAAGTTCTAATCAGGTACATCATTACCATCAGCATCCTGAAATTTGAAATTTCCTCTATATCATGTGTTGAATTTCTCCTATTATTTTCTTGAAAATTCAAACAAATAATCCTATTTCAAGAGATTCATTGGAAGAATAAACTCTTAACAGGTAGCGAACGTCCCGTGAGCCCATCCAAGTAAGGCCATTCTTTATAAAACTCTACTTTGACTCAAATCCAGGGACACCGAATAAGAAAAATCAAGATCCGTTTCCTGTAATTTTATCCCGTGTACCTACTATCAGAAATAAGATTTTTTCGCAAACATTCACAGTATATAGAGAGTCTTTTCATTTTGATATTTCCCAATTTATTTCTCGGCTTTTGTGAAATATAACTATAAAAACTCCTCTGTTTCGGTAATAACTTGAGATCAATTCATTCAGTTTTCTGAGATTATGTCTGTGGTAAGATGGCAATACCATATATGTCGAGATTTCGCCATTTCGAGTTTTTCACACCTATATGTTCGTAATAATGAGATCTATAAGATGGCAAAACCATTTGTGTCAGAACTATCTCTGTATGATTATATTCTTGGTGACAAAAATTAATATGTTGAATACAAACATGCTCCTGACTTTGGCAATACCACATAAGTTTCATAAATAATAAATCGCGTCAATGATTTTCTTGGATGATTGATTTTACAAGAGGGCAAAAGTAGTGAAACAAGAGGATTTCTACGGAAATTTGGCAGTTGGCCCGCCTAATGGAAACCTATTACATTCATTATGACGTATAACGTTCAGTTCACTTAATAATAATTTTATTTAATTAAAAAAAGATAATCATACCGTATAGGATTTGAACTTTGGATCTCTGGGTTGGCAAGCCGACACGTTACCAAGTGGCTATGGGGGGTCCAATTTATCAACGTGCAAGTGTAGGTACGACTCAACTTGTCCCCCTGTTTTCGAGAGATATTTTTTGGAGGGCCATGAGTATGGATATTCGACATATGGATGGGTATATGGATATTTGGGGGGGTTCATTTTGCTTCATTGGGCCAATAATATGAGCAATTTAAATAAATATATTAGGCTTATGAATGAGTTTCAGTAAATATTTCTATGTTCAACATAGATTTCATTTTTCGGTACTGCTAGTGTCCTCACTCGGACGTGAGTGGAAACTGTTTGCTATGCTTACCTTCTCCTATTACAGAGGTCTTTTTGAAGAATCTACTCGTATGTGTTACGCTTCAACCTAATTCCGCGAGGTGTCGCTACTGATACTGTTTTCCAAGGTTTGTAGAACTGATGATTATTTTGTGTTTTCAATATTTAATATGTTTTGCTAGTCTATATGGTCGTTTTTTGTGTTCCTAGAGTACCTAATTAGGCGAGGTGTTGCTTCTGATACTGGTTTCAATATTTTCCGTTCTTCAAACCTGCCTTTGATTTCACCGTACCGCTGGGGTCCTCATTCGGGCGTGAGTGGAAACTTTTTTCTGCGTCTACCTTTCACAGAGGTCTTTTTGAAGAATCTATTCATATGGTTCACGCTTCAACCTAATCCTGCGAGGTGTCGCTACTGGTACTGTTTTCAATATTTAATATGTTTTGTTAGTCTATATGGCCGTTTTTGTGTTCCTAGAGTACCTAATTAAGTGAGATGTCACTACTGATACTGTTTTCAATATTTCCGTTCTTCAAACCTACCTTTGATTTCACCGTACCGCTAGGGTCCTCATTCGGGCGTGAGTGGAAACTGTTTTCTGTGTTTACCTTTCACAGAAGTCTTTTTGAAGAATCTATTCGTATGGTTCACGCTTCAACCTAATTCCGCGAGGTGTCGCTACTGATACTGTTTTCAATATTTAATATGTTTTGCTAGTCTATATGGCTGTTTTTGTGTTCCTAGAGTATTCCTTTTCATAAAATAAGTATATGTTACTCCCAAAACATTGAAAAACGCACATTAAACACAAAAAAACGGACCGCAAAGCGTTCTGGATGGCGCCAAAAGACAAAATATGGAAATGATATAATGTTTCGCTTTGTGTACGTTCTTCTTGGAAAATTAGGTACTCTGAAGTCTTATGTTCCTATATTCTTTGAAAGTTCCAATTACCCAATGTTATTGATGAAATATAACATTCAGGTACCAGTACGTATAGGTATATCAAAAATGAATAAATAATTGACTTATGCAATGAAAATTAATGAATCTATTACATCAGCTATACATAAAAGGTTAACATGCACCAGGAAATTGAAATGAAAACATTTTTTTCAAAATAAGTGAATGTATATGCAACGGAGAACTATTTATATAAGGTGAAATTCAGTTCGAGAAGTACACAGTTAGTTGAAAACACAGTGAATTTATATACCAAAGAAGAAGAAGAAGCAAACGAATTTGGGGTGAGTGTTTCATTATCATTATTAACTTTTGATGGAGTTAGATTAAGATAAGTGAATTATTTTTTTAGGTGAGAAATACATGAAATATTCTCTCTAATAGAAATCGTTAATATTGAATGAGAAAAATGAATACTGTTGACGAAAAAATGGTAATATAATCTTGTGCGTGGGTGTCTCTTCACTTTTGAATTATTATATTTATATTTCAAGGTTCTAAAAGTGATGAAAACTAATGAAGCTGCTTATATACCAACAAGAGCTACTCTTGGATCTGCCGGTTGTGACTTAAGAACACCTACAGATTTCACTTTACCTGCTAGAGAGCGATTACTCGTAGACATTTTTTTAAAAATACAACTCCCCCAAGAAGTGTACGGACGGATTGCACCCAGATCCGGATTAGCGTTAAAATTTGGCATAGATATTCCTGCTGGCGTTATAGATAATGATTATACAGGGTCAATTAAAATTCTGTTATATAATTCATCATCTGAAAAAGTTGATTTCAAAAGAGGGGATAAAATAGCTCAATTGATATGTGAACGATATTCTATTCCAATTATTGAGGAGGTTAATTTTTTGCATGCTACTGAAAGAGGGAAAAGAGGCTTTGGTTCGTCTGACATTCTGCTAAATGATTGTCAATGATGAAAATAATCTCAGTTTCGAATAGTACCTCACAGAGTAAAGATAAATATCTTTCATTGAAAAAAAATATGACTTCATTGAAATCAAATTTCATAATTTTGACAGCTATTGTAAATGGTATAATATATACAAATGTACCCAAAGAAGCTCAATATATTGCTATATGTTTCGATATGAAAAATACGAAACTGGATTGCAATAGATCATCGTGGAATGTGTTGAGCTCATCCAAGGAAAATTATGGTGAATTACCCGTTTTCAGCATAAAAATTCCAGAAGCGAACGCCACTCATTTGAACTATAAATTGAAAATAATATTTTTTGATCATTCTGAAGCAGATCAATGCCAATGGCAAACTATTCATTTCAATGAAACAAAACAAAATGGAAGTACTATGCAAACAAAATGGAAGTACTATACAGAATGTATTTAATATTATATATAACCTTAGTTTTGGTAATTTTTATATTTCTAATGCTTTTATCTAAAATGGTAGTGTCAAAGTATGATGCCTTTCAGCCGATACCTAATAATTAATTAATTTCATGGTTATTAATTGAGAAATCTTGATTTTTTCAAATCTTTGAATAAAAAATATATGTATTATTGAAGTGATTGTTTGATTCAACCTTGAGAGAGAAAAAATAGCCCCCCCACACCTTCTCCTGATTATTTAAATAAAACCGTGAGAAAAAAAAATAGTATCAGACGAAATGAATGTATTTAAAGACAAAGAAGATATATTTTTAGGTGAACGTAGATTTTATTTGTACCCTAATTATTCAAAGTATGTGTCGATCTGTATATCAGTACAATTAGGTTATGTCCCTTGTGTTGTGATAACAGATATTGATAAAGGTGCCACTTTAGTGTTTTCGGAGAAGGAATGGTCTGACTTAGTGGAAAACAGGGAAGCAATTGATAGTTTGCTGGTATCAACAACAGAAATTGTTGATACAATGGATCTTGGAAGATTTGCCATTGAATTCAAACAGGTCGAACCAAATTATAATAATAATATTAGAATTTACAGTGGTGATTCTAGTATGTTTTTAAATTATGAATCATTGTTAAAACTATGGCTTTTCACACCCATTATCCAGCATAGAATGGAGGTTCTAAAATCGCTAAGATTTGATAAAGTCATGAATATGCTTCAATTAGGAGTGAAGAAGGATCTAATTGACTGGTCATTGAAGGTGCTCGATACAATGAAAGAAATAAATCACGAAGTGTATGCACTTGGATTGGAAGTAACGTATCATCATCCCAAACTCCTTTACGAAAACAATGAATAAGTTAGTAACATTTGGTGGTGCAGAGATCCATGTACTATACCTATGGAGTTACGCTTTTCGGGGGACGGCGAGACAAAGTCCTTGGAACACCTTTGCTGGAGATATATCAAGATTCGAGTGACGAATCAGGGAATCAGCTCTATGTTCGAATCATATAATGAATATAGATCATAGGAATGAGGTATATGAATAAATAAAATACCTATATAACTGTATTTATCGATTGAATTCTTACAATACGTTTTAAACCTAAACTATATCATTTTCATTTATCCAAGAATTATGTGATGAATCGAAACCCAACCACTGGACAAAGAGTTTTTCCCCCTTCCTACGGATGACTTTTGATACCAAATGAATATCGGGATACTTGGCTTTCTGTAATTCTTCTGTATAGAATGCCCCTTGTATCTGTTCCTTTTTGCTATCTTCTAGAATATATGTGGTAGGATTAGTTAATTTAATATGCTTGATTTTAAACACTTCAGTGGTCCAATTTGGGGTATAGGACTTAGTGAATGCGTGTCGATACTTGCTGATTCGTACCCACTCGCCTTTGCTGAATTTTGGTTTTTTTGGATCAACAGTTTTTAGGTGTTGAAATGAAGTTACAAATTTAGCATTTTTTTCATTTATTTGACTAGGTACAGCCTTAGTAGTAGAATGTTTGGTGTCATTATATTTCTTAACAATTTCAGGAAGAATGTTGAGCCATTTATAAGACCCCTGATAGCTGAATTGTTTCCATAATAATGATTTCAAAGTTCTTATGACCCTTTCAGCAATACTAGCTTTCAAATTCGAAAACGAGCTATAATGATTTATACTATATTTCTTCATAAGATTTTGAAAGTCTTTGTTGTAAAATTCTGTCCCCATATCAGTTTGCAAGTTTTTTGGTGTAATAGACATTTGGGCTAATACAGATTTCATAGCAGCTGTGATATCTTCACCAGTTTTTCTCTTAACCGGTATTGCCCAGACATATTTACTAAAAGCATTGATGATTACAAGAATGTAATTATATCCCCTGTTTTCTTTTGCAAATTTATTCATAATCGCTAAATCAGCCTGTATCAAGTCATGTAAACCTTTAACTATAACATGTCGTCTTTTATAATTGATTCTGACTGGTTTATGAAGTTCGGCTACAATTTGCGCTTTACTCATTTTTAACTAGCGGACACTGTAACAATATCTCAATAAAAATCGTTGGAGTTGTCCCCAATTTAAAACTCATCTCATCCCCCTTAGCGATGGACTTATTTGCTAGTTGTTGAAATTTGAAAGATGTATTATTATTCATCAAAACTTGTTAAAATTCCGGGCTATATTCTGAGATGAGTCAGGATACTTTCGATAAAATCAAAAGGATACATATATATGTATTTTTTTTAATTTTTTTTTTTATGTTTATTTTTGGTGCTTCTTCGAACAAGAACAAAGAAATATTTAACGTGCACTGGTTGTGCCCGAACAAAAGAAAAGGAGATAGAAGGGATGATTGATTTTTTTTTTTTATCCAGCACAACAATTTATTATAGTAGCAACCAATACACGGCCGACTAGCAGATCTTCGTGGGTTCTCTGTATAGTTGGTTCAATCTAAATGAAACAATGGTTCAGTTACTGCCCCTTTGTATAATCAGGATAATCACTACAAATTCTGTCTAATATAAGAACATTTTTATAGAATCGATTTTCTTTTTGAAATAGAAATGAACCTCAATTCTTCAAATTGGCAAGTAAACATCCACCAAAAAGATTACAAATGTCATACATCTACATACAATGATTTAGAGGGTGAGTACTAAAAAAAAAAAAAAAAACCAATAGGGTGATCACTCTTGGTTCCTACATTACACAATCACTCCGACTGTACCCTTGGTTTATCATACACTGATCAACATAATACTCTAATATTATTATATTGAAACCTATTACTACAGAATTATCTGGGTACTCGAATATAAAGGCCTAACCCAGAAATATTGGGTACCTTCTTGTACCACACACTCAGTCAAGTTATCAGGAAATTATGACTAATTGATTGTGGATATAAACGTTTTCCCCAAATGGGTCACTTAGCTGTCTGTCCAGTCAACTGCTGTGCAGGAACAAAGGGAGATAGGGCTTTGACGTTGGAGCTCCTGGATGTAACATACAGGGTGTTCTGGAATAATGGCCTGCAGCGAAAGGGGGCGATGACGTAACGATGACTCTGACCGATGAAATCCTGGATAAGAAGTCACCGTAACCGGTTACGTCACTTGGTGGAAATAAAACTCTGGTTTAGAGAGCTGTTCAACCCGTACTCGAAGCCGTGGATGGAGGGCGGCTTCAGAAGGTTATATTTGTGAACCGGCGTGGTTCTGCCAATGATCCGACATCAGTCGAAAAAGGAAGACAATTACTGTTTGAAGGTTCTCTCCTTCACAACAACAGCCACAAAATGATTCTTCCTCACTGTTAGGCACTATTTTCGAAAATTCGATCCCAAAATCAATAAAATGGAAAAAGTCGAAACACTCTTAAAACTCTCGAAAATATGGTCGCCTCGTTCATCAAAAATCTTCCACTCTAGAAAAGGTGCGCGATATGTGCGCGATCAAAAACCTGCTAGCAACTTTTCCCTCCATAAGAAATACCATCAACGTCACAACAGGGGGGAATAAAGAAGTGTTATTTTTGTGATGTTACGGCTAAGGTCATACTGAAAATATATCCGATAGGACTAATTACAACTTCTATATTTCTTTCCAAATTCATAAACTTACCCACAACTCAGGAAACGGACAGAAACTCCATGATAAAAGGGTAATTTGAAGAGCACGCCACTGGCATAACTAGTTTACTCAGTAAGCGGAAACATCGATATTTCAAATTCAAGCAATTGTCAATACTGTCGTTGATACTGCATATAGTTGACATGGATGACAGGTGTGACTGAGGATTCTCGATAAACATTGCATGTTTAATTTATAATTACCTATTATTGTTGATAATAACAGTGCATCTCAATGGATGATGTGAGTGATAAAGGATGTGATGGGTTTTCTGATCAGTGTTGTGGCTTCGCCTACCTTTGGTGAGTGTTTTCTTTTAATACAAGGTGGTCAGCAGCAAAATAATATTTTGTTGTTGTTTATCTAGATCCCGAATCCTAAAGCAGTAAGGTTATCATTTACAAGTGCTTGATCGTCGCGTAACGATGGCATTAATATATTTAACATATTTTGTCCCACCCGATCATTCTGTTGGTCACTACTTGCCTAAAATTTACATGACAAAATTTTTGTGTAACAACTCCCCGTCAACCCCCTAGGAGAATTATCTCCTATAATTCTCCTTCAAGGAAATATTTAATACCACGTTTTCAAAGAAACATGTCAGAATCCGCATACGCGTTACAAGAGAACGTTAAAAAGGTTAATCATTATACCTATAGAAAAATAATACTACAAGAATATCCCGAGATCGGGTCTACCTTCGCAAATTGAAGAGGGGAGGGGGGAAGAGATGGGAGAACAAAATATAAATCATCAATCATTAAATTATAGTGATCGGAACTGGGGCAAAATAAAGAAATTATTCATCTGAATCACTTCCTGAGTCTGGAGGTTTAGCTTTCAAATCTTTGACGTGCCAGATACCTTTGGACTGGTTGTTCAGATCGACGAGTTCATAGGTTACCGGTGATAATTTATTCTTAACCACAAAAGGCCCACCAAATTTTGGCGCGAATTTTGATGTGAAATTTTTACTGGCATCGGAAAGAATATGATTCTTCCGGAAAACTTGGTCACCTGGCTCGTAACTAATGGGCCGACGACGGAGATCATAACGACGTTTTGAACTCTGATGGGCTTCTTTCAGTCGCCTCTGCACATCTTGATAAACTCTAGCAATCTCTTCGGAACGCAAGATTAGGTCTTGCGGAGTCTGCGACGAGAAATCAGGTAATGCATGAAGATCCCCAGAACCAACATACTCCCGCGAAAAATGTATGAAGTATGGAGTGAGGCCTGTAGTCTCATGCACGGATGTGCGGATTGCGCAGCCCACCTTCGGTAGAAGCCTATCCCAATTTTTGTGATTCTCCTCGATATAGCAGCATAACATAATTTTCAGGACTCCATTCACCCGCTCAACGGGGTTAGCCTGTGGGTGGTATGCAGGGGTGAACATTATTTCTACCTTGTAGGTTTCACATAATCGAGATAAGAGGTGACTGCGGAACTGTACCCCATTATCACAGATGAGGTACCTTGGGCTTCCAAACATTAAAAACACATGTTCCTCCATGATCCTAGTGACGGCGGATGCTGTCGCGGTCCGAAGTGGGAAAAATAATGGAAACTTACTGAAGGTGTCCAGTACCACTAAGACAAAACGATACCCTTGAGAGGAACGGGGTAGTGGCCCAAAAAGATCGATACTGATCATTTTCCAAGGTTTTTCTGGTGTCGGATGTTTCCCTAAAAGTCCAGGGGGTGGCCGTAAGACAGGTTTGTTAGCTAAACAGGTTGAACAGCGACGGATGTATCGAGTTACGTCGGCCTTCATCTTAGGCCAATAATATTTACTCCTGATTCGTTCATACGTTTTGAAAATACCACCGTGACCAGCACTAATGTGGTCATGATTGCTCTCGAGAACTAGTCGTCGATTGCTCTTCGGTACAACTTCCTTCCAGAAATCGGAGTCATCTCGCAAACCTGGGTACGGACAACTGACATATTCATAAAGAACGCCATTATGATAACGCCATTGGGGATAACGTAAGGGATCTTCCTGAACCTTTCGATAGAGTTCTGAATACCATTTGTCTATATTTTCGAGAGGCAAGGAAGGGTCCGAGGGTTCAAGAGTAGCAACTTCGGCCACAGACCTACTGAGAATATCCGGTACAACATGATCACGGCCCTTGCGATGTATGATTTCGAAATTGAACTGCTGTAAACGTAGTGCCCAGCGGGCCAATCTCCCTGTCGGTTCACGCAGGTTATGAAGCCAGACAAGGCTGTGATGGTCAGTGATAACCTTGAAGGAATACCCCTCTAAGTATGGCCTCAGTTTCTCACAAGCGTATATTACAGCGAGGAGTTCACGTTCCGTGGTGGAATAGTTGCGTTCAGTTCTAGAAAGTGAGCGAGAAATGTAGCATATGACATGTTCCCCATCCTCATGCTCTTGTGACAGAACTGCTCCTATGCCATAGCCCGAGGCGTCGGTCTGAACCAAGAAGGGTTTGGTAAAATCGGGACATGTGAGGACTGGCGCTGAAGCCAGGGATGTCTTGATTGTTTGGAATGATTTTTCACAGTCTTCCGACCAGTTCCATTTCTTGTGTTTACATAACAACGCAGTTAAGGGTGATATTATCGTTGAAAAATTGGGGAGAAATCTTCGGTACCATGAGGCCATTCCTATAATTCTCCGTACTTCAGTGGTATTTGTGGGAGTTTTGATATTCAAGATAGCGTTGACTTTTTCGGGGTCGACATGGAGACCGTGTCGATCCACCATGTAGCCCAGATATTTGAGTTCAGGTCGACAAAATTGACATTTTTCTGAAGATAGTGTCAGTCCCGCACGCAGAAGTTTCTCGAAAATTTTTTGTATTACCTCAATATGCTCCGAAAACGTGGCGGTGACAACTATAATGTCGTCTAGGTAAACGAAAGCGTTTGGTTCCATTTCTGCCCCAAGCAACCGATCTACTAGTCGTTGCCAGGTAGCTGGAGCATTAGTGAGACCAAACGGCATTTTTTTGAAGTGATAAAGACCGCGTCCAGGAACCGTGAATGCAGTTTTGTCTCTAGACGCTTCCTCTACCGGTACCTGCCAATAAGCAGATCTAATATCTAGTGAACTCAAATACTTGGCGTTACGTAATTTATCCAAAATGGAGGCGATGAAGGGAATGGGATAGGCGTCCTTCTTGGTTATTTTGTTCAAGGCGCGATAGTCAACGCAAAATCGCCATTTGTCATCTCCTTTTGGCACCAACAGAACAGGAGATGACCAGGCGGAATCTGAATGCTCAATGATATCATTTTTCAGCATGTTTTCAATTTCTTCATCGATTTGTTTCTGAATGGCGGGGGAGTAACGATAAGGCCGTAGACGAATTGGACCACCCTCCACAACAATTTTGTGTTCCACCAATTTGGTACAACCTATTTGGTCCCCCATCAATCGAAAATACTTATCAGTCAGCTGATCTAAAGTGATCCTCTGCTCAGCAGTCAATACTTCGCGAGGTACGATGGAACTAACAGTAACTAAATCAGGACAATGGTTACTAAAGTGCCAACAGCTTTTCCTCAAATCCGGTATTATCTGCATTTCTAACCAGAAATCGATACCTAAGACAATCGGATGAGAAAGTTCTGGCATAACTAAAACCTTGATTATTTTCACCTTATCTTGTAGTTTGATAGGTGAACTCACGGAACCTATTATTTCACAAGCTTGGTTATTGGCGACGGTACAACTTTTGAAATTAGTGGGGATCAATTCAACACCCAAAGACCTCTGGTTTTTCCATACCTAGCCATTTATTAGAGTCAGATTCGCACCAGAATCAAGAAGACCCATGAAGCAGATGTCATATATCGAAATTTCTAAATATGGGCGATTATCACCTTCACATTGAGCAAAAATGTATGAAAGAACCGGCTTGATGGTGTTATCCATGGAAGTACCGGTCGAGAAGTTCTCGGAGGAACACACTGCCCGACCATTCAGTGATTCCTCAACCCGTTTCCCGGTCTCTTACAGTCACTGCAAGTTCGGGTGGTCTCATTTTCCTTTCCGCAGCGGAAACAATGTTTCCTGAATGGTTGAGAACAATTGTTTTTGAGATGGCCGGTCTGACGACAATTCCAACAAATTGTGTTGATACTTGTGCGAGACTCAGCAGCACGAGAAAATCGGGATTGAAGGAATTGATTTTCGTCTACATCGACAGCCTGGACTTGAACATTCCTGGGCCTCTGATACATGAACTCAGGTTCCGTTACCAAGTTAGAATTCGTAGGAGGAGGACGCATGCGCTGCACGCGTAATTGGACATTTTCTATGGCTTGAGCGGCTATTTCAAGGTCATCTATAGAGTGAATTGGCTGCAGGGCCAATTGGCTCTGAATTCCCGGCAATAAGTTTCTTCTGAGAATTCTCAACTTGACTTCATCATTAGGGGGATTGGATAGCTTCCTGAACAGGTTTTTCACCTGTGCGATATATAAAGCGGTTTTTTCGTTGGCTCCCTGCGTCCTGTTACGTATGTCACACCAAATATCTTCCTCATATTCGGAAGAAAGATAAGTGGAACGCAGTTTTGTTTGGAGTTCTCCCCACGAATTAATCCCTTCCCGGATTGCTCTAAACCAATTCAAGGCAGTACCGGAAAATAAAACCACAGCACTGTGTAACAACTGTGCATCTGTAATACCACAAGCATAGCTAAGCTCCTCGACACGTTCAATGAAACTAGTAACACTACTTTGACCATCAAACTTCAGATTCCATTTCGAAATAGTATTGAAACTACGAGAGAAATAATCCCCAGATAATTGTTGAGATTGTGGGTCGAAAGCTAATGTAGAATTGAGGGGTGGAATATTTGGCCTACAAGGGAAATTATTCGGTGCAACAGGATTATCATTAACCCTATTTATAGATGCTCCCGGGAAGTGCGAAGTACCTCCCGAATCATGATTTTGTCCGACATCTCTGAAATTCCTAGTACTGGGCTGCTTTTGATTAAATATACCACTATCTCTATCGAACAATGGTCTGTCAGGTTCATTGGGGACGTGAGCTACATTAGGCATTGATCTATTTTGTCCTACAAAGTTAACACGGTGAGCAGTTGGTAAGGAGTTTGATGAAAATCGAGGAGGCACAGGTGCTGGTCCTAATAATTGAGACAGGATTTCCTCATTATTTTGAGGCTCCGGAAAATTCAATTCTTCATTCGGTTGATCGAGAATCGAATCTGCTGAATGGCCCTGGTTCTGCGAATTGGAACTGCCTGTACCTTCAGCGTGTCCTTGATTATTAACCCTCAAAGTTTCCAACCTCTCCAATAATTCTGCGCAACGCGTTACCAAGGAAGACTTGAAACTAGTTACCTCACTAGAAGTTATTCGGGATAATCTTCCCCATACGTGGAATGCACGTGTTCTAATTCTGGCACATTCGTTATTCGCGTTTTCTAAATTGAAGTTCTCTAAACTAGCATACAATTCGGACAACTTTGATTCGCAAATTTCAATCTCACTTTTGGGCTCCAATAGAGCACTGCATGTACTTGGTAAATTTTCTGAGTTTTCTAATTTTAAGAATAATCTTAATCTTTGTCGTTTTTCTTCGACAGTTCCTCCACTAACTGCGCCTCTAACCAATAGTTCGTACGAGAGTTCCTCTGATAATAATCTGTTAACTTCCATAGTGAAAAAAAAAAAAAAAATTCGGATTAATCGATACTTACCAGTTTTGAATAGGTACTCAACTTGAGTAATTTAATCTGATTATTAACTAGTCTATTGAATATTTACTCTCCGTCTTCTCGGAAATAAAAAAAATTGAAAAAAAAAAAATTAAGAAAAACTTCCTAAATCACCAGATAGGCGAAGCAACCCACAATCAACCCCACCAGAATCTATATCAGGTTATGGAAAGAAGAAAGCACTCTGCAGGCCATTCAAGAACAATAATGTCCTGTGTCACCCTGTATGAGCTGAGAACCTTTAGTTCGATTTGAATTGAGAAACAATATCGTTCTGAAGCGTTACTACTTCAATTTCAATAACTAAATTAGGTAATGAATTTATTAAATATTCCACCTGTTCAAATCGATACACCCTGTAAGAAAATTGTCAACAGTTCATTCAACTTTCCAAACGAGTCTGATGTGAACAAATATTAGTGAAAAAGCAACAACAAGGTCAATAAAATCCTTTTTGTTACAATTATTAATTCCATCAACCTTCTTGGTTTTGTAGCGCAAACCAAATTAAATAAAAAAAACGACTTCGTGTGTGGAACTAATACCTCAGGTACCTATATGAAAAGAAAAGAGATGTATGTAATAAATTTCTACAAAAAAGGCAGGAACTCACCAACACTTGCTAAAGGAAATCAATCACATACAATTTCTTTTTTTTTTTTTTCGTTAACCAGGAGAACTCACGAAAAACCAACTAGAAAGAGTTGGGCGCCATCTTGTTACAATTCCGGGCTATATTCTGAGATGAGTCAGGATACTTTCGATAAAATCAAAAGGATACATATATATGTATTTTTTTTAATTTTTTTTTTTATGTTTATTTTTGGTGCTTCTTCGAACAAGAACGAAGAAATATTTAACGTGCACTGGTTGTGCCTGAACAAAAGAAAAGGAGATAGAAGGGATGATTGATTTTTTTTTTTTTTATCCAGCACAACAATTTATTATAGTAGCAACCAATACACGGCCGACTAGCAGATCTTCGTGGGTTCTCTGTATAGTTGGTTCAATCTAAATGAAACAATGGTTCAGTTACTGCCCCTTTGTATAATCAGGATAATCACTACAAATTCTGTCTAATATAAGAACATTTTTATAGAATCGATTTTCTTTTTGAAATAGAAATGAACCTCAATTCTTCAAATTGGCAAGTAAACATCCACCAAAAAGATTACAAATGATTGACATACAATGATTTAGAGGGTGAGTACAAAAAAAAAAAACCAGTAGGGTGATCACTCTTGGTTCCTACATTACACAATCACTCCGACTGTACCCTTGGTTTATCATACACTGATCAACATAATACTCTAATATTATTATATTGAAACCTATTACTACAGAATTATCTGGGTACTCGAATATAAAGGCCTAACCCAGAAATATTGGGTACCTTCTTGTACCACACACTCAGTCAAGTTATCAGGAAATTATGACTAATTGATTGTGGATATAAACGTTTTCCCCAAATGGGTCACTTAGCTGTCTGTCCAGTCAACTGCTGTGCAGAAACAAAGGGAGATAGGGCTTTGACGTTGGAGCTCCTGGATGTAACATACAGGGTGTTCTGGAATAATGGCCTGCAGCGAAAGGGGGCGATGACGTAACGATGACTCTGACCGATGAAATCCTGGATAAGAAGTCACCGTAACCGGTTACGTCACTTGGTGGAAATAAAACTCTGGTTTAGAGAGCTGTTCAACCCGTACTCGAAGCCGTGGATGGAGGGCGGCTTCAGAAGGTTATTTTTGTGAACCGGCGTGGTTCTGCCAATGAGCCGACATCAGTCGAAAAAGGAAGACAATTACTGTTTGAAGGTTCTCTCCTTCACAACAACAGCCACAAAATGATCCTTCCTCACTGTTAGGCACTATTTTCGAAAATTCGATCCCAAAATCAATAAAATGGAAAAAGTCGAAACACTCTTAAAACTCTCGAAAATATGGTCGCCTCGTTCATCAAAAATCTTCCACTCTAGAAAAGGTGCGCGATATGTGCGCGATCAAAAACCTGCTAGCAACTTTTCCCTCCAAAAGAAATACCATCAACGTCACAACAGGGGGGAATAAAGAAGTGTTATTTTTGTGATGTTACGGCTAAGGTCATACTGAAAATATATCCGATAGGACTAATTACAACTTCTATATTTCTTTCCAAATTCATAAACTTACCCACAACTCAGGAAACAGACAGAAACTCCATGATAAAAGGGTAATTTGAAGAGCACGCTACTGGCATAACTAGTTTACTCAGTAAGCGGAAACATCGATATTTCAAATTCAAGCAATTGTCAATACTGTCGTTGATACTGCATATAGTTGACATGGATGACAGGTGTGACTGAGGATTCTCGATAAACATTGCATGTTTAATTTATAATTACCTATTATTGTTGATAATAACAGTGCATCTCAATGGATGATGTGAGTGATAAAGGATGTGATGGGTTTTCTGATCAGTGTTGTGGCTTCGCCTACCTTTGGTGAGTGTTTTCTTTTAATACAAGGTGGTCAGCAGCAAAATAATATTTTGTTGTTGTTTATCTAGATCCCGAATCCTGAAGCAGTAAGGTTATCATTTACAAGTGCTTGATCGTCGCGTAACGATGGCATTAATATATTTAACATATTTTGTCCCACCCGATCATTCTGTTGGTCACTACTTGCCTAAAATTCACATGACAAAATTTTTGTGTAACAAACTTCTCCACCTCCTGCAACATTATATTGTGCAATGCTTTCAATCCTAGCGGACATGGGGAATTTAAATACTATACCGCCATTGTCTAATATATGTATAATATTTTTTATTTAAATTGATTTTTTTTTCTCCTCTAAAACGGATCAAAATTTTTACATGGTAATCGAAAGAATCACAAACATAAAACGGAGCATTTAATTGTGATTTCAGTGGTGAGGCGGCCAGCACAGATTCTTCTCCATCTTCTCCTTCTCCTGCTTCTCCTTGAGGTTGAAGAAAATGTTGATTGAATCTATTCAAAGGCATAATGAATACTAAAGTTTAACTTAGAGAGAGAGAGAGAGAGAGAGAGAAAGAAAGTCAATCTGTGTTTAGAATCGTTAACAATTCAAATGAGGATAAAGTGGGGGATGTCTTGAATATATATGGTATGAAATTCATGTTGAGAATGAGTATGAATTGTATTTTCAAGAAGAAAATTTGTTGCGTTTGTAGAGCTATTAAGCTGCAATACTTGGAAACCGACTTCTTTGTTAGCAGACCCATTTTGGTTCTCGAATTTTGTAATTGGTGTATGCAGATAAGACCTACGAAAGTGATACATAGATTCAAAGACGATCCTCTTGGAGTACTCAATTCACCTGTCCGCGAAACGTTCTGAAAAGGAGGAGGGGAGGGGAGAGAAAAAAATAGAAAGAATAAGGAAATGGAATCGCTGCCAAAATGTGAACTAGATCACAGAATTGAATCGTTCCAAAAGGGACTGGAGAAGAAAAAAAAGAAGAATGAGAAAATTGAAAACAAGAATCAGAAGGAGGAGGAGAAGAAGGAAGAGGGGGATGAACAATACTGTCAAGATCTTAGGAAGATTATGAATCAACAGGAGGAGGAGAATTGGCAGACAAAAGTTTTCAGAAATGTTGATCGTTTTATTTCTAAATAAAACTCTTATAAAATTTTTTGATGTTAATTTACATATTGTTCTATTCATCCTTCTCCAAAGGACATTGAATAACAAATTTTATGTAAAAATGATCTAACGTTTGTGTATTTAGGAAAAATTGAATAACATCACCTTTGTTGAGGACATTTTCCTTCATGAGATTGATAAGAGAATCGTTTTTATTCTGATAGGATATTTTCAATGTGTTGGGGAACATTTAAAACTTTCAATTTTTCCATTAACAGGAATCGTATAATTGACACTATTATCATCTAAGATGTAGTGTGTTTGACTAGATGAAATGTTTCTAGTGCCTCGAATAGTTAATATACATTTACTATAGAATTTAGAAGGTTGACAAATAAAATACGGTATTGTTGATGGCTGTCTTGCTGTGACAATATCTTTGGAAGTAGTAGAAGAAGAAGAAGAAGAAGAAAGAGTTTTAAGAAAATGTTGATTGAATTTGTTCAAAGGCATTTTGAATACTAATATAAAAAACCAGTGGTTCTAACATTTTATAAAATTATTGCTCCCTCGCGTAACTCTTCGATAATTGAAATAATTTCATTGTTGTGACCTGTAGTGTTACCAACTGCTTGGGAAGCAACAAGCAAACGTAATCTATCTACCAGCTCGTTATAGTCATCAAAATATTTATAATCAATTGGTTTATTCTCATATTTCATCATCATTGACATTTTAGCACCTTGTCTTTTTTTTGTCATCTTTCTGGTTAGCACGCCTTTCAATAAAGATGATGGCACTGAACCAGATCTAGCACGAGTTTTATCTAAATGGGGCTTTATAATGTAAATATACTTTTCTTTGGTATCATCGGGGAATTTTCTAATTGGTAAATCGGCATTATTATCACGACGATATGCACTAGTCCGTTTCATAATATCTACATAATTTTCAATGTCTTGTTTGGTGTAAGAAATTGGATTCTTCAAAAAAAGTAACTCATAAAGTCCTGCAGTTCCATTGTAAGTGATGTCACGTACTTTTACATTGGATCCTATAAAGTCTACTTGAGAATCTCCTATATAAAATTTGTCTTCAACAGGATTATGAAAAAGACCTAAAATATGATCATATTCACTTTTTGTATCTTTTATCATCCCTTCAATATATGTTCGAGGTAATGGTGATTTAAATTGATCAAAATATTCCTGAAGTACTTCTGGATTTGTGATCGTTTAATAAAATTGAGATAGGGTGTCATCGATAAATGCATCTTCTCTGGTTCTATCTGGCAATTCCCCCTCATCATTGCGTGATTCATACGTTTTTTCATTTCTCAAAAAACTTGGTAGCTCCATGACAGATCCATTTTCAGGAGTTGGAGATAAAAATGCTAATTGATTATACGATTTCGGTGATGATACTGGTGTTGACTCAAATTTTTCCAACTTCTCAAACTTTTCTGGTTGTATGGTTTCTGCCGCCGCCTCTGTCTCTCCCAATGTCGAAACCAATCGTTGAATAGACTGAGTAATAGGTTGATATGATTTTTCTAATTGACTTTGCGATCTCGCTGTGTTACCCTTTATAATTTTATACTTTTTTCTTAGTGCGTGCCTGGCTTGCACAAGCTGTTTTGCTAATGGAGGGTCCATTTCGACTGATTCCATTTTAAAAGTTTATCTTTATATATCATGAATGAATGTATCGAAGCCCTTTCTATACCTACCTGAAGACAAACCGCAATCCTTATCAATTACAAAAAAGTCAAACTTTTTCTTCCAACAAGAAGATGCTACTTCCTTGAATTTTTGAAAGTCCATATCAATATTCGCATGGTCATCATAAATATGTTTCAAATTGGTAGTGTCTTGTTGAAATATAATCAATAAATTGGCATTATCACGCAAGAGATGCTTCGGAATAGCAGTGTACGTCTGACAAATATAAAAACAATCTGTTTGTTTATGTCGTCCGAAAGAGTAATAATCTTTGATAATATTTTGATCACAAGTTGGTACATCATCAAATATAATTATAGAATTTGTTTTAATGTTATCTGCTGGAGGTACATCTCCACTATTCTTGTATTCATAATATCCAATTTCACTGAGTGGTTGAAGCAAAGTACGTAGATATTGATACTTGGGTTGATCCAATGACTTTGAGTATAGATAGATATTTTCGAATCTCAATCCGTTAGGATGTTCGATTAGAGACAACATAATGTTTGTTTTGCCGCATCCGCTACTACCTACGATCAATCCTCGTTTGGAATCACCCCCGAATAGTTCACCATGTTTTCCAACATTTTGCTTGTTTTGAAACCTTGGTCATGTCATATACCTTCACGCTCAGTGGAGATTCATCAATTTTAAGTGATAATTTCAATCCACCATTGTATTTAAATGAAAATGAAGACTATGAAATTGGATTGATAAATTTCGATACATTCAATAGTATTCCAAATGTAAATGAAACAAACAATGTATTGGTGTGGGGTCCAAATGATGAATTCAAAATCGAAATTCCCATAGGGTCTTATGAAATTGAAGAGATTTTGAGAATTATAAAGAATAAAATGTATGAGAAGGGGGGCACTCAGATACATATCACAACAGACTCAAAGAGATTTACAGTTTCCATTAAAAGTACCGATCGGATAAATTTTAGTATTGATCGTTCCATTGGAATTTTATTAGGATTTCCGAAAACCATACTCGAACCCAACAAAGATTATACCTCAGAAAATAAAGTTAATATCTTGGCAGTTAATACGATTTATGTGGATTGCAACATTGCAGCAGGATCATTTTTACATGGCGAACCTGTTCACCTAATCCATCAATTTTTTCCAAACGGCTATAAAATAGTAGAGCAACCTCTTACTATCATCTATTTTCCTGTGAGTATCGAAACAATAAACAATATAACCGTTAGGGTGCTCGATCAAGATAGTAATTTAGTAAATTTCCGCGGTGAGACAATTACAGTTCGTTTACATCTTAGAAAAATTGAATAGCAATGGTGTTACAATTTCATCGATTCCAACCTCCAAACAAAAACTATAAAAAGCTACAGCGACGCACAAAGAAGCCAGATGGTTTTTCATTGCCAAAGAAGACATTAACATACGAAAATCGTCAATTTTTGAAATCTCTAGGCTTTCATGTGCTAGTATAATGGATTTATTGAACGTAACAGGTGAACCGTTTAGTGATACAACGATTGAAGATTATCAGTTTCACACTTATCAACCCTACAACGCTGGAGCCCTTAATTACAATGATGAAGTTCGTATTTCAGTGCAGGAATTAGATGCGTTCACATTACCATGTAACAGCTTCATTTACATAGAAGGAAAAATATTAACAGATCAAAACAAAGTACCTACAAAATTCCAATTCATCAATAATGGTATAGCTTATTTATTCAGAGAACTGAGATATGAATTGAATGGCGTAGTGATAGATTCTATTCGGAACGTCGGACTTGTTTCCACTTTGAAAAATTATTTATCATTAAATGAAAATGAGAGTAAACTATTTAAGAACGGAGGGTGGTTTCCAAAAGATGATGATAAACTTATGATTGATAATAACGGGAATTTCAATGTGTGCATACCGTTGAAACTGTGGTCGGGATTCTTCGAAGACTATCGGAAGATTATAATGAATATGAGACAAGAATTAGTTCTCATTAGAGACAAAGATGACATTGATACTATTATTGCAACAGATAATTCGGAAAAACCAAAAATTCAAATCACCAAGTTGTATTGGAACGTTCCTCATATAACACCGAGTATTAACGAACAACTACGTTTGAATAAAATAGTTCGTAGTAATGTTGAATTACCCCTTAAGTTCAGGAGTTGGGAATTAATAGAATATCCCACTCTGAATGATTCAACACGTCACACTTGGTCTGTAAAAACTTCCTCTCAATTGGAGAGTCCTAGACATATCATCATCGCTTTTCAAAATGCTCGTAAAGGCCAAATTCTAAAAGATATGAGTAAATTCAATCACTGTAATCTCACGAATGTACGAGTATTTTTGAATAGTGAGAGATTTCCGTATCAAGATTTAAATTTAGATTTTGAAACAAATCGATTTGCATCGCTATACGAAATGTTTGCCAATTTTCAAGAAAGTTATTATCACATCCAAACCAATCAACCACTATTCGGCCCTAAAGAATTCAAAGACAAAGCTCCAATTATTCATATAGACTGTTCCCACCAAAAAGAAATTATTCAGAGTGGATCTGTCGTTTTGCGAATAGAATTTGAAACGTCTAAGCCTACAGGAAATGATGTGTCTGCATATTGCCTAATATTACATGAAAAAGAATTTTACTACAATCCATTGAATAAAATGGTACGATAGGTCTTAATCAGTCAGCCAGTCAGTCAGTCAGTCAGTCAGTTGATAATGATACCTCAATACAGATACATGTTAGTTAATTTCCTCCATCAGCTGGAGCAACTTAAAGCTGAAATTGAATATTTCGAGAAGAAAAAATTGATTTTACAAAAATTGAAGAATCTCCAAATATGAGGCTAGTAATTGATTTTCAAGGCTTTAAACTGGGGAACAATAAATTTATTGTGAAAGAGCTAGCCTGTTTTGATGGTCATCGTCGTATTAGTCATTTCTTGTTCAAACCACCATTTCCCTTCAACAATCTACCGCACGATTTAAAAAAACAAACATCAATTTGGAAATATCATAAGGTATCTAACTCAAGGTGCAGATGCAGTGTATGTGAAAGGAAGAGAAAAATTCAACTTCATCACGAAATATTGCAGCTGTCCAGTTCATGAATTGGACGAGCATCCTCCATTGAAAAAGGAAGTGCCCATGTGTTTTTATCATAATAATCATACAGATGAATGCGTATGCGCTTTATCTAATGTATACTTTTTGTATATGCACTTTATAATGAATGAATGAATAAATAAATGTACAAAATGAACAAAACTTTTTTTATTCACCTGCCTCTCTCTGTCTCTCGCTCTCTATACCCCCCCTCTATCAACGTGAAATATCTATAAAAAGACGGAAATGCCTTTATTGAATCAGTACACAAGTATATATCTTGTTTTCTTGTATCGTCCAGAAAAGTTGAAAATGAATCAAGAGTCATGCTACTGTATCTATCCGTTGAAGGATCATTGGCATCTTAAACGGAGTTTACATCACTTTAGTGAGGAAGAACTCACAAAGTTTCCTCTTCACTATTTGATTGAAAGAGCACAACCAATCGAACTCTTATATGCATGGAATAAGTTACCTCGGGACTACCGTCTCAATTTTGATCTGCAAGTGAAACTACCCTGTTTCGTCCATTACAACCGACCCGATTGGCAATCGCATGTAGATGGTCCACCAACATCTCAATCAAGATGTCATTCATGCAAATTTGCTCTTGAACAATAATTGTAATTCAGATCTAAATAAAATTTACAAAAATTAAGTTTTTTGTTTTTTATTCATCAAAAATATACATCAACTGACATCATTAATGTGAGCACATTTTTTATAAATAATTGAAATACATTAATCATCATCATCATCTTCATTCTCGTCACAATAATCAATGAAACGATTAAATTTGCTGTTAGCATCATGTAAGTCCATGTCGCATTCATAGCGTAACTTGATTCTGAATAATAATTCTATAAAACTATTTTGACACCACATAGAACTTTTTTGATATATGGAATGAATGTTGCGTGTATCGTAAAGTAAATGGAAATGATCTCTTACAATATGCAAATTCACAATAATATTATTTCTTTTCAAAATATCTAAGAAATAGTGATAACATGATTCACATAAATATAAATTGAGATTTTTAATTCTATATCTATTGACCCATATGCAATATTCAGGTTCTAGAAATGTTGATCCCCAATCACAATGATTGATAACTGCAGTTCGCTCATTTGATGAAAAAATCATACTTCTATGCAGCATATTGGTAGGAAGGTAAGCGTTATCGTTATTAGAACACTCTGAAATTCTGATCCATTCATAATAACTGAATTTTTCAACAATTTCTAAAGTTAAGCTCAAAGGTAATAATAGACTATTGATAAAAAGTATTATTTCTCTTATATTTTGACAAACAGTCTTGATACAAAGTTCTCTCAATTGCATATTGAATAATTCCTGAAACATAAGAAGAATCTATGTACTATAATGACCCCATGGAAGTGTATCAAATGACTGAGGAATAATAATTCGTTTGTCATCATGTGGACTAAGAGCAACTTTTGTTTGTTCTATACTGGATACGTTGTGAGCATAGGAACGGATACTTTGTTGTGATATTGCTTTGTTATTAAAATCTTTCAGACAAGCAACATAATCCTCAAAAGTTATTTCATTCTTCATTACATACTTTTTCACCCCCTTAGATGTTTTCTTAATACCCAAATTCTTGATTTCAATATCTATTCGTTTTTTACTCATACCCTTTTTTACCAACTTCTTTTCCAAACGATCCCTTTCTTGCTGAGTAACAAGTGTTTTGAAAGTATACATTTTTGAACGAAGGCCAGCAAAATGTGTAATTATCCTGCCGTTTGTCTCATCTTTCATTTTCCCCGGTATTTTTTTATTCACTAATGGAATATTGTACTCATTATTTTTTTCATAATCAGAGGTATCAAATTTATCAATATGGTTTTTAATTACATCTTTATATACATCGGCACAAGTCAATTCGTAAAAGAAGCTATCTGTGTCTGTGTACATCAACTTGCAACTGTCTGATCCGACTGTAGGTAACATAAAATTATAATGGAAATCATACATACAAAGTTTAGAAATGTCCAAAATAGCCATACCAATGTAAAGAGGTTTATTGAAGATTAATTCAGCTTTTCTCAATTCAATTGCCATAAAATCTTCATCAAAAATGGATCTACTATGGAATCGCGGACTAGCAATCAAATTTTTAGCTCCATAACGACCTTCATAAAAATTTACCAATTTAACGACTCTATGTAGTCTTATATTCTCCATTGTTTTCCCAAAAACAGCATTATTAGCTAATTTATATTGATCTTTTTTAAAGTTAGTCGTAGCCGAAGCCCTTAAACGAGTATTGAGTTCTATATATGGCCGTAACCACTCAGACTGCTCAAACTCCAACACTTTATGTATTTTAGTTAGAATCAGACCGTTTGCCAATGCTTGTTTCAAATTTCTGTAATGCAAAATATATCCTTTTTTATCATGCAAATCAGCTATCAATTGTGTTAATTTTGATGTTGGAGGAACGGTATGATCTGCACAAAATGGAAAGTCTTTGTGTGAATCATGTAAATTTTTGGGATATTCCAAATCAACTTGTAAAATGTACCCCACCGATGAATCATCCTGAATCATTGTTACATCAATATTTGTATCAACCCATTTGAAGCCTCCAAATGGTGATGGTTGAGACATAGCCCAACCGTATAAGTTGTTCACATCGAGATACGAAAGTGTTGTGGAAGGTTTTGAGGGATCATAGTTAGGCATGTATTTGTTATTAGCCTCTGAAAATCGACTGCTACAAACCGAAATTCCACCTCTAATCGCCTTTTCTATAAACAATATCATATCAACATCCTTTAAAATTTGTAATTTGCATTTTGTATATTTTAACATAGCATCCCAGGTATATCCTGGCATTGTATAATACCAAGCGGGATCTAAACCATAAGTATTCGATGCAGTTTCCCTAAAATTCTCCATGACATCTGCAAGTAGCAAAATATCAGTTTTCATATACAAGTCACTATAATCTCTTAGACTTTTCATTTTGAATGCATTCCATACATTTTGTGCATGAATGTAGTCTTCTTCACACAATTCTACATCACTCAATTTGTTATAGAATTTTTCAATGGGTGGCAGTTGAGTATCTTTCAATTTATCTACATTATCTAAATAATCATAGGGGAATACCCCTTTTCTAGACAATAGTTTGAATGTTTCATCATCCAACTCTTTGAACTCTCGCTTCAAATTTTGAAGATTATCCATGCATAAAGTGGATACGAGTTCATCAAGACTCGCACCCATGAATCTGAAAGAATCGATAAATCTAAATTTCATCTTACTATCATTGTCATTGAGAGTGAAAGAAATATATTTCTCCTTGTTCAATGGAAGCACACTCAAAGAGCCTCGTTTGGCCATATCTTTAATAATGAAGTGTGCATCATAATTTGACATATTATGACATATAACTGGTAAAACAAACAATTTCTTAAAAAGTAAATTGCAGTTTTGATGCGCAAATCCACGAAACTGACCAGTAAAATGATCATGACCTCTCACGATGACGTCATTCGGTTCAAATATTTTTTCACAAATGTGACAAGTTCTGAAATTTCCGTTTTTATTCGGTTTTTCTATCATGGGTACAATATCTAGTATTTTGTTCTCTACGAACTTCGCAATTCGTTTAATCTCACTTGAGAACCATTCCATGCAATCTTCACCCTCATAACTATTAAAATGAGAAATTGAATCATCATAACAACACTTAAGGTAATAACCTACCGAAAATGCCTTGTGTAGTTGATATTTCGTAGTTGTTTGTGATAATCTTGAATTACACGGTTCTAAAATGGATTCAATATCAACATAGATCACAAAAGGTACTTTCTGCTTGTAAACATAATTCCTAAATTCTACAAAGTCATACTTTGGGAATGATATTCTGCAATCGTTCTTTTTCTCACACAATACATAATGAGTTTCCAATTTTTCCTCACTATAGAAATAATTCAAGCAACGATCACATAAATGAATTTTTTGTTTCCTTTTGCTAACTTGCATCGATATCAGACGCGACATATTTTTTATCCAACAATAATGAAACTTTATTTCAGTTTCATCATTGTCATCTGGCATTGGTGCTGTATAATCATTCAGTTTGGGAAAATAATGGTTTTGTATTAATAGCAAATTGACATGACGTTCTAATTTACTTTTAGCGAGTCTCACGGGTACTACCACATAAGATGAACCTTTGGTGGAAAGATTCAATTCCAACGCATAAACGTTTACAGATATATTATTCAATTTCTCAAATTTATTTATACGATTCAGTTTCATTGGTATTTCTAAACCTTCAGTATTCAATACTAGACTGTAATGCGGATAGGAAGTTGTATAGCGATTATCTCCTGTGGGTGGATATAAAGCACTAACTATACTCCAGAAGAAGCATGCTTCATCATCATTCTGAATGTTGATACATGCTTTCTTTCTTGAAATTTCTAATGGTATTTTGATAAAAGATGTTCCATTACCAATTTCATATTTGTTTATTGCAACTTCCAACAATAGAATTTTTTGTAATGCCCAACCGCTCTTTTCTTCAGAAAACTCAGACAATTTATTTAAAATGTGATCAACAACATGTTCTTGATACCACACAACGAGATCCGTCCCTTGATCTAAAACTGCATTCGGTGAAATGAAATATTTTTGACTAATTATTTCCTCATCATTTGATTTTTTCACAAAATCACCCCAAAAACAGGTATTTACTTTCAAAGCTGGCATTTCCTTTAGAATTTTGTTGATAATTTTTTTAAACAAATGAAATCCATCAGCAAAAAATGCTTTTATTTCTTTATGCTTTACATTGATGATGACTCCTGTCTTCACTCTGTTATTGAAGCAAGAATTGACATCCTCCCAATAAACCTTACGCTCCTTCCTCGACCTCTCATTTTTATTTTTCAACTTAATTAAACACTTTAATCGTTTCAATTGTCCAATTTTTGAAATTATTTTACTTTTCTGTCCAACTTTGAGTTTTAATTTATCCAAAGCTTCATTACACTTTTCTATATGTTGATTGATTGCTTTGATTGAACTCCTTTCAGCGGAATTGCCTTTGATCAATTTAAGCGTTTCATCAATTTTTGACATTGTTCCTCTGAATTCATCCATAATGTATCACTAATTATTTATAAAAAAAGTAACTCACCTCCAAAATTTATTTCAATTCGATTATTTCGAAATATGTGGCAGGATGAGGTTTCCCAACGTTCTTGGTCCCCCTGAATACTACAGCATACTTCCCCGCTGTGAAGTATCAAATATTTGGCTTGTACTCCTGGGTAACTCGTTGGGGCAGGAACACTATGTTTTTCTCTAGTTCTAGTATGACCGTCTCCCCATATTTAGTATTCACTAATTTAGCTGAGTATATCGTATTTGGTTCACCCACAACCAAATCTGTCAGCTTTGTAACTGCCTTATCTGTTTCTAGAAGAGAGATTGAATACATTGCATTAAGATCCATCTATAAAAAAAAAACACATACATAATAGAATTTATTTGTTTTACTTCGGAGGTTCTTTGTTAGAGGTTTTTGGTTGTGGAATTGTAGATATCAGAGGAATTATTTTCTTTTGATATATAATTTACTTGTCCTGTGCAATAGTATATATGGAATAGTGGAACAAGGAAAATGATAGGAAAATTATATTATTAATAAAGAATAACTCACCTTTGATTGTTACTGCTGACACTATACACTCAGATAGATACTCTGATAGTAGTTCTCGATTTGTGAACGTTATTTCTCTCTATATATACTGTTCATATCACCTTCCATATTCTCGTGATTGTTCAGACATTCACTAATCGTACAAACCACATTCTCTTTTGTCATTGACTTTCTAATCTGATTCAACTTTGAATAGATATTGCCCATTTGGAAACGACTCGTAGGATTCTTCATTCAAAATAAATATCTGTTGTTCCAATGTATATTTTGAAAAAGTTTCTGAATAAACTTATTCATTATTATAATTATTATTATTCAAATCTTCAAAAGAAATATATAACAGACTATGTATATTATTTGAGAAAAATTGATAATCATGCAAGCTGAATTACTCACAGAAATATCTCATATATTACCCATCATAAGCCAAATATAGGTAATGATTTTGAATTCTGATAATAGCCCATGAGAGGAACCAAACATATTTTATGGTTAGGGTCTTCAAATAATAGTGAAGATGAATATTTTAGCAACACAAAAAACGGCCGTATAGACTAGCAAAACATATTAAATATTGAAAACAGTATCAGTAGCGACACCTCGTGGAATTAGGTTGAAGCGTAACACATACGAGTAGATTCTTCAAAAAGACCTCTGTAATAGGAGAAGGTGAGCATAGCAAACAGTTTCCACTCACATCCGAGTGAGGACACTAGCAGTACCGTAAAATCAAATCTATGTAGAACATAGAAATATTTACTGAAACTCATTCATAAGCCTAATATATTTATTTAAATTGCTCATATTATTGGCCCAATGAAGCAAAATGAACCCATCCCCCCAAATATCCATATACCCATCCATATGTCGAATATCCATACTCATGGCCCTCCAAAAAATATCTCTCGAAAACAGGGGGACAAGTTGAGTCGTACCCACACTTGCACGTTGATAAATTGGACCCCCAATAGCCACTTGGTAACGTGTCGGCTTGCCAACCCAGAGATCCAAAGTTCAAATCCTAAACGGTATGATTATCTTTTTTTAATTAAATAAAATTATTATTGAGTGAACTGAACGTTATACGTCATAATGAATGTAATAGGTTTCCATTAGGCGGGCCAACTGCCAAATTTCCGTAGAAACCCTCTTGTTTCACTACTGGCAAAATAATGTATGTTGATATATTATAAAGTAACAATGACATTCTCAGTCTAGAGTATCGGCTTGAAAGTTGGCAAAAAACAATATGTTGACATACATACTTTTACCCACTTCGATTCATTCGAGTAACAATATCAAATTTTCAGGATGGTAAATGAAGATATGTATGCATATTTGATTTTGCCAACTTGTTCATTCACCGCAAATGATTTATGCGCAGTGTGATATGTTACATATTCGGTCTCGCCATCAAGTGAATATTATGGGTATGTGTATAGAACTGCTGATGAAGTGGTATGTTTTTTAGGTTGGAATCCATTTCGATTGCCTGTTTCGACTAAATGTTATGTTGTTGTTGTGTTGAGTTATTCAGTGAATGAAATGTATGATTATGTGAGTAGATTCAACAGTTCTATACCTACATATTCATGGTTTTCTTATGAATGAACTGAGTTTTGTGCAATCAGTGTTGAGACAAAAAACGTGAGTATACCCAGATGTGATTTACCTACTATTAGCGCTGAGTTTAAACCTGTTTTATTTTTCAGTAAATTCAGAATATGATCTGTAACAAATGTGGAAAAGATTTTCTATCCAGAGGATTATTGGTTGCGCACTGCTGCAGGAGTTTGTTACCTGAATTAAATGTTTATAACAGAGATAACCCATCAGATTAACAGATTAACTGGAATTGACATCGACTGTTGTTCAAACTTGGTGAGTAACACACAGAAGGAACAATAGCACATAACAGGTGGCTTTGAATATATTCAAATATTTATGAAACTCAAATTAATAAATCATTCAACTATGAGTTCATCAATTTGGAATATGCAATCATATCAGAATTTCCGTTAGGTTTTCATCTCATGCAGAAATATTTTGAGCGTTGCGAATAATATAAATAAAAAACAAAGAATTAGTTATTTCATACAAATAGAGTTCGAATAATTCAATATCAGGTACATTTGTAAAACTTCTCCAATATTATCAGAAACCACTATATTTGCAGGGATATAATGATAGGTCTCACCCTGAACCTCATTCAGAAAAACCTGTTTTCAATGTTGATGGGATTGGATGTTTTCAAATAAACGAGATAGACTTGCCTACATGTTCAAAAAATACTGAATTTGATGCTGACAACTTCTCGGATCTGGTAATTGAGAAGATTCATAGTTATCACCACATTCTATTGTACCTTACTATATCATCTTACAGGATCAAGATGATTCGGATGTTGATCCAAATTGGTGTCCAGAAGACGATGGCTCC